>CACRXP010000212.1:831429-856243 GCA_902702965.1 Spirometra erinaceieuropaei
GCCAGTGGTGGTGGTGCCAGTGGTGGATAAAAAGCGGACGTAATGAAAGAAAATGACGCAAAGAATTGGAAATAAACATAAATCGCCGTCCCGGTAACAAAATAACAGGCTTACCTTTCCGTCCCAGCCAAGCGGCAAGTTCTTGGGATTGTAGGGGATATCGTCTTCATCCTCTTCCGCCGCCTTGTCGTCGCCACCCTCGCCGGTGGCGCCAGGAACATGTTCTGTATCGCTGTCGTCCTCCTCACGCTCAGCCACAGAGCGTGCCTGTCGTCGCTGTACGTTCTCAACCGTGGCGTCACGGTGTCCGCTCAACAGTTCTGCGAGCTGGTAAACGCAAGCCTCAAGAAGACCGATCTCCCGCTGCTTCTCAGTCAGGCCAAGGCTACTACAAAGAGGACGAAAATGCGATAAATGGGGGGGGGACGATTCAAGTTCGGTAGCGGAGGGCAGGCCACTGATCTCTATTGTCTGGCGTTCTTCATAGGAGGTGCTAAATTTCAGATGTCAGGTCACGAGACCTGTGAACCACAGCATGAAATGAGGAGTCAAACGCCGTCTATTCTAGCTAACTGCATCGGAGAAACCCCAACAATCCCAGCTCCACAGGGGCGAATGCATCAGAGGGGTGGGGAGGCGGAATATGCTGACAACTTCCTGGAATTGTGGTCCTCGAGAACAGCATCGAGGCTTCAGGATTGGACCACAAGCTTTATATTTTTAGCTGAAGGCGCAGCAACAACACCGGGAACAGAACACATAAGGCATGAGTTATATGACCCTATTTCCTCTACTGGGGGGAGGGCGTATATGTACCAAGGCAGACCAAGCATTCAATAACCTCGAGACGCAGGACACGAGACAATCTGTACAATGTTAAGCCTCCGTGCAGTATGCCGATCACTAAGGCGTTCTGTGTCAAGTGCCATTTCACGGATTTGAAGACGATTGCTTCCAATAAACACCGACAAAGACGGGACGGACAAGTAGCAACTTTTGAGAGTTTCGTCCAATGCCTTTTTCAGCCAGCCAGCCAGCCATGTCGCGGGTCAACGTCTAAACCTAGCCACTTGACCAGTGGGCCCAGTAAGGACCTCTGTCCGAATGCTTGGACTTTGTCGGTGGGATAGAGAGATGATACAGACATCTCAAATCCTGCTCCGCAATAACAAGTGGGGCGATAATAAGCAGATGATGCCTCATGATACAATGGACAGCAACCGCAATTTCATATCGCCGACTTGGTTCAGGACGGTTTCATCGGAAACTTGAGTATTAGTGCAGCGTGTTTTGCGAAAGCCTAATCTTCAGACTCAGGAATTTGTTTACTTTTCTGACGGCCACCCTACCAGTCACTAGTCAGACCGCAGTTAAGTTGGCGGATACACAAATTCACAAATTCTGATATGCGAAACAAACACCGAAAGCTGAGCCAAAGTTTATGGTGAGTCACGAACTGACTGACGGGATCATCAGCAATTGAATATGAGTTTGGTTTGAAACCGCCGTGGGTCAAAGGAATAAAGGATTTTCAAGATACATAGAGGTTAACAAAGAGATTATATACGTGACGCCAGTTCATCGCCGACCGAACAAGTGCGACGGCCTTACTCTCCTCTGCTCGACTAACATGAGGACCTTCAATCCTCCAGTCAATGCAACCGTCAGGCTATGTTTTCTAATCTAACTCAAACCTGCTCGAGTAAGCAGGTCAAATCCGAATCGGGCCCTTCCAGATATCCTGTAATGTGGTATACTCACACCCATAAGTCAGAAGTGGAAACACTGTGATTCAAGGAGAAGCATACTTAATAACTTGCGATAAATGTTGTATTAGGAATGGGGAAATGCTAAACATACAGAGTGAGATGAACAAGGAATTGATGCAGAATAGTGGAAGTTTGACTAGATTACCAACAATAGGTGAAATCTAACGTGGCACTTTTTCTTAGCGGCACGCCATGTCTCGTTAGTTCAGACCCGTCTGTGGGTGAATCGCCCAGTCCCTATCCAAATAGTGACAGTTTCAAAGCCGAAGCTCAGCAATCCTGTCTTCGCCGGCTGGTGTGCTAGGGTCTGTTTTGTGCCGCGCCTAGATAAAGCAGACGATCAACTAACAACTAACCATACGTACTAAGAGCAGTACGCCCCTAATGAAAACCTACAAAGAATACTTTTTCTTCTGCATGTCTTCGAACTAGGGAGTAAATTTTCGCATGTACAATGGTATCAATGAGATAGGAGTGTTGAAATTGGCTTTGTGATGTCTGAATAACGTCTAGATGCCAAAGTTCAAGCATGTGATCTTCTTGCATCGCTTTATAAGCTAATTCATCGGTCAGATTGTTGATGATTCTATGTACCAATGTGAGTATGGTTACAGGCGTCCTCCAATATCACGATAACAACATTCAAATGTGGTCTGTCCACCCAATTCTTCTTGGACCACATTGTACTTCTATAGTCCGGAAATCATTTGCAGGCGTAAAAGGATATCGCTATGTCAAGCGTTATTTTCAAGTCACTCCCACTTCAACTCGAAAATGGCTAGTTATTACGAAATCGAATCTTCCTTGGGTCGAACGCCGCTCACCTCTAAATCGTAATTGCGGATGTCATAGGGCGGTGTGACGTTTGTACCCAGGGTACCACTCAGATTTCTCAGAAATAAGAGTGTTTCTAATAAACAAAACCCCACAACGAAATTTTCCTTCAACCAGAGAGTGACCGATAACTGAATAAAGAAAGTACGAGACGCAAAATTCGTGAGATCTCGATCGACAAAAGGGCTGCAGCAAAGCAAGGTCATTAGAATAGGTGAGAGAGTAACTGTAGAAGTCAAGAAATCAATAAGTGGAACTATACAAAACAGTGGTTACGGTTAAAAATGGCAAGGCAATATGTAAATTCGACAGATATGAGGTCAAGCCTTCCTAAAATGACCAAAACGACTTTATGGCAGGGAAATTCATAGAAGTTGGAAGGTCTGGCTGGGAATACTGTCACAACTCATCGGCTTCAAAAGTCCTAAGTACTTATGTCACTTGTACAAACGACGATATTACGCTGTTTTCCTACTTCTATTCGCATTATTCGCAAACTACTTTTCTCACCAAAGTTCGCCTTTATTTAGAAAACAGGCCCCCCGACTTACTGATTTAGCCATTCGATAATATAGAAAGTTAACACTTTTTACCTTAAAATGGAACTCTTGCCGCCAACTTCTCATAGTGTCCGCAGAGCACCTTCGAACGAAACCGTAGGAAAAAATAAGTTTCCCCGTCAAAACCAACCCAAGGATTATAAAGAAGTCTCTCAAGGCGTAGTCGTGGAAACTGCCGGACATACATGATAAGACGGGTGCGTCGAAGAACAAGTTATCTACAAGTCATCAACGAAAACTTACTCTGTCTTCTGAGATGGATTAGACATGACAGCCCGGCCTCGACGGGAGCGAGACTTAGTAACAAACATATCCGTCGGCAGATCCTCCAAAGACTTTCCTTTAGTATCCCATAGACGACGAGCCCGTTCCTCCAGTGTGCCACCGCATTTGAGGCCAAGGGCTAATAAGGCCGACTTCAGACGGTCGAGGCCAAGCGAGGCGAGTTCTTCCCATTTCGTGAAGGCGGTCAAGTCGAGATGCGCGCCGGCGTGGGTTAGCACTGGTGTTGCCTCTTTGCCCCACCCAGGAAAGATACCCTGTGGCCACTGTTGTTCAAGCCTTGCAATCGCCTTGTTTGTCTCCTATAAACAAAGACCACGCACTAGAGCTTTTTGACAACAGAAAAATGAAACTGCATTGAGAAAGATGCTTATTAGAAAGGACTGATGGGCACGAGACCTCAAATAAACACGACTTGCCTCTGTGATGTCACACATAGGCTTCGCTCTAGCAATGTAACCTTCAAGATATTCGATCAGTTTTTCCAGGTACCTAAAATTCTGGACTTGTTAAGGGTAATACAAACTTCTTATATTGTCCCGTCTTCTTTTCTCTCGAAATCTCATAAAGCTTGTCGTAGGTTTGCAAATAAGTGAGGTAATCGACTTTCTGAAAAGGCAAATAAGATCTAATAAAAGGGGCTAACCGGAATGCCCTTGATGTTAATGAACTCTTCATAAACCTCATGAAGATCTAAGAAGCGTCCATAACCCTCTTCATCTGTGAAGTCAATCAGGGTTTGGGATGCTTCTTCTGGTTTTTCTCGCATCTGGGCGTACTTTTCAAACTCAACTGACATGGGGACGCTGATCTGTTAAAGGCAGAATCAAGTAATTAGCACGAATGAAAGGACGTCGAAATGGATTAAGAAGTTTTGGCGAACTAACTTCATCTGGGTGAGCCCGGTGAAATTCTTTGAGTGCCTTAAAACGGCTGTAAAATTCTGCAAATTCATTCGGGCCTGAGAGTGCCTGGATATCTTGTTTTCGCAATCTAGTAAGAGAGGGAAAGATATGAGAGGCCAGGAACCAAAGGAATAGGCGAATACATGTATACTTAACAGAATCTTAAATTGTAAAACAAAAGCTGGGATTTTATACTGGACGCAATGATCGCACACGAATATAAAAAAACATGGAATATGCACACTCATAGTCAGTATGACCAGTGAAGAGGAGGAATGTAAAACAACTAAATATGAGTCAAAATCAGGGAGAACTGTCCGAAATGCAAAGAGCAGGGGAAAATAATACGGGTTGTACTAGTCGAATCGCAGCGGTCGCCATATACGATCGTATAGTGTGCGTTACGCAGAATGTAAAGAACAGAAATTGGCTTACCCGTCCTTGTCCTCATAAAGTTCTTTCAATTCTCTGGTAATATCAATGTAACGCTGAAGGAAAGTCGGATGAAAAATGCAAACATACGTCGTACATTGTCCTGAGTCGAAATTCCGAATTTAACGCTTCTTTGTGCTAGATCCAGTAAACGATAAAAATAAGAAACAAGTTACCGTATTGGCCTTAAAGCACATTTCTTTCGAAATCGCATCGATGAGGCGTTCACGTTCCTCGTGATATGAGCGCTGTTGTTCTAAAACTGTATCCATTTCGCGCCTACCCGAGATGAACTTTTGGGCTATCAAACCAACGCGGGGTTTTAGGGTTCCGCTATCAGCCTTCAAGACAATGCGTCTGAGGAAAACTCTTGAATTATCTAAAATCCAGGGCCTCAAAATATGCATTGCCTTCCTGAGTAAAAAACACAAAGTAAAAGTTGTGCTGTACCAAGGCAAGTACAGACATGAACGACAAGCTAGCTAATAGGCGGATGAAACGTAAGGACGTAGGTAGTGTGTCAACAGCGCTGATATGCGAGTCAGATGAAGGAATCAAAGAGTCTCCTGAGAAGAAAAAAGCAGCATTTAAGATAACAATAGTCAAGAAAATACCAAAAAATCCAAAGAACTTCTTTTCGTACGTAAATAGACTAAACCATATTTGGGACTCCATTCCTTGGCTCATATCTCAGATAGGACGAAGCTCTTATCCGATTTCTTCATGTCCGTATATAACGCCCCACGACCTCTATAGTGTTTTTCGAATGAAGAAACATCTTTTGGCGCGCGGACCTCGGATGGAGACGGCGTAGACGCATGCTGTTGGAGACGGCCGGTGACCATTCCTCTCTCTCTTCCGCCGACCCCATTTCCCGCAACGTGCTGTGACGCTCGTATCGCTCTCCTTATCCCTACGTCGGCACCTCCTTTGGTACTTTTCTGCAGTTGTCCACAGCACTGCGTTCACCACCGGTTAACTAGCTGACATGTCGGTATCGCTTCCCAGTGCAGATGGGTTACGCCACAGTTGCAACTCGTTCTGCTTGTACTATTTGATATCCTTACACGCCTTTTCAATTCCAATCTCAGTCCATTATACCTTCTCGCCTACTTGACGTTTATTTTTCCTTATGTGCGGATGAGTATCGTGACTTACTTACAACCCTATTCAGACCAACGTTAGCCAGGATCTGTTTCCAGTGTTTCGCTACTTTAATGTGGGCTACCCTTGACGTCCTCGGCCTTTTGATGAGAGGGTGCACCAGCAAACTGTCCCGTCTGGAAATAAAACTAGCACAGTGATGTTCACAAAAGGCGCAATTAGCAAAACTCTAAGACGGCTGCAGTCCACTAAATCGCCCGGTCTGGATGATTATCTGCAAAAGTTCTCTATGAATTCGCATAATAACTAACCCGGCTACTCCCGAAGATCTTCGATAGTTCCATGGACGCAGGGACGCTGCCTTTGTACAGGAAGCTAGCGAACATCTGTCGTATATTTAATGGGGGAGAAGGACCCTCGTCAAATAGCTTCAAACCAGTGAATCTCACAAGTATTTGTCGCAAAATAATTGACAAAATAGTGGAAAGGGAGCTGATGAGACATATTAAGGAGAACAACTTGCTTAATGAGCATTAACACAGATTTAGATGTGGTCCATCCTGTCTCACTAATCTGCTCACATCCAGGGAAATCTGAATGAAATCACTAGAGATGGGTTTGTTGGAAGATGCAATTTACATTGACTTCGGAAAATCCTTCGACAGGGTGCCACACAGACGACTCATATATAAACTGCGCCATATGGGTGTGACCGGCAAACTTCTGGAGTGGTTGGCTGACTTCAGCACAGGCCGACGTCAGCGTGTGTGCATTGGTGATCCCAATTCGTAGTGAGAAACCACTCGCAAGTGCGGGCGAATTTTTTCTTCCACAGGGTAATTGATGATTGGAACGAACTACCCGATCCAGTTGCTCTGGCGGAAATCGTTGAGACATTTAAACGAAAACGAAATTATGAGGTCAGGGTGCGCAGCTCAATTCCAAAGATAAGTGAAACTTTGCATTTACTTGGATATTCTTAAGGAATTAACGCACGTTTTTTACTTGAGTCTTTTTTAAAATCGCCTTTCACTGCAGGGTATGATATTTCCCAGTTTAGTTTGACAGTCTGGCTAAATAGTCGTATTTTGTAAAAAACCTTTGTAGTGACTCCGTTCCAGACTATCTGTTTCTAGTTTTCGTAGTTAAATAACAGTAGTACTTGCTACTGAGTGCGCACTTCTGTAGGTTTGCAACGTTTTGATCCTTCTACTATAACCAAAAACTTATCTTGTCTGTAATTCCCCGCAGATCACGTGCTAAAGGCGAAAGCTTGCGGTCTCTCCACCGTTTCTGGATACTAGAATCGTGGCCGAAGACATAGCAGGTGCCAGCATATGTTCTTCGCCTTCTGCAGATATGGTAAACTCAAAAATACCTTTAGTAAATTTAGAACCTCTTGACCCTTTAATCGTCCAAAAATACGCCTCTGCTAGACGTAACAGGCCATCAGCCGACGAAATACTTGATCAGTTGATATATGACGACATAAACAGTACTTCTAAAAACGTTATTGAACAAGTTATTAAACTTATTGGGATAATAAGTTCAGAAACTGAGGATAGAATTAAACGCAAACATACTTTTGTACTGTGGAACATTCCGAGCTACTTATCTGCTATGGAGGGAGCGCATTTGTTCCTACAAAGTTCTGGCTTGAGTTTCAGTGTCGCACAAGCTAAACGGCTGCGCTCGCTTAGCCGTAATGCGCCGATCCTAGTCACCCTTTTCTCCTTGATAGAAGTCGAGTTTATCTTGTCGATGAGGGAGATAACTACAGAATTCTGCCGTAAATGGCGCTGCTCCGTTTCGCCAGACCTCACACCGCTGCAGCGAAGGCTGAATAAATTAAAATCGGCAAAAACCAACACCAAGATAATGACACCTACTGTCAGTTTGAATATGTCCTATACTACACAATCTGAGGTCTCTGCACGTCACGGCATCGTCAATTCCGTAGGGATTTCGACTACTATTAATGCCGAGATCCTTAAGCAAACCAACACGACTGGTATAAACACGCGTCTACCGACTCACGTAGCAACCCCTGGTAAGCCTAAGCATGTGCCTAAGTCAAAGGCAAATCCATTATTGTCTCAGCCACTCAGACACCCGATAAATCTAGCACCATTATAAAATCTTTTCTTCTTAAATCGGCTAACAGTGCCTCAAACACCCCGCCCAAAACGTAGCGTGTTCGCAACTGCCCCCAGCACTCATATCGGGGCAGTTTGGCCAAATATGCCGATTTTCCCGCCGCTTAATAGAACTCTTGCTCCAATGGCAGCAATGCGTCCCCCACCCCCTGAATTGTTTATTCCACGGCCGTTTTACCAATACATTCCTCATGCTAGTTCCATAATGGGTCAGTTTACTCGTCCGATTCTCAGATAAGTTACGATGGGAATGTGTTGCAGTATCCGGCCCGCGGATTTCCAGCTGAAGATGAGTTAGCTAACAATGGTTAACAGTTTACCTGCCCGTGATTTTCTCCCCCAAGTCCTACCCCTTTTTATCCACGTCAGAATTTGTTGATGTCACAAAATTTTTTGCAGAGTCGAATGGGTATATCCGGACTGTGTGTTCCGTGGGCAGCAAAGCGCTGGACGACGTAGCCCACCTCCCTCAAAAACTAACAGCCTTTCCCCTCAAACTTTTTGTTTTAAATGCCAGACCCTTGCCTAACAAGATGCCTTTGCTTCAGACTGTGGCGTTCGTCCATTGTCCAGATATTGTTTTGGTAACTGAGACGTGGGCATCAGCATCCGTAGCTGACTCCAAACTCTCGTTGCTAGGCTATAATTGCATTCAAAATGATCGCCAAGACAGCCGTGGTGGGGGCAACTGCGTCTACGTTAAGCAAACACTTACATTTTTGCCGCTTGAGGTCCCGCATTTTTCCGTAGTCGAAGGCAGCTGCTGGCTACAGGTTGCACTAAAATTAAATTCCCCCTGCTCATTGGCTGCGTTTATCGCCCTCCTAACGCCAACGACAATTTTGATCGTTTGGTCTTATAGGCATTTCATGCTGCGGCCGACTCAAGCTTTAAGTGTCAATTGGTTGCGGGTGACTTTAATTTCCCTGAAGTCCGCCGGTCTGCGCCTTCAGGTCCCAGAAGGTTCGAAGACTTTCTTGAGGCTGTGGATGTTGGGATGTGGACTCAGGTTGTCGATTTTCCCACCCGGGGATCAAGCATGCTTGACCTAACTTTCTGTAGAGGCAGCATGCCATCGATATTGTCATCCCTAGGCCCACTCGGGGAAACAGACCATGACATAGTTGTTTCAACGATGGAATTCGAGACTGCAAAACGTTGTCTCCAAAGTATAATTTTTTGGCGATTTCCGATCAACTCGCTCGACCGACTTATTAACACACTTTAATTCCTACGACTGGACTGATTTCTTCCTTAGTTCGGATGTAAATGTTTGCACTGCAAAACTGTACGACATTTTGCATCCGCTTATTTCTCGTTTTGTCCCCCGTAAGAAAATTATTAATGTTGGAGATGAGGTTTTCCTACCCTTACCATTTCGTCGCAGCTGCGTAGGCTTTATCGTCGTTTCCATCTTCAGAACGATTTTTCTGTTCTGCCCTTGATTTGTGATATTTTTGATCGAGCTAAGAGATTGTCAGAAGAATAACAGCTAGCCGAAGAGGTCCAGTTTACCGAAAACCATTCGTTCAATGTCTCGAAACTTTTCTCTAGATAAATACGAACTCATAGAAAGACGCAACATCCCATCCTCCGAGACGCTCTCGGAAATCTCATAGTTGATGGCCAGTTAACCGCTGATAGCTTCAATGATTTCCTGTCCAAAACGTTCATTGAAGACTCGACCATTCCGCTTCCGACCATCCAGCCATTGACCGGGGCAGTTCTAAAAACCATAACTTTCACTCTGTGGGATGTGACTGTGACGACTCGACGTTTTTGTCAATCTCAGCCCAGGACATGATGGTGTCCCAGTAAGCACTTTAAAAGCCGATGCAAATACGATTTTCCCGTCTCTCTTATGCAAGATATTTAATCTTGCTCTTGAAACTGAAACCTATCCAACCTTGTGGAAGGAATCACACATTCTGCCCATTCCTAAGCACGGCAAGTCTACGTCATTTGATGACTTTCGGCCAATAAACACCCTCCCCGCAGTTTCGAAGATCTTAGAGACATTGATCAAAGATAAGATGATGTGTCACTTAACAGTGAATAACTTGCTGAGTGCTGCTTAGCATGGATTCCTCAAAGCTTGATCTTGTGACACCCATCAACTCTCTTTCTTTGACTATGTTCTTCAATCTAGGGACAATGGTTTTGCACATTACACAGTATATTTCGATTTCACTAAGGCTTTTGATCGTGTTGACCATGCTCTTCTTCTCTTGAAATTGTCCTCTTTCGGAATAGGTGGCAAACTTTTGAATTTTATATCCTATTACCTGGGCACTCGTACACAACGAGTTAAGATTTCCATTACTATCTCCAACCCCACACGTGTGAGGAGTGGAGTCATTCAGGGTAGTGTACTCGGTCCGCTTTTATTTTGCCTTTTTGTTTATGATGTACCCGATTTATTTCAGAATGGTAAGCCTTTCATGTATGCCGATGATCTTAAAGTTGCATATCGATATAAGCCGGCAGATCGTGACATCGTGCTGGAGCTCCTAAAGAGCGACCTACAGGCTTTTGCCTAGTGGTGCCGGACATGTCGCCTTTCTCTTTCTTGGCATGAGTGCTCAGTCATGGTGGTTGGCGACGACCGCCAATTTTAACTAAGCATTGACGAACACGCCATATATGTGCCTGGGGTTATAAAGGATCTGGGCGTATCCTACTCCAAGAGTCTCAATCTCTCGGAGCACTGCACCAAGAAAGTTTTAACCCCGGAACACCGACATTTGTCCTACCAAGAACGTTGCCGGCTTTCGGACCTTGATCCTCTATGGTTCCGTAGATTTCAAAAGGGACTCTTTTTGCTTTTTAAACTCTTATATAACCACGCATTTAACCCACTCACCTCTTTAATACACCATGTCCACCCACGACGTAACAGTCACCGTGAGGTCTTTTTATTTTTTCCTCTGGCACGTACTGTTAAATATCGTCGATTCTTTTCCGTAAATGCAATTGCTATTTGGAATAAAGTACCCAGGAATGTTAAAAATCTGCAAAATTATCCTTTATTTAAGAGAAGTAATATTCGATTTTTCATTCAGAAAAGCTCCCACAAATTTTGGGTACTGAATCCACTGATCGACTGTACCGTAGCGATGGCGTTTGTGGCCTCTGAACACTATGGCCGGTCTCATCATGGACAATTTCTTTGGCCAACAGCGACAGCTGTTCTTCGGCGCCTCTATTTTGACTATCACCAACGCCATGAAAGTAGTTGGCGTCTGATATTATCCCATACCATGCAACCCCTCCCTCTTTTCCGGTCGAATTTTGCCGCCAGCTGTTTTTTCCCCTGAACCCGCTAAACCACGAAAACCACCATCAACTATATCTTTATTCATTTTCCACAGGATTTTTTCTTCACTGCTGGCCGGGTTTGTGTTTAACGCTTCCCTGACAATGCCTGTCAACTGGCATTAAATAAAATTATTATTATTAATGTTAAAGCTTGATGGCATTTTATATGATGGCCAGGTAATTGCTTGATAAGAACTGATTAAACATATCCGTATATCTACGCAAACATATGTGCGCTTTTCTATGTCCGCAAATATGGTTTTCAAAAGCTGTGTTTATCTCCCTCATATATGCTGAATTATACTGAATTATAAAGTTTTTCGCCAAGTCAACGGAATTCGGCAAATCATTCCATTCTTCATCCAGTCGGTGGGAAAAGAATTTGGCCCGCACTTCTACTTTGGCATACCTTGTCGTCAATTTATATTGGCGGCCTCAAAGTTTGGTCGTTCACGCCAGTTCGGAAAAAATCTTCAAGCTGAAGGGCACAGACGAGCATTTGGACGATTCTAAAGGCCATGATCGTATTCCAGGCATCTGTCGTAAGGTAAGCAACTTAATTCGCCGACCAATATGGTAGCTTTCATTGCAGGTTCTCCGGTGGAATGCCTGAACGGAATATTCCAACATTGGCCGAACAAATGTACCAAATACCCGGCCAAAACTTCTTCATCAAAATTGAGTAAGATTTTCCTAATGGCACCTTGGATACCCATGGTTTTCTTTGATACCTTGACGCACTGGGACGATTTTTTAAGAGTTGACGTCATCCACACACCGACGTCTCTTGACTCGTTCAGTTTAATTCAATTTATTAAGGGAAATAGGCGTGAACTTTTGAGTACCCTATTTTTATGGTGTATAGAAACATTTTCTGGGCTGAAATTGTTCAGACGAGCCTAAAAACAGAAGGACAAAATAGGAGCGAGTTACGAAGGATGAACTCGTCTCTTATCGCTCTTGGCCATTTCCGAACATGAATACATCGAAGCCATTTTTAAGGCTTTGTATAGATGGTGACATCACAACATCTGCAGGAAAGGCATTCCATAGTTTGGCCACTCAAAAAGGATAACTTCTGCACATTCAGCCTTACCCGCTGAGTGCGCAGTTTAAACGGGTGACCTGGGAGTTTTGTCGTGGTAGTAAACTCAAAAAAGTTCTCGTTGACGGGCTCGAGGTGGTGACCTCCAATAAATTAATGAGACTCAAGTCTCAACGGGCTCCTGTTGCCAGCTCGTAATAGGATAATATGGCATTTGTTAAGGCTGAAGCTATGACACCACTCATTACGCCATTGCTGCAACCGATCCTGATTACTTTGTAACTGTAGGGAGTCTTCCAGCTTCTTAACTGTTCTCCACAAGTTGAGACCATCCACAAACATTACGCGCTCGCAGTTCACAGTCTCGGCAGTCGGTGACATATACTAAGTACAGAACTGGACACAGAGCGCTCGCCTGCGGAACGCCAATGTGAGCGGATGTCCATTCCGATCTAGCGTTACTGATACACACACGCCGAGATCTGTCCGTAAGAATGTCGGCAAACCATTTCAAAAGATGCCCATTCACGGCCATTCGACGTAATTCAAATAGAATTCGTCTGTGTGGAACATTACTTAAAGCATTTCTGAAGTAAATATACACTGATAAACCCTTGTCAATTGACCTCGTCGAGCTCCCAATGCATACTAGCAGGTTAGTGAGACAGGATCGACCACTTCGGAATCCATGCAGATACAAACTGAGCAAGTTGGATTCCTCACTGTGTCGTATCAGCTCAGTTTTTATTATCTTTTCCAAAACTTTTCTAAAGATGCTTGTAAGACTCACTGGTCTAAAAATATTTGGGGCCGTTCTCTCACCACCCTTGTATATGGCGCTTATATTCAGTATAATTCAGTATATATGAGAGACAGAGACGGAGCCTTGAAAAACCCTATTTTCAGAGAAAAAACATGCCGCTATTTCTATATCAGTTATGCCAATCATCGCTATAATATAAATGTTTGGCCATCAAGCATAAATTTATCTAGTCTTCTTTTGAAGGTCTCAACTATTTTCGCTAAGACAACCGAGTTCGGTAATTTGTCCCATCCTTCAACCGGCCGGTGAGAGAAGAATTTGGCCCGCAATTCGAGTTTGGCCTAGTTTAGCTTCTATTTGTATTGGTGCACTCGAAGATCTATTGTCCGTACCAGTTCGAAGAAATCGTCAAACTGAAGAGCACAGTCTAGCCTTAGGACGATCCTGAAGGTCATGATTATATCCCCTCTGTATTGTCTATAGGAGAGAGGTAGTAGTTTTAATTTTCCAGGCGTCTCTCACAAGGTAATTTACTTAATCTGACGACTAGCTTGGTCGCACTTCGTTGTACGTTCTCCAGTAGGGTGTAATATTGTTTCGTCCAGGGACACCATGCCTGGACAAAATATTCCAACATTGGTCGAATGTATGCTACAAATACTCGGCCGCAAAGTTCTTCGTCAAAATTGAGGAAGGACCTTCTAATCGCACCTGGGGTACCCAAAGCCTTCTTTGATACCTTGGCGCAGTAAGACGCTGTTTTGAGAGTTGACATCATCGACACACCGGGGTCTATTAACTCGTTGACAGATTCGAGTTTGTGACCTCCTATAAAGTACTGAGATTCAAAACTGAACGGCCTCCTTTTGCTCGATTGTAATCGGATAATTTGGCATTTGTTGGGACTGAGCTAAGATACCACTCATCACACCATTTTTGCAAACGATTCAGACTGTCTTGTAACTGTACAGAGTATTCCGGCTTCTCTGTTGATTTCCACAATTTAAGATTGTCGGCAAACATTACGCGGTCGCAGTTTAGACAGTCAAGGCAATCGTTCACATATATTAAGAACAGAAGTGGACCCAGAACGCTCCCCTGTGGAACGTCACTGTGCACGGGTGCCCATTCCGAATTAGCATTTCCGATAAACACACGCTCAGATCTGCCCATAAGATAATCGGCTAGCCATTTCAACAAATTTTCATTCACACCCACTTGATGTAGTTTAAATATAAGTCGTCTGCGTGGAACACTATCAAAAGCCTTTCTGAAGTCAATGTACACGGCGTGGACTGATAAGCCCATGTCAATTGATTTCGTCCAGCTCTTCATGGATACTAGCAGTTTAGTGAGACAGGATCTACCCCTTCGGAATCCATGCTGATGCAAACTGATCAAGTGGTTTTCTTTAAGATGCCGCATCAGCTCCGTTTTTATTACCTTTTCCATCCACTCCCAACAGATGCCTTTGTGACTCACAGGTCTGAAACCATTTGGGGCTGTTCACTCGCCATCTTTATATATGGGGTTTATATTTGCTTTCTTCCAGTCAGTAGGCAGAGTCCCGATCTCCATCGAAGTCCAGGAGAGTCTGGATAACGAAGAGGCCAGTTGGTCTGAGAGTTCATTCAGGACTTTCAGGAACGCGCCGTCCGGACCAGGGGATTCAGTGGGCTGTAGTTGGCTCAAAGTTTTCCTTACCGTGCCTGTTGTAAAGTCCACCGTGCTAATTGGATTGTTTGATATGACAATTAGAGTGTAAACTGTTTAACCAAAAGCCGACTCCTCGGTATACACGGACGTGAAGAAGTCGGACAACAGGTTTGCCTTATCTGAATTCTCAGACAACTTATTTCTCTGGCGATCTTTTAGACAGGAAATGCAGTCCCGATTGCGTTTCGCTTTCTTCAAGTATTCAAATAAATTTGGAATTTTTCGGAATATTTTTTAGAAGTTTTAACTCAAATTCTACCCGTTTCCTCCTCAACAGATTCCGACATCCATTTACCTGTTTTTGAAGTCAGCGAAATTTTAAAGTTCTTGGGTAACGGAGAGGCCAGTTGATCTGAGAGTTCATTCACATTTTTCGGGAGTACGCCAACTGGACCTGACGACTTAGTGGGCTGCAGTTGACTACACGAATGAATAACTTGTTTTATTGAATATCCTTGAGGGTAGGTTCATAGGAAGTAAAAATAAATTTTTAAAGGAATTTTAGAACAAGTAGACAGATCCCATACATTTTTCAATTTACTGTTGACAAATGGACAGTCAGCTATTAAACACGGTCAGCGAGCAGTGAAACAAAATTTCTATGAAAAAGACAAAGTGAATATGAACTGATTAGCTTTTAAGGAGAAAAAAATGCCTCCTATATCGGTAATAATGAGGATCAGACAGGACTGGCCTTCATGTGGTATTGAGCGAAAGTTTTGAAACGGACATCATCAAGCCCGAATTCGCATGCCGGATGAGGCGATTCACGTCAAGGTGGCGAGACGAGAGGAATTTAGACGCGATCGGTCACAGTCCGCTTCGAGTCCAGACGAGGAGGGGCCATTTAGTGTTAGGGCGGTCATCAAAGCGTAGAAGGGAGAATGTGCCCTTGAGACGTTTTCGCCGACCGACCGACCGACCAAACTACTAGCAACTGGTGAAAGCACACAGGGCAGCTTACCGTAAGTTAGCTGTTTGCTTGCGACAGAGATAAGCGTCAGTTCACGGAGAGCGTCAGTCGCGGTGTGTAGATTACGCGGGAGTGAATGTCTGTGTCAGTAGGTGGGGGTGACTAGCTGAGTTTTGACCATGAGATTAGACGGGTTTGGGGGACGCACAGGTATCAAGCCAGGTCGTCTGACGCGCGTGACATGATATTAGTTTGTGTGGGCAGCCGGGAGTCTCTGCAGTTTGGCTGGAGGTGTCTCAGTTCTAGCCGGCGGGGGTGGCCGTGTGTCAACAACTCTCGCTGCGATCGCTCGACAAAACGGAGCCGAAGAAAAAGGGGGACTGGTGCGACTGCTACAACCTTGATTATCTTGAACATCAGGACGACAGCCAGATTTAAATAATGGAGTGGTATTGAAGTTTTTCAATAGTTAATAACGAAACCATTTACGTAACGGACTGAAAAGTGTTTGCTATGCAGAGGAGGAAAGTGTCTTAGCAGTTTTATAAGAGAGGTTGTTGCGTTGTCAGTTCCTACTGAGTGCGAGATATTAAGCTGGTTTATCGGTCTTTATACAGTTTCAGGTACAAAATTAATGATGATCCTCTATAATTTGGAGGGTTACTCAAAGGGAAAGTTTGCCTGAAAACGAATAAAAGGGAGCACTTAGAGGTGAAGGAAGCAGGAGTAGGTATAATCAAGAAAGAATTACGTAGATTGTATAAGCGGGTAGCCGGGGCAGAGACTGAAACCTGAGGAAGATTTGAACTACAATTAATGCCAAAAAGTGGACAGAGTCAGCTCCTAGTCTCCGAACCCATATGAACTTTAGGCTAGTCAGCTAACGTCTATTTCTGTAGGACACTTTGAATGTGCTTAACGTAAAAGTCTTCTTAGTAGAATGCTTTTGTGCATTTTCAATTTTAAAACGACTGACGTCGTCTTTTTACCTAAATAATGGGCAGCAATGCCAAAAATAAGAAGGACGAACATTGTCTAAAGTCTTCATTTACTTTCAGGAAGGTAAAATTTATAAGAAGTAAAACCGCAAATCTGGGCAGCTATGGGCGTAATTCTGTCGGTGTGTAACGAGGGATCTAGATTATTCGTGTAACTTCAAACTTAGTCCCTGATGGTATTGCATTTAGTCCTAGGTCTGACTTAAAAACCCCTGGTTAGGGTAGTCTCTCGGGTCCGAAGCAAATACGGCGACATTCGGATGGAGAGAATTTTTTAAGCTATCTCGATTTCCACGCGGAAACAGCAATCAAGTCAACATGAAGTTCCTGAAGGCAACGTAAGGTAATTATATGTGAATGTGATCAAATGGAGTAGATTTCTAGATCGAAAGTAGGTCAGCCTCCATGTGCTGAAGGTTATACAGGGGATGTGATTTCTTCGTGTCGGGATATATGTTTTGTGGGACTTAAATTGGGCAAAAGTTAGTAATCAAAGCGAATGAATTTTTGTAAAAACTTTCATGCACTAATGAACTTGAAATGGTAGGCTCTCAGATACTGCTTTGAAAGATCCAATGGTTCATATCATTTAGCCATCGCAACGAACGAGATCCAAATATCTTCTTCGTTTACAAAAAACTTGGATTCATGTTTTCTTCAAACAGTAAGTTATTAACACATCGGCTTGTAGCGCCACGGTCTCCATAGAGGACGGTATTCGTGGATTGCACTTATATGCGCTTCATATGCAAGGTAATTCAGCGTAACACGATCATATTTCACCTGCATAGTCTTATGTTCCAATCAATACTTGCCAACTTGAAGATTGCTTACGCAAACAGAAAAAAATAAAAGGCCTTGGTTATATGGTCTCCTCAACCAAAGCAGGTAGTACTGTGCGCACGAAGTAAAGTCCGCTTACAAGAGGAGGAAACCTACAGATATGCCTTCGTAGCCCAGATGAAAAATTAATCATCTCCTTAGGTAGTTAATTAGGGCGCCCTTTCTCCAACCCCGCCTTAACTACATCCAGCCACTGTAGCGTTTTACGAGCACTATTAACTATTTGTTGTCTCACATTACAGCACGCAACAAACCAAAAGCCGAAACAAACTCTTGCTGTCTTAGACCTTTCCGATGCTTTGCCATTATAGACGCATCTTTTAGTGCAAGGCGGTGCTTAGTTTAAATGGTAACATGACGCTGGAATTTTGGGCAACAGATGCGCACATCATGCCAATCCTCCCATACGCACTTCACAGACGTGTCTATTGTTTCATGTCAAAATCAATCAGTGTGCTCGCCATGTAAAGGAGTTTGCGGGTTAAACTTTCATACCTGTGTCTATGCCATCAGCTCACACATCATTATGTGAAATACAATTTTTAAACTCCATGCGTATGTCATATCCGACCCCATTGAATGGCTAAGACTCGCTAACCACGCATATCCGGTGCCGATACCCCATATAAGTACTAGGACCACCAAATGAGGGAGTAGCGGCTTTCACTTTGGCTAACTTCAACAAAACACTAGTTATAATTCGACTGTATTCTTTAGATCCAGCTAAATCTGGGTGCCATTTTCACGGAGCTATTCGGCAGGAATCGTACAAATATCCTAGTAAATGAGTAAATTGAAAATTTAAATGCCTTAACTCGCTCTGTGTTTTCAATGCTTATATCGAAAGACATTTGTGCGTGGCCCATCAGACAGGAATGAGACCAGTTATTCACGTTTCCGAAAGATTTAAAAAACTACAACATTCACTGAATGCTGACAAAATTGAAAAGTCAAGGTTACTTAAGCGTTATCCCAGGAAGCCCAATTACGTAAATCAGTTATTGGGCTAACGTCAGCTCAATGTGCGTGCAGTGAGCTGTCAGGGTGGGGATAATACGCGACTGTGGCACGCGCGCCATTGTAGGGCCGAGGGCGAGAGTATTTCAGTTCCATAAAATTCGGTGGCAGTTTTAAGGCTAATTGCTTAGTATTAAAATGACAAGTTCAAGTAAACAGTCGGATCCCCTCCTGAATGAGAAGATTGCCGCGATAAGAGAACGAAATACAAAATTAGAAAATAGATACCGAGTAGGTTATTCTGTTAAAGGTAACGACTTTAAGGAAGTCGAACTGGATAAAAAATCCGCCGTCGAGAGTGGAAGTTCAATTTTACCCTCTCAGATAAAAGTGACGGATATACATTCTGTGATAATTTTTTAGGTAACTATTTTCCAGAAGGGCTCCCGCGGACGTTCACATGCTTTTAACAACTCTGATCACCCCTCCCAGGATTTCAACGATTTCTGCCAAAGGGTTAGTGGTTGGCTAATCACAGCTTTAAATATTCCTATATAAAAATATCAACATCTAGATGTTGATATTTTTATCTATTTCACGTGGTAAAGTTTTTTATTGTTATTATTTCCTCAATAGTCATTTTGTGAGTAAGATCTTGGCCTTCTCCTTTGAATCTGATTTCTGTTTACAATGAAGTCACTTTACTTAACGTTAACCAAAGTCGATCGGATTACCACATTATTACCCACGCCCTAACTACAGATAGGCGTGAAATCAGCGCCTGGCAACTAATTGCTCCCGAGGGTGTATTTAAAACCTCTGTAAACGCGACATCTGAAAAGATCACTAAACTAGTGTAAAATACCTATGCCAGCCTTGTCGTTACAAATTGGAACTTGTTTTAATACTATTAAGAGTGCCAGTTGACGCAACTTTTTACCTTCTTAATAATAAGCCAGTATTGAAGCCTAGCTAGGGGATCGGGTTTAAAACTTATCAACAAAATGAAGGTTTCTTCTGTTGTGCGTGCGCCCTGCTCGAGTCCATGTGATACTTGCCTCCACAGACTGCAAAGTGTAATCCTATTTGCGTACCTATCGTGATTAGCATGATTTAGTAATTTGTATCGTTTATGGAGATTATTCGACCGCTTGTTTGATATTAAGGCGTAAAGACCTATCGTCTACTTAACTTCCACAGAGGTCCCACAAATAGTCTATGTTCAGATATTTAACAGACCCGTTACATTTCTACGACGCGCCATTCAAGACTGAATAAAGTTCCTATGCACTTATTTCTTTATAAACTCACTCTCCTTAGCTCCACCGCTGATCACTACCGATTTACCTCACAACAAAAATTTATTATGCTCTCAGTTTCTTGGCCCTTGCCTACTACAGAAAATGGACTACCTTGCGGCTTACGTAGGAGTTAAATGCTTTGTTGCTATGTAAGCCTATATCTTGCCCTTATTATCTACAAGCAATCTGAATCTGATTATTAGTTCGGGGAACCACAGTTACCACTGTTGTATATCTTCTGCAAATAAACTCTTTTTTGTTTGCAGACGCAAAGGTCGTATCGTGGCCGTGGCGGTGTCCTTACAAATAATTTCTCAAAAAGCATGTGAGTCATGCCCCTTTTTATTACTTGCAGTCTATTTTAGCCTAGTTGATTTAAACAGGCTCATTTTCCGTGAACACCGCACCTCATTCGTCTTTTATCGCACGCTTTTAATTGCTTTTTGAGTTTTATTTTGAGGTTGACTGCGATGCACCGTGTTCTAGCAGACCTTGAACAATTTTAACTCTTAGTCGAATGCCTTGTAGACTGAATTAGTCGGATGCGTCGACCAACCAGTGAGGATATCCGCCCATCCTGCTTAGGCTCTTGTTTATCTTTCCCATAACAGACGCTTTTGAGAGGCCTAAAGGGATTACACTTCATCGGGCGTCATCCACTTTTTGAGCTTATACTTGCACTCAGCAAAGAAGCGAGTGAGGTTTTCTTTGATGGAATTTCTTTGATACAATACGTTAATAGTTGTCGGTAGAAATTCCTACGTCTGAATACTGTTTGCGGTCATTTGCGAGAATGACCCGTCTGCGACCTTCTCTGACGTGTGCAGTTGTCGGTAATGTCTCCAGCATCCTTGAAACTGTCCGCTTAAAGACAGCATTCTTAATGCTTTCATTAAAAGTACCGTCTAGTCGTTCATTATTAGCGCTAGTCAGCCTTTATTTTGACGTTTCCTATGTACGAATAAGACTGATCCCTTTCCTTTGGGAAATATGATCCTTTCTCATACTTTCGACACGGCTTTGGATGTTAGTTCTATAGCAGCGTAAAATGATTGGAGGAAATTAATGGGGACTTTATTGAAAGCACCGAATATCTGACTCGCAAGGTGTGTGAAATTGCTCGTTAGCGGCCTTTATTTATTTGTCCTTTAGAAAACTGCAGACCTACACAGTACATGGGGCTACCTCATTAGATGTGCTTAAATTTGCGAAGCATATCATAAGGTCGGCCCAAATGAATGTACCAGAGCCCTGACTTAATAATTAATGACTCTAAATGAAATGAGAAAACAAAAGAAGTATTGGAAATAATATTGCGTTGTCTAGAAGTGAAGATAGTTTTTTAAAAGCGTTAGTGCCGAAAACGCCAGAAGTGCATTAAAACATGTAAATTTAGGTTTGAGAATTGCATGAAATATATCCACGCAACTAACTGAGTATATAGGACGGTATACGTAGATCAACGTCTGCAAATAGTCCTTTAGTGCAGTTTGCGCTTAGATATCCTCCAATGACTAGTTTAATATTGAATATTGCAACTAACCAAAAATCTTCAATTCGAGTGTAGATTCTACAACGCGTTCACGAGAATTTGCTGTGATTCTTTCGTTTAGGCATTGAAGGTTGGTCACCTCCCAACTTTTGCCTGATAATATTATTTGGAAACGTATTCTGCGTAAAGACGCTTTCCGAAACGGTTTAAGCGAAGACGTAAAATGATCATCTAGGTTACTGTCACCATGTTTTAATAATTTAGGGCACATTCTTTACATAATAACTGTTCGGCTGCAGCAAAGGCCTTGGGAGAAAACAGAAAAGGGCATGCGGGTTTCAAAGTCGCATACCGGTAGTTTCTGTCTTTTAGGCAGCTTAAACGACAATTACGTCCCAGAAATTCTTTTCGAATCCCACCATTTCTTCTCAGTTGGACCAGCTTCTCTGGTAGTTGAGGCCTACATCAACATTTCCGCTTCGGTTAAAAGCTACCTTTGATGGACTGTCTCGCCCATCTGCAGGATTGGCGCCAGGTCAACATAAGGGAGTCTTTTTTCCCCGGAATTGCAGACTGAAAACAGATGGTTGAAAACACTGGTAAAGCGCTCAAGTTGACTGTTCCAACGACAACATTCTTATTTCTTTAGACAGAGCATTATCACAATTCAAGCCGTTCATGCCATGGAGAGTTTTTACTCTGAGAAGAAATTTCATTTGTATATGGTCAGACGAGTTTCTTATTTTCCTGGGCCTCGAGCTCAACCAGTGCCTCGTATACCACTTTGTTTTTAATGCGGCCTCCTCGTTTGGAGGCCAATTTTGTTTCACAGAGGATGACCCTCTTCAGAGGGACACTTGCGGACAAGAGGGTGTTACCGCACCTTGTAAGCGTACACAGGAGATTAGAACTCATTCTTGAGATCAGCAAACAGTTTTTGGTCACCAGCACTGCTCGCTTGTCTCATAAATGCGCGAGTACGTGACTAAGTAGGAGTCCCTGACAAGAACGCGGGCACATCACATCATGTCCTTTAGGCAGGTCAGCGGAAGGCAGCCGAGAGGATAGTGATTCAGAAGAGCCACTCATGAGAAGAGGTGCGTTTTTTGTGGTCCTTGGCTCGGTGACTCACGCACTAAAGCCACCAGACATAGAAGACGAATGGAGATACTCAAAGCACTTGACTTTTACTTCGCCGCTCCCCGTCATATTTGGTGTGTTGATGCTGAAGTTTGTGGTTAATTTCTTTGCGGGAAGACACAATCGCACTGTGGCCCGCCGACTTTTTGGCAGAGCTACTTTCTTTCTGGCGATCTCGTTTTTGATCGCTAAACCGGCCCATAGGACTGTATATTGACACCCCTCTTCTTTCAACATGCCCTGCTGTTAGAAGCGAGTTTCACCCAAGGTTGCTGTTTTAGGCCGACCGTTTTGATTTACATGTGAATCCGGCATTGCCGATGATGGATTTCCAGCGCGAAACGTATGATTACTCTTACTCGTCTTGTAGGGGTACAACGTTTATTTCCTACATAGTTCTCAAGAGAGGGCAATATTCTGCTTTCTGAAGTTAGTCGCTTGAAGAATTGCCAAACTTTCGTCCGAGTGAATGGGTAGCCTAATATGCACAAGCCTCTTCACCCTGAGTGCAAAGCACACCACTTTTCTGGTGAAAATTACCGAACATTTTCGATCAGGACGTCTGTTTATGACCGCATAAAATCACATTTTTGTAACATACAGGCTTAGTTTCGAAGAACAAAGGAATTACTGGAGTTTTTAAAGCCAACAGTCCCGGACAATGACATGTCTGTCTTCCTCTTCCGGAGTAAGCACTAGACTTTACCTAAGCATTGAAGGCCTGTAAAAAAGACCTGCGAATTAAGCAGTAACTGCTACGAATACTGTCCTTTGAAGAACAGGACTCAGCACTGTCCGAGATTTTGCCCCATTCCCTTTGAAGGCGTTTCCGTCGTAAGAAATAAGATCGGCAGCAGAACAAGCAGCAGTTCTAGGGGGTATAAGCTAGTCAAACAGTGACGCAAGTCTGGAAGTGACTGTGCAGGGCTCTGTATGCCGGCACCAGATCGATGCATCGATTAACTGAGTTCTCATCTGAGGCCCAGGTTCCAATCAATTTGTGGCCTGTCTTGCTTCTGGGTTAGGTGATTACCGTCGTGGCTGCGCAGTTAAACGCATGGCCCCACCTCGTAGATGTGGCCAGCCAATTGTGATAATCTGTCACTCCGTCGCATAGCCGGTTTATCGTCGTATATGCGTGATCCGTGCATACGTTCAGTTTGACCTGTGTAATTGCAAGGGCAGTTTAGGCAGATGTGACACGCTAGATCCGACTGCCCACTGGGATTTAATCGGTCTATGATTTTCATAACCCTGTTGCGCATGACAGCTTTTAACTGGTGTTCAATTCCGACCCCTAGTCTCGCAGCAATGCGCTCCGTCGCTTCTGACGCGTCCTTGGTTCATGGCAGAGCATACCATACCATCGATGATGTTTCTGGATAGATCCTCGGGGACGAACACGTAGGCATCGACTGATGAACGTCTTCAGATAGGCGTTCCTGATAAACTGGTTGTGGAGATATCGGTCTCACAAGTTTTTTCTTCCAGGTTGCTTCAATGCGTTTGAATCCGCCCGTTTTCACACAGCTTTTTTTGTGAGCCATAGGATGGTTTATATGAAAACTCAAAAGTTGTGTGGTATTCGTCACCATCTTGTAGGCTGTTGTTTCTATTTCGTCGTCAGGACTTTACTTTACGAGCACACCAAGGAAGGGCTGCTGCTGCCCCTTTTTCCTCTTCTCTCTCTCCCCCCCCCCCCTGCGCTTGTATATCTGGGAAGATTGAGTTGATCAGATTGCGGAAATTCTGCGATACGTCCATGCTGGCGATGTCAAGCGTGTCGTCCACGTAACGGCTCCAAAAGGTCGGCGCCAACTGGGTGAAGGCAATTTTTCCCAGCGCTGGCAGGACCAATTCTGCCACCGAGACCGAGATTGGGGAGCCGATTGGGGTTCCGTTGATCTGCTCATAGGTTTATCCCTCAACGTTAAAGTAGGTCTCTTGGCAAAATTCGTCCGGTTGAATCTTCCGACGTCGGAGGTCTACAGGAAATCGGGAGGCTTGACGAATTGGGGTAGTCGGGTTGCCCTGTAGAAACCTCGGTTTCGAGTGCATCCAATTGAGCCGCTTTTCAGAGCAAAGATTGACTGCAGGGTAACGTTTGTTTTGTGGAGCCTTGGCAGACCATAGAATCGAGCCAGCTCAGTGTTCGTTGGTTTCATCCGCGCCCTTCGCTCTCCTTGATGACACTTTGACGCTTATATCCTCTGTGCAGTTTATTCGACAGGCCTGTCAGTCCTGTGCCGGTCTGTAAAATTCTCTTATCGAGTAGAGCCTAGACTT
>CACRXP010000212.1:858983-871466 GCA_902702965.1 Spirometra erinaceieuropaei
TTTGTTGATTGGGAGAGTGTGTGTTGATGTAGTCGTGTCTGCAGTGATTTGCCGCAGGTTTTCACAAAGGCGCATGCAACGGGATAGGCCCACACGGCCGACACGGAGACACCGCCAGTGTACGGATACAGTGCGTGGCATGCTTAGGCGCCCCATATTTGGAACTCGATGGAGGCCAATTCCTATCCTTTGACGAACTTTCTTCGTTTTTGCTGCTGCTGCTGCTGTAATGGGAGAACCGTTCCACAAAGTCCGCAATATCGGCTCAAGCCCTTCGAAAACCACCTCCTTATATCAACCTTTGCATTAGTGTTGCGAAAATTGCCATAGCAGTAACCAGAAGACAAGGTGGCGAGCATACGTAGCTTTTGATAAATTCTTGCCCGGCCAGTACACTTATATGTCAGCGGGTTAAAAGTAAAACATGTCAGCGATAAGAGAAATCGATAAAAGTTCTCCTTAAAACACAGGCATCCCAAGCTGGTCGGCCTCACGCTGATCGATTTTTCTCTGCACTCTGCGAGTGAACTCCTAAGGAGACGCCTTGATGAAGCTGTTTCGCGAACCATCCCAGCAGCAAGGGTTCAAGTATCCTTCTCTACTAACCCTATTTTACGCGGAGAAGGTAAGGATAAGTTGCCACCGTAGACCACCTCAATGTGCATCTATTCCTTCGCTAGCTCCTATGGAGCAGGTTGTATCGGTCGTACGAGTCGGTGCTTATGCAAGCGAATACGGGAACACCTCCCGGCACGGCTGGGAAAAGGCGAAACGAGGAGCATAACCAGCGCCATTCTCGCGCATGTTGTCGATTCCGGCCATCGTGCGACGAAGCTTTTCGTGTGATTTATAAGGTACCATCGAGCTACCCTAAGCTACTGGGCCAGCGCCTGTTAGCGACAGCGGAAGCGGCCGCCATTAGGTTACGAAAGCAAATCTTATGCGCACAGAGGAACCACTTTCAGGCTCCGCGCCTACAGTGGTCGAAGGTCGACTAACGCCGCAACTCTCCGCGCCCTTCCGCTCTCACCCCGCCCCTGACACTGACTGCTAGTACCCCCCCTCGCCCACATTCCCACACCCCGCCTGTGTTTTAAGGAGTACTTTCATCGACTTCTCTTATCGCTCACATGTTTTACTTCTACCCCGTTCCCATATAACTGCACTGGCCCGTCAAGAATTTATCGAAAGCTACGTATGCTCGCCACCTCGTCTTGTGATTACTTTACATTAGTACCTACCCATCCCCGTAGTATTTTGTTCCATCAGCATCGATATAACTCGTCAGGACCTCAATTTTGGACGTGGTCTAGGCAGCGTCAACGTTCCCACGAGAGCCTGGGGAACACTTTTGCTATTGTTCGTACCATACTATACTCTCGATCGCAACCGACAGGACAACGAGCCCCTGGCTTGCGCACCTAGCGGTTGGGTATGGCTGGCTGTTGACAGTCAACAGGCCAGAAATGGCAATTCCAGTCTCCCTTGTCTCTGTCGGTAATGTTATTCTGCCTATATTACACGCCGCTATGCGGCTGTTGGCGGGGCTTGAGAAAGAGCCCCTAGGCATAGCAAGACCAGTGAGTTCCGTAACGCGATCGGCGAGCGTCCCTCTGCCAGCCACACATTTGATATTGTTCAAACCGCCTGCCTGTGAGAAAATCTTTTGTCTGGCAGGCACGGTCTGATCGTTGTGTGCATTCACCAGCCTGTATGTGCCCTTGTTAGAGACCTCTGCTTGCCTGTTTCTACCCTGTTATTACTACCGTCGTGGGAGCTTCGCCGTCATAGATTGTGACTCATCGGTGTCTGTCTTGTTCAACGCCTCAGCCTTTAGGCTGTCTATGTGTGGAGTGCGTTTATGCGGTCCTACCAGGTTCATTGAGGCTGCTGGGTGGATGTTGGATGCACTGACGAGGATACCCTGCCGCATATAAACTGCCAGCCATTTCCACGACGCCAGTTGGGCAGGCACGACTAGTCTGACTACAGGTACTTATATGCAGTGCACTGAATGTCCTGTACGGACTTGTAACACCGCAGCAGTTGAGGTTCCTGGCACTGGTGCGCTGGTCTGGTCGCGGGGCGGTGCGGTGGATTCGTAAGTGACGGACGAGGCCGATGTGCGAGGTGAATGTGCAATCGTAACGAGGCCAGGTTGGGACCAAGTTCGCCTCACTGGTGTTGGAGGCACTGGCGGTGAGAATAGTGGTTGGCGAGTCGTCAAGAGTGTTTTCACCGGTGGCGGAAGTGGGCGAGGTGGCAGTCGTCCCGTAGTTGTGACAGGGATGATGGATGTGGCGACTATCGACGAGGACGCGGACGGCAGGACATCGGAGTTGTGATCGTCGGTGGCGAGGGAGGTCGTCGTCGTGGACGCCGTGAGAGTTGGAGTAATGATGGGGGCAGTTGGCGTTGCCGGGTTGTTGTCCGACGAGACCAATCCGCGAGCGAAAAGTTCCTTGACCTCGTGGTCATGTTGGAAGAGTTTAGGTGTTGGTGTTGTGGATCAGGGACGCTCGAGACTTGAGGACCGCTCTTTCGACCTTGGTAGTGGTTATGCCGTTGGCTTCACAGATTGTTGGTTCAGTCTTCGCGGCTCTTTTCAAGGCCGATCAATTCTGTTCCAAGTCCGCCAAGACCTTCGTGTTGATTTTTATGCACTTCGAACAATTCTTTAGGGTGTCTTTGTAGCCGCGTGCTTTACCTCCTTGTCAACGAGCACCCCTAGGCACATCCTGGAAGAGTCGGCCGGGTATCCTCTCCTCGTCCATTCTCTCAAGATTTTCTTGTCATCGCAGTTGCAGTTGCCTTAGGGTGGCGTGGATGCTGGGGACTCCGTTCCTAAACTTCCGTGTTCGGGCTCCTATCCTGTCACCTCAGCTTCAGGATTCTCCGAGGACAGCTGAGGCGGAATTAGTAGAGTTTCCACGCTTGTTTCTTGTAGATCTTCCAGGTCTCCGTTGTCGTCAGGGTGACAGCTTTGTACATCTTGCGTTTGGTGTTGAGGTGGCGACCGTGGCGATTCTATACTATGCTCTGCAGTCGATCCGGCTGACTTTGGAGATTGGGTTAGCTACTTCGTCTTTGGTTTTGATGCTGCGGGAGAGGGTGCTGTCTACGGTTTTCAGTTTGGTACCGTTGACATGGATGCGAGGGTCATTGTATGCAGCGTTAGGTAGCGGTTGGTGCATGATCACCGTTTTGTTCGTGTTGATGGTCTGCCGGAAGGTGACGCAGCCTGAGGAGAAGAGGCCCATTGTCCGTTGGATGTTTGTTTCTATCGTGGTGTTGAGCGCGCAATCGTCCGCTAGATGCAGATTGTGGACGCAAGTCATAGAGAGACGTGTTGATGCAGATTCCGGGGCTCTCATAGTGGTAGGCATCAATCAGCATGGTTGAGGACATGAGGCTTAAGAGGGTCAGAGCGGGTATGCAGCTCTGCTTTACTCCGTTGGGAACGGCCCCTTGTGTCCGTGACTCGCGCCAACACCCCATCGTGAACCTGACGCATCATACGCGTGAATCGTCCAGGACAGCCGAATTTATGCATGATTTTACAGAGTCCATAGCGACACACCATGTCGAAGGCTTCCGTCAGGTCCATGAAAGTAGTGTAGACGTGAGCTTGCATTTCCTGACATCGGTCTTGTAACTCGCAAGCGGCGATGGTCATGTCAGGGATTCCCCGGTGTCGTCGGAAGCCACCCAGGCTTTCTAGGAGGTCCCTGTTCCAGATGGACGTTGAGGATGATGAGAGCAAAGCTCTTCCGGGTGAAGTTGAGCAGAGCGATTCACCTGTGCTTATCACAGGATTGTCAGTTGCCATTCCGCGTTTAGAGATGGACGATTGTTGTGTCCTTGGAATTTTAGGGAACTTGTCCCTGGCGTCACATCTCCTGGAATTGCGTTGTAAGTTGATCCATCAGCTGGGGACCGCCTGTTTGTAAACTTCGTCCGGAATCGCACCGGATCCCACTGGAGATTCGGCGCACTACGCCGGTAGTTTCTGGGATCAAAGGTGCCAGGTCTAGGTCATTGTTCGTTTTCAGGCTTTAACGAGCGTGACCAGGATCTCACGTGCATGAGAGTGTCATAAAGACCGCATTAAGGAACCAGTGAGACTGTCTCTTAGTTCAGCGAAAAACTGACCTATTCCGTCAGTTGGCAACCTCCCAAACCGTGACTGTTAGGTCTTCGTGATGAGATCGGACGCTTCAGATTCATTACAGTGAGGCGTCAGGTGATTTGCCGTCGTAATAGATGGGCCATTGTCAGCATCTCTCTCACTCTTCCCTCTCTCATGCATCGGTCAACTATCCGAGCCTGGGATTGTGGCGCAGTGACCGACGCTGTGTTAAGACCTACGCCTAGACGTGTCACCACACCACCCATATACGGCAACAAGTAGGGGCCCTTTTGGGCTCCGCGCAGCCTGATAAACGCGCATTGTGAGCCAACCTGGTTCGCCCATGGTTTAGCGTGTCTGGGGCGCAGCCCGTCGTGGGTTGAATTTTACCAATAACGATAAGCCTTACTAAAACCACAGATCAGGTTAGCAAAAGTAAGAGATCGGGGTCCGTAATCAGCAATCACCCCCTCTCTCACAAACGCAGCTGTGTCCGTACTCTGTTCCAAAGAGTTGAAACACACTGCAGCACACCAGCCGACAAAAGAGTTGAACGACAATACCTACATGATCTCTTTCGAACCAATGGATACCCAAGCTACTTCATCAAGCAAAGCAAGCTCCGAGTCAACAGATGACGGCCACAAGAAGAACAACCCGAAGTCTGGAGGGCTATTCCTTACATTAAAGGAGTCTCCGAGGCGGATTCAAGACTGCTACAACCCGCCAGGGTAGGCATTGCCCATCGACCCCAGACAACAATTCGTCGCCGTTTGATGCAACCCAAAGACATACTGCCACCCACTGAAACCTCAGCAGTTGTCTATCAAATACGTTGTAACGATGAAGACTGCAACTACGTTGGAGAAACCCGACGGAAATTGCAAACCCGCCTACATGAGTACAAACTGGCAACTCGGAGGCTAGACCCAAACTCACAGATTGCGGCTCACATCGGGGAAACTGGTCACGGGTTTGATTTTCAAGGAGCAGCCGTCTTAGGCAGGGGCACCTCAAGGACTGAGCGTCTCACACTTGAGGCTTGGTACTCAGATGCCAACTCCATCAACAGGCATCTAGACCTTCCTTCAGCCTATAAAGTCCTACGTCACTACATACACCGTGACGAAGACAAGACAATCATACGGAGCCTAAGAATACCGAGCAAATACGGCCTGTCAACCACTTCACCCAAAAGGGGAACGCAAACGCAACCAACCCCAATTGAGGTGACGACACCTAATACAGGAGGCCATCAACACTCAAAGGCGACGGCCAGTAGGCCAAGGCAACGAAAGAAGAAAAAAATAGATCAGCCCAAGGCCAACTAATGCGACAGTCTATTCCAAAATGCTGATCGATTTTTCACTTGACGCTTTGACAATGGAGAGCAGCCTCAGCTCTTCGAAACGTCAGCCAGAAAAGTCCCCTGATCCGGTGAGCAATTCATTCTCCTCAGAAAACCACAGATATCAACCTGATACCTACCCTTAACTCCAACAAAATCCTACATTTTAACCCGTCCAAAATCTGGATAATCTCTAAGGACAGGGTACGGGGGATTACGATAGGTGTCTTTAACAGATTTTTCTGCTATAATTAGCGTTAAACTGTAGGAGTCGTCTTATTGCTCTCTGGTGTCGGTAATACTTACAACTTTTTAACTGCGTTCACCCGTCGCCAGTAGTGTGACCTTTGTTCTAATTGGCAAAGGAGGAGAAAACTTGCTGTGAACCTGAACAGATATTTACACTGAGGCGCATTCTCGAATTTCGTCATAGCTACCAACAACCGACGGCCGTCTGCTTCATTAACTTTGCCGCCGCGTTCGATTCCGTTCATCGTGATTCCCTGTGGCGGATAATGGCGCTAGATGATGTGCCGGCAAAAATCATCACCATGATCAAGGCCTATTATCGCTCCACTACTGCGAGAGTCCTCATCCGCAACAATCTTTTCCTACCCGTTCGGTATTCGGTCTGGCGTCCGACAGGGTTGTATCCTGTCACCCATTCTGTTCAACTATGCTATTGACTGGATCCCCGGGATGGCCCTACACGAGAGTGACGGCGTTGAGTTTGCACCCGGACATCGGCTGACTGATCTCGACTATGCCGATGATATCACCTTACTTGCTTCAAGTTTTGGTGATCTGCAGTCTGTGGTGTCACGGGTGAACGAGGTCGCTAAATCGGTCGGCTTATCCATAAACGCTGGGAAGACCAAAATGCCTTCAAGCCGCATCCCTGACCATGAGAAGGCAGCCCTCGGGATTTATGGCTGTCAACTTGAAGAAGTAGACAGTTTTAAATACCGCGGGGCGAGGCTGCTGCCTAATGTTCTTCGTCGTCCGCCTCGATCCGGCACCGCTGCCCCATTGGAGGCGTCAAACAGGGGGTCAGTTCAAAACCTGGCTCGACACAGTTCGTCAAGACATGGAGGTGGTTCTTGGACCTTCGGTATTCGGTCTACGTCGTTGGCGAAGGGAATGGGTTGAGCTATCCAGATCTGCTGCCGCGAATCGTCACGCGTGGAGAGGTACAGTTCGGAACATCATCGAGGCCGGCTAGATCAGGCTTGATCGCAGCCGTATCAAGTACAAGTACTTGCTGTGAACAACTTCAGTCCCATTATTTTTCATTTTATATGGCCTGTGAGCCTAATTAAGTCCCGGACGTGACTTTCCACGTCGGATTTCATCCAGAGGTAAACAGCTTTTCGTCTGGAATCAGATACCTTCTGGAATTTCATTATGTGGACTTTGGGATTCGAACCCCGCGATAGAAAGTGCAGGACCTGAGCCCAGCCAACGCCCCAGTCATGTGACTTACAAAGATCTGACCAAAAGTCGTGAGTAAAACCACATTTGGGCGAAGTTTCCAACCCAACCTACTGACCGTGCTGTTGTCGGTTCGAGTCTCACTGGGATCGCCGGGGTTTTCGTAAATGGGTCATATTTGCCCAAATCAGGTACAGAAAGCTACTTTTTGGCGGTTTAACCCATCTGTGACATAGAAGTCGCTCATTACTTGCCGGTTTGGAGAATGATTTCAACCTCTAACGCGGGTTGTCCGATTATTTTCCCTAGAGGGCTCGAAGATATCCCTGATCTCCTCGTGTTCTGTGGCTTATCAGCCCTCATATCGTTTCGAAAGGCGCCCCTTTTAAACCGTGAAGGACTAAATCGAGGAAACCGTCCTCATTGCTGTTCACACAGACCCGGGCCTCCACGTTCCCGATAAAGCCCACCAGACCCTGATTCAGACCCGTGTTAGTCCACCGCATTTACCGCGTGGTCCGTTTCAGGCGCACTTCCGGTGTTCTATAATGTGTCGCCTGTAGACTGATCTGCTATGAACAGCAGTAATTTTGAACCGTGGCAGCGATGCCCGGTGGATGCTGGGTGAGGGCAATTGCCCAACAAAATAGTCTCACTAAAGGTCTATAATGTCTGCCTGTTCAACAAAACAACGAATTTCGGGAGAGAAATGTCGGTCAAGAGAAAAGTCCGGATGAACTGACTTAACTTGTGGCTGCAGCTGAGGCTCGAGGCAAGACAGTTTCAAATCAAAAGCCAAGTAATCAGACGTGACGGTCGCTTTCACAATCCGGTGTTTCGTATAAGATCAGGCCTGCATCAGGGATGTCCGCCCGCGCCGGAGAGAAAATAGGCAATTGTGGACAGACAGTCAGGCTAACTTACGCCTCGCAAACATGATGCGAAATCGCACTGAGGCAGCGATTTTGGCCGGCGGCTAAATGTCGGACTAAGCGCGGTCATTCAACCCCGTAAGTACTCTGGCACTAACAAAATTCAAAAGCCTGCTAACAGTTAGGAAGACGAAGATAAACGTCAAGGGAAGATCCGAAAGTCTTAACGTAGAGCAGAAGAACTAGTCGTAATGAAAACCTGCGCGCAATTCCCCCCACCTCTAGTACTGTTTCCGACGCCAGGACCATCTGTCCGCATAGCGATTTTTCGTTCACATTAGAAATAGCTGTTGCAGAATCAGAAAATGAGGTTCCTCCCTGTTTCATCCTCCTCATAGCTGTCCGCACAGACCCGGGTCTCCAGTAAAAACGTCTTTACTCCACTTTGTCTTCCAGGTCTCGCCTCTCGCAAGATGCTCCATCCTATGAGGACAGCTCCCAGGCACATCAAACTCGGCATTCTGATAGGTACGTGAACACCAACGGTGCACCATACGTACCGCGGGGTGGAGGACGTCGTCCCCAGCAGCAACAACAGTCGATGGACGACCGTAGAAGAGGTTCCGGCAGGTTCATCCGTCCACCGGTACCGCCAGGGGTCTACAGCTCCGGTCGCAAAGTTCGCATAGAGGAGGACGTACCGGGATTACCACCGCCCAGCCGCGCGTGGAATAATCAGGCGGCTTCCAGCATTCGAAAAGGACCGCCCTACGGTGAGTTGTAATGCATCTCTTTTGGTTGTCAACCCCACGAGGGCCCCCTAGAGGCCTTCCAGTGATGACTTTTCATCTAACAACCATAGGCCGCACCTGGGACGTGGTGCAGCGTTTCTATTTTTGGCGTTTTTTTCATTCATCTGCCACGCCAGGATTTACTTGAGGTGTTGTCCTTGTGAAAGGACCTCATTTTCTGATTCTGCCACAGCCATTTCTAAGTCGCTATGCAGTCAGCCGGTCCTGCCCTCAGAAACAGTACTAGAAGAGGAAATCGCGCGCAGGTTTTCATTGCGTTAAAATACTTTCGGATCTTCCCTTGACGTTTATCTTCGTCTTCCAAACTTTTCGCAGGCTTTTGAATTTTGTTAGTGCGGGGTTGAGTGACCACGCCTAGTCCGACATTTAGCCGCCGGCCAAAATCGCCGCCTGGGTGCGATTTCGCATCAGGTTGGCGATGCGTAAGTTAGCCTGACTGTCTGTCTACAATTCCCTCTTTTCTCTCCAGCGCGGTCCGACGCAAGCCTGATCGTATACGAAACACCAGATTGTGAAAGCGACCGGCACGTCTGATTACTTGGCTTTTGATTGGAAACTGTCTTGCCTCGAGCAGGTACAGCCTCAGCTGCAGCTCATCCGGAGTTTTCTCCTGACCGACATTTCTTCCCCCCAGCATCCACCTTCCTCCTAATGGACCGCGCCTACTCCTGCTGGCAGAGCAGCCAACGCGTACACTGCTCAACTGATCGCATAGAGTCGGTTGCCCTGTCTGCTGTTGTATTCCACCGGGCATCGTCGCCAGGGTTCAAAATTACCGTTGTCATAGCCGGCCATTCTACAGGCGACATATGTCATTTATAGAACACCGAATGTGCTCCGGAAACGGCCCACGGGGTAGATGCGCTGGACCACCACGGGGACTAAAGTAGGGTCCGGTAGGCGTTACTGGGAATGGCATTACTGACAAAGACAAGGGAGACTAGTCAGCCAGTCATACCCAACCCCGAAGTGCGGAACACCCGAGGCTCGAACTCGCGACCTGTTAGTTAGAAGTCCACGCCTCCAACCCGCTGGGCCACGAGCCCGTTGCCCTGCCGGTTTCGATTGGGAATATACAGTGGTAGGGAGCGCTCACCGATCGTTCTTACGGGACTCGCTCGTTCCGTTGTGCCTTACGGGCTCTCTCTCGAGCCCAACCAGCAGCCGCACAGCGGCGCATGATAGATAGGCAGAATGGCATTACCGACAAGGAGACTGCTAGTCTCTCTTGTCTTTGTCGGCGCCTAAAATGGCCCACGCGGTAGATGCGCTGGACCAGGATGTGTGGTGGTACGCCCAGATGCGCGTTTTCGTCGCGTCAGCCACCTGCGCTCTCTCTCCCGCTTCCGGTCTTCTTGACTCTATCGTGGCACCGGGCCCAGGTAGAGGAGGAGAGAGTGCGGCAGGTGCTATGCAAGTCTGTTATCGCTTTACGCGCAAGTCACCGTCCCTTCTCTTGCCCTGCTATGGAGCATACGGTGGACATCGTCCGAAACCACGGTCGATTTGTCGTGATGGAGCGCTGGATAAACGCGCAGATTGCATTTTCGGTGAGGTAACTTTTGCAAGTCGCGCATTTTACTTGCTGTTTAGTTGCCAGCGAAAGCAAATGCTGTTGACCGTCTCATCTCGCAGACTTCTAACACAACAAATAGCACATCTTTGGCCAGACTTCGATTTTCGAGAGTATATCAGCGTAACCCTCTGCTTGAATCATCACTCTCGGCCAGTTTGCGGCTCTTGTTGCGTCATCTTACGCGCCTTACGAATACTTTGACCTCATAATCGAGGTCGTTTGCTACCAGTAGGTCTGCATAACAATTTTTCGGTCACATTAGAAATTGCCGTTGCAGAATCAGAAAATGAGGTTCCTCCCTGTTTCATCCTTTACAAGGACCATTTGACATGAGAATCGAGGTCGTTTGCTACCAGTAGGTATGTCTTTTATTTCGAAACTTTGGTCCTCTTATCACCCACGGTTTTTCCCTGAACTAGTTTCTACTTTTCAACCACCTTCAGAAGTATCTCACAATTAGAAACTTTTTTTAAAATCGATAGATAACTTTTCTTAGGATATAAAATGAAAAGACAATGTAATTTTCTATCGAACGAATAAAATAAAGCATATTTTGGTGCATTTTTTCTGTGAAGTATATTTGCATTTGTATGACCACCGAAAATCAGTGTGAAAAATGCATGCTACTTAAGTAGTCATTTTTAACGAATGTGGTTTCCGCAGAAGGTCAAAAAAACTACATTTGAAAGCCGACATCCAGGCGAGTACGAAATAATGTAGGATTATTCTGCACGATAATTCATATTATAACCCCACTTATGTAATCCTCTCTAACTGAAAACGCATTTCAGAATCTGGGCCAATATTCCATGAGATCGGTCACGCACGTAGACTCTATTTAATCCTGTGGTGCGTCATTCGAGGTGAAACGGCGAGTCGGCATTAAAGGCAGGACTGTTAAGCTCTACGCACATGCATTCTCAGTTACGCCTAGATATCGGCTAATGGCACTCATAGTCTGCGAGGGCGTGCTACCTCCTGACCCCCATGGCATGTTGGACTGCCTTAGTCAGGTGACAGGATGCGAGCACTTCTAGGCCTTGTTCTAGATTGCCGTTTTGACACAACAGACAATCTGGCAGTTGGTTGAGAAGCGCCAATGTCCCAGGTCCAGTGCAGAAGCTGGCAAGACAGAGTCAAGACGATTGGAGACTGGTGTGAGTCTGGTAGCTGTGGAGGATGAGGTCACGTCTGCGCCTACAGCACACGAACTGGCCCCCCTGTCTCATATGAACAAGTCCCGAATGGGGGAGTCTTGGAGCTCACAAACAACGAGACTGCCATAAGGGTTGCACTGAGGAGAACCCATTGTAACTCGGATCGAATTTCTGCGAAAATTCCCATATTGCGATTGAAGAGTCAGTTGGCGAACATATGTTTTCGGTGACTCATCATCAGGCCGATGCATTTATATGGGTAATGATCATTCTGATTGTAGACAGGATATAAATGCGTCTCAGGGGCAGGGTTAATCGGGACATGCTGCCCGCATGACGGAGTCAGCGTGTTGAAAACGGTGGATTTGGGGTGGGAGGGATGGGGGAAGGAGAGGGGTTCCGGTTAGATTGTTAGCACTATGAGTGCGTGTAACTGCTCTCAGGGCGTCGTAACGGCGTGCGATTACCGCCTAGAGCCGACCAGGGCAGACAGACTGCTAGTGTCAGCGTCTTCTGACAGCAGAGTGCTGGGCTCGCTAGTCGAATAGTCAACGCTTCGGCTGTGGCTAGCACCCGTTTGCGCAGGTCTTTAGAGTAGTGTGCCGGTGCCCGGTAGATAACTTTAAAGGCTTCATTAGCGTCGGCTTATTGGTTCGTATCGATTAGATGTGCGAGAAGTGAACTCGAAATCGATCGATTTTCATTTATACCTACCCAGGCAGGCATGTGTTCGCGTATTCTTTTTTCCAGACGGATCGAAAACGACTGTTAGCACATCGAGATGGGTTTGAAGCGCGTTCCACTGTTTGCAGTGAGGAAACTAAAGGCTGAACTCTTACCCACTCTGTCCGCCCCTATGCGTCGGTTACCTTTCCCCGTCAAGCCAACTCCGGCGGAGATTGAGTTTACTGACTGACATGGCTTGTACCATCATTTACGGCGTCCCACAACAGCAGGGCTTCTGAAGACTAAATAACTACACCCTTTTGTTTTTAAAGTTGCGAAAATTCCCATGGAGCAATTCAGAATACCGTTTGGCAAGCATACGCGTGCTTTCGGTAGATTCTCGTTAGACCATTTATATATGGCAACGTGGTAGAAAGTGAATCGTGTGAGCGATAAGAGAAATCGATTACGGTTCGTCTTTTCATACAAGCG
>CACRXP010000212.1:877331-897794 GCA_902702965.1 Spirometra erinaceieuropaei
CTTCCCCTTCTTTTCCTTCTTCTTCTTCTCCCCGTTCTTCCTCTTCTTCTTCTTCTTCTTCTTCTTCTTCTTCTTCTTCTTCTTCTTCTTCGTCTTCTGCCTCTTCCTTTTTTATTTTCTTTTTTATATACTAGTGCAGGTACAAAAAATTGTGCAACGTTGCCCGTGTGTGTGTGGTGTGCATGGGTGCAACAGCACCTGGCTGGGTGCATGGGCCAGGCGCCACTTATAGCTCTGAGTCGGACAGATTGACTTTCAGTCCTGCTGCATTTCGCCTCCACACCCACGAGCCTCTGCCAAGGTGGCGCAGTTACCCGAGTGCACTTTATCGCCTTTAGCCGTCGATCACCTGTTCATGTGTGTGTGCGCGTGTGTTCATCTGACTTGGCGTTGTACCGCTTACGCGCCGCACAGTGTGCCTTCCGTGTCACTAGGTGTGCACGCGTGCGATCATGTAACTGGCACGCGAACCAGACACGCTTGGGGGGAGGGGGGGGGGAGCATCTAGCGCCATTATCACCTGCAGTCGGGGTCTTCGACCGAGATTGCTGTCAGTGACCTTGGTGGTCTGAAGGTGAGGGGACGCCTTTGCTCAGTTGGCTCATCTCACTGCGCTGAGGGGGTATTATGAAGACCAACGTAAGGGGGCTTATGGATACGTGTGAATATGGCAGATTTGGTCCCTACCGCTTGAGACTGCAAAGCCTGTTTGGAATTGACGGAAAGTAATGCAAGAGTAATTATAGCGGGACATCACGTCAGGCGACAGTTCGACTGTCGTTGTCAACACTGTCCACCGTGTCCCCTATAGTATGTGGGCGCAGGGACTACGGCCTGAGCGTGAATTAGCTTATAGTGATAGTGGACTTGTGCTAAATCTACCAAATTCTCTCCTCCCACACCCCTCTGGGCCCGGTTTTAAGACGGAGTCAATAAGACGGTGGACAGGATTGGGCGCAGTTAAGCGACCTGTCTAAGCGTGCCACGCACAACCTGGATCCCTTAAAGCGTAAGGAGGGTATCATAGGAGCCATATGGAGGTTAAGGCGAAGAGTACACTTTCCTGTCCCATCGGACGACTGTCTACGCGTGCCACACACAATCTGGACCCCGTAAAGCGTAAGGATGGTATCATAGGAGCCATATGGAGGTGGAGCCGAAGAGTACACTTTCCTGTCCCATCGGACGACTGTCTACGCGTGCCACACACAATCTGGACCCCGTAAAACATAAGGAGGGTATCATAGGAGCCATATGGAGGTGGAGCCGAAGAGTACACTTTCCTGTGCCATCGGACGGATTTACGTGGTTTGACAGGGGGTGTTTTGCAAAAAATTTCCATGGAGAAGCATGTGGCCGAGCAAGCTGATGCGGACAGTTAAGGCCCCATGCCAGAGTCATAACAGCCCGGAGAGTTGAGTCGAAAACTCACCACGTCAGTGCTGGCTTAGTTACTTTGTAGGAGCTGAGACTTAATTGGGAAGACGGATGCCTATGTCTAGGTCTTTTCATCCGGTAGCCCACTCAATCATTCCTCCCGAGTTCTTTATTTATGGCCTAACAAACTGAAGAATAAAACACCTGTTCCGCGGTTAGAGTACCGCAGTTGCTTTAACAGTTGCTTTAAATTATATTAAATCGAAAAATAATACTAAACTGTAGATGTGCTATTTCATGAGATGTTAATCGAACTTCCGATCGATTACCTAGGTAGGGGTTTACTATTAACTGCCGCGTGGCATAATCCGAAGATATTTAAGTCACGTCAAGACATCGGCAATTGAACCAGCTTCTTTCCTGCTGCCTGCATGAACTACGTCCTGTGAAAAATGGCTGCTTAAGTGGTGTCATTTTTCGCATTGCTCGCGTCACCTCTATGAATTCAAACGTATTTTATTAGAAAACTTGCACAAAAGTATTCAGCTTGTGGGTTGGAAACCCCGAATGCAAGTGTAACGGCAGGTCTAGTGAAAAACTAATCGGGAATTTGAGAAGTTTTTTAAAACCGAATGCTAGTCTCTCTTTTAGTGTAAAACTTGAGAAAAAAGACGTAATTTTCTACCAATTGAGTACGCTATAAAAAATTCTAATTTGTGAGGGCACTGAAAATTAGTGAAAAAGTCCACGCTACTTAAATAGCCCTTTTTCACAAAGCGTAGTTTATACAGGCGGCCGGAAATAAGGTGGTTTAAAAGCCAGCATTCTGATACGACTGAACTACTTTTTGGTTGCGCTACACGATAATTTAAATCACAATCCTACTTAAGTAACCTTTTCGAATTGAAAAAGAGCATTCTAGAATTTCGATTAACTGTACATACCTCCAAGTGGATCATTAGCAGTTTATGTAGGCAAAAATGGCTCCCACAGACATCAAATAAAAATATACACAAAGCAGTCAATCATTAGATGGCAGACTGCTCTGCGCCTTAGTTGTTAAGGATGAGCAAAGTTTGACCTTGAGAAGACGGTTTGTTTTTCAAGAGGATTCCGAGGGATCGTAATCTAATTTCCAGCCTGGCAGGCGCCCTGCTGGTTCGCTTAAATAGAATATGTGCATAAAAGTACTCTCTATAAAACATTATACCGAGCCATAATGGCTCGTTTTCGCGTCTACGGGAAAACTACCACGGCGTGCAAAACCCACTGTACAAGGAAAAGACGGCATTAACCTTTCAGTTTTAATTGACATTTAAATCCTTTTTTTCCAACCGCTAATTCTGTTTTTTTTACAAAGCTTTGGTTTTTGTCGACTCACCTGTTGAACTATGCTCTTCTGCAATGATACCAAAGACATTATTTCGGGATTTCACGCCTTATCCAGAACAGATTGTGGCAACAATCGGGAGATAGCACCAAAAAAATCCGCCTAACCAAAGCAGCCTGTCTTACGGGACAGTTGGCAATAGGGGTTTTATGGGTGATGGCTGGTTGGGATGTACGATACTAGATACAGATTGTCTTATGCATGATATTTAAGTAGTGAACTCAGTAGGACAAGAGCCTTTGCAGCGGCAACTGAAATGCTTCCCTCATAAAAGGATTTTGCTGTCAACTACTTGCATACATGCTTCATCTAGTAGACGAAGAAATGAAAGAAAATTTGTGGTGGTTCTCCATCCGTCCCCTTTTTGGCTCTTTGGAATGAATTATATTGAGAGAATCGGCTTTCTTTTCTCTCATTGCCTAAACGGCCACTAGCGTCCCTGTCTTTCCGAACATCCCTATTCGCGCCTGATAACTGTTCGTTCCCCAGCAATTCATTGGGTACGGCAACCACGATTTCTCTTACCCGGACTGGGTGTATAACCCCCGCTGGTTATTCTTATCCAGTAGTTACAAAAGAACTTATAAATTCACTAAGTTAATGGAAGAAGTCCGTTTGTCAATCAGCTCGGGGAATCTGCTTGTTTTCCCCTGCTGTCGGGCGGGGGGGAGGTCGATCAAGATTAACTTATTAACTGTCGTCAATCAACCATATCCAGCCTCAAGTCTGGATAGCCTGCAGACATTACTATATTGAGCGTCAGGACACGAGGAAGCGAACACGTCCCGTAACCTGCTCGGTCGGTACTCTTCCTATGATAATGAATATTTTCGATATCCCATCCGACCGGACAGCCGGCCGGTGGCTCAGTGCTACGGCGCTGGACTTAAAAATTTCCAAGAGTCCAAGAATATGGGTTCTACTCCCAGACTATTCGGACTTGGGTTTGGTATGACTGACTGGTGACGGATAATAGGCTTGAAATGACCATCACGGTCTCCCAGTCTTCGGTACTCTCCTGACGTACACAGGATAAGACGCCATCTCTTTAGTCGCTCGGAAATATACCAGTCTGTCTTCGTGTATCCATTTTCCCTGTTCCACAGCTTTTGTATTTGCATGTGGTCCTTCAGAAAGACGCCTTTGACTGTTTTTGAAACCATTTCAAGCCATTGGCGGTGTCTGGCGTTGACGGTGTGTGCGTGTGATTTGAACTGATTGGAAGTTGCTTTTTTAGCATAACGGTCATGCCACCCCCATCTTCCTGCATGAAAATAAGTTTATCTTCTTCCACTAAGTCTGTCAAACAGGGCAATAATTACTGTTAGGAGTACTTTTCTACTCTTTTCGTGGGTAGAGCGTCGATGACGCTGCCAGGAAACTCCGCAAAGATGGACTTTCTGCCCAAAACGCTCAAAGAGGCAGCGGCACCTAGAAGACTCATTCTCAAGCACATTTACTCACAAATAGAAAAGCATCGACTGCCAGTTTTTAGGCTGCTCTCTCCTTTATCGGACCCCCATATGGTCTGACGGAACCTCCTGAGAAAGGCTCCGTCTGGTTTTCGGCTTAATAGTTGTTAGATTTCTAGACTATTTAGAATGAAGACCTCTGCACAACTTCGAGGGAGTCTGTGCTCTTAACAGGTGACTGCGTATAATTAGGTGTATGCACGCCGGATCCTCGCTTGCAGTCGGCATGATCGTGCAGCGGTCACCGGTAGAGCCTAAGGTCTTTTTCTGCGCTAATTAATTCTGGATAGTAGGCGTGCATGGAGAAAGTCAACTCTCTCTCTCTCTCTCGCCGGGTAGCCTGACTGATTGCCGGTCAAGCGAACACAAGCGCACGCCCACGACCAATTGTTTGCGTCCCAGCTCCGGCAACACCACTTTGTGTGTACTACGATTGGGCGACGAAAACACCTTATCCTGTGTGCCTGTACGTCAGTCAGTGGGCTTCTAGATAACTTTTTTCAGATTCTAAAGCAGTCTCACATTCCACCCGTTGTCGTCTTCTGGATTAAAATAGACGTCATTCCTGCTACATTACAAGTTCGTCAATTAAAGCGGGACTCCCCCCGAGACTGACGATTTTAACAAACTGAATTTTTTGCACGTACATCATTGTTATTCTAAGGAACTCGGGCTGGGAACGACCAACCGTTCAGACAATGAATACAGAAAATGCTCGCACGTTTCTAGACACATTTCCTTCTTGGAATTAAGCTTTTGTCTCATTTACTAAGGTCCCTCTGCTTTGTATCGTTCTGTCGTGTGCTACTTATTATACACCGCCCTCCTCCGACCCTCACGTCGACGCCCACCCTCACCAACGTTGTTTCGAATCCCCCTGTCACACTGACGTCAATCACTACCACCTCCATTACCTCTGCCACATCTACCTCCAACGGCCAAAACGCTTCTGACACCCCGACAACAACCAACACATTCCCTCATCATAACCTCCCCTCTCCAGATATGTGGGCTCCCATCCAACATGTCATCATTGCGATCGTGCATTCACCTTACGCATCGGCCTGGTCGGCCACTTGCGAATCCATCGCATAGAGACAGCCTAACCAGTGCCTAGAGCACTAACACACACTCGCCGCATCCACTTTCATTGCCAACACACATCTATCCGCCGCATGGGCCTACTCAGTCGCATGCGTATCCATTATAGCAGAACACACCGCGGTATCGATTCACCTTGCACATCCACCACGCCGATCCAATCATTTCCCCATCTTCCTGCGCACCCACCACGATCAACAGCGGCAGCAGCAGCAGCAGCACCACCACCATCAACCGATGCTGCAGGTCCTGATCTATACTGCCCACACTGTCCCCGCACATCCACCTCACGCATCGGCTTGATCGGTCACCTGCGGATTCATTGCACGGACACTATAAAACCAGTGTCTAGAACACCAACGTACACCAGACGACGTAATTCCCAACAACCCTCATTGACCTCGAGTATTTAGCCACCGCACGGGCCCCTCCGGCCTCATGTGCACATCATTACACAACTCAAGTACACCACTGGCATCTCTCACGCATGTGGAGAATGCGTCTCGCGGCACCTTCTCCATGTGGCTCCTCTACTGCATGTGTGACCGGTGCGCCAAGCGCTGCGGCTCGTAGGGTTGTCGACTGGCGCATCAAGTAACTCCACACAGTCTGCCCAGTTGAGTTTGTTTGTGTGGAGTGGCAGCGGGCTGGTGGGTCGAGAGTCAGACTGCAACGGCTCCTTCTTAACTTATTTGAGACGTACGCCGCTTAACTCCCCTTGTGCGAACCCCTGGTGGTTGTGTTTAGTGGGCCAGGTCGTGCATGTGACGCGCGCAGGCACCGCCCCCATTTCCCACACCTCTCAACTAACCGGCTCGAACAGTAACTGGGGCCTGAGAATGGGAAGGGAGAGTGAGGTCGACGGCTCAGCGCATTTTCCTTACTATAAGCTATATGACGTGCTTGAATCCATCATGGTGCGCAAAAAGCCGTGGTTTGGAAGCTTGCCAACTGACGGGATAACTTGGACCTCGAAGTTGCCCGAATATGTGCTTGTGTGGGGTGGCGGACTGGCGGTCTGGGAGTCCGTCTGGAATAGTTCCATCATAATGTGACCATCACGACACTCCTGCGTAGTGGGACTTGAGTAGGGTATTCCAGCACGTCTAGGAGCGGCTCCGGCCACGTCATCCACCTGCGCCTTCTCCTTCCTCCGGTTTCATTGACTATGTCCTGACAGGGCCCCAGATGTGGGAGGGGGAGATGGTGCGGTAGATGCTGCGCAAGTTTACCATCACAAACTAGCCTCCCAGGATGTGCTTCCCTCCCCTTGGCGAAGGCAGAAGTGTGGAGCTCGAAGGAAAAAAAGCATAGGCCGGCGGTGCGGCAGTCAGTCTGGTTTTCCCGCTGGGGCTCGTAACCCTTTCGCATAAGGAACGTTACTGAATGCCCTCAGAATCAGACCCCCCCGGGCAGTTGAAGGTAGCGTTTCGACATTCCGCCCGGTCGGCATCCGGGCTAATCGAAAGCCAGATCCGTTTACGCAGCCTATTTGACCAAGTAGAAGATACATCTATCGTGTTGTGAGAAATACTCCAAAACATTGTACTATTTCGTCCTGAGGCACAGAGAGATGTGGGGACCATGTCAACGAGACTGTAGCTCACCGATCGTTCTTACGGAAGTCACTTGTTTCGTTTTGCCTTATGGGCTCTCTCTCGAGCCAAACCAGCAGCCGCACAGCGGCGCATGATATAGGCAGAATGGCATTGCCGACAAAGACAAGGGAGACTGTAATGGCCATTTCTGGCTTATTAGTCGCCGTCAGCCAGTCATACCCAACCCCGAAGTGTGCAACACCCGAGGCTCGAACTCGCTACCTGTTAGTCAGAAGTCCACCCCTCTCATCACTGGGCAACAAGCCCGTTGCCCTGTCGGTTTTGATCGGAAATATACAATGGTAGTAGGCGCTCACCGATCGTTCTTACGGAACTCACTCGTTCCGTTGTGCATTATGGGCTGTCGAGTTCGAGCCTCGGGTGCGCCACACTTCGGGGTTGGCTATGACTGGTCGACGACGGCTAATAAGCCAGAAATGGCCATTTCAGTCTCCCTTGTCTTTGTCGATAATAACATACTGAGACAGTAGTTGCCAACCCTGGCTCATTTTCCGTTATTGGCCTGGCGGCGTGTAGGCCCTGCAATCTGAACAGAATTCAGCCAAGCTACAACGTCCCGGGGGCAACCTAGTGCAGACCGAGTCAGCTGCCTTTGGGGTATTTGCATTTGGTGCGACTTGCCGCTACTGGTCTGGCCATATTGCAGGACGGGCCTCCCCACCTTTCTTCTCTCATTTGTGTGTACTTTATTTCATGTAAACTATCTACCCGTTAGCACACCATCGTCTTTTGGAGATATATGCTGTCTATAGGCAAGCCAAAGCTCCGGACGAGGCAGGTGGGTGAGAGAGTGTGCAGCGGAAGTCCACTATAACTATATAAACTAATTTACGCCTACGCCACCGACCTGCTCCCACTGTGGTGTGGGGGGCGCAATGGGTATTGTTGTTGACAACGGTCAAATTGTCATATGTCTTCCACCTTCTGATTAGCAATCTCCTCAGAAAGTAAGTCTTGCGGTGAAGGCATAAGTATATGAGGTAGGTGACTGCCCACCCAGCGTATCCAGGTGACGCGTTAAAGTGGGGAGTGTCTTTGAAAGGGTTGGGTAGGAAAAAATCTACTTTTCCGAGCATGAATGAGAGAGAGAGGACCACGCTTACACCGAACTGCCGTATTTACCTCTTCTCCAGATCAGACACAAGGTTAAAAAACCCCGGGGGGTGTCGCGACCGCTTGTTTTATCCGCGTTGTGCCAAAACCAGATCTCAAATTCCGACGTCCTAAAGGGTCCGGCCACCGAACTTTCGCAAAACCGAAACCCAGTGTACTGGTATGAGATGATCTGTTCAGGCTTCCTCGACTAAGCGACGAGAGAAAACGACTGGGCGAACACGATGGCATGCGTATTTAAGTTGCCATGCTTCTGACCCACGTGTTGAATCCAAACTTTTGGGCGTTTCACTCTAAGCAAACATTTGTCCGTTCATATTATGCGTGCCTCGATATACAATGAGAGGTTGACTGTCCAGTGTGATCTTAGCATTGGAATTTAAAACATCCCCCAGCAATGCTCAGTTATACGGTGGGTAAGCGACTTTTCTCACGAGGGAGCTTTACACAGCTAAGTGATTTTTACGCGTGTTTAGATGATTTCGATTTTTCCAACATTTGTGCTGGTTTTCTGTTCAAAACGCCTTTTGCCACGTTAGTCTTTAGGTACGCTGTGATTCAGGTTGCGTCCCAAGACACAGAAGAGTACACGGTCTAGTGGACCTCAGGTCATTAGCATGTGCTGTGCCGTTGCCGAGTCAGTTGGTTTGTGTGCTGAAAATCTGCGACAGGTACTCACGCTAGTGATGTCTTTAGGTTCTCCAAAACTTTCTCCACCACGATGTCACTCAATGGTAGCGACCCTTTCACGCACGACAGTTCCACCCTTGTGACCGACGATGTCCACCGTGTGCACAACACAGCAGGGCGAGAGCATGGACGGTGACTTGTTCGTGAGTTAGCTCCTAGTGTTAGTGGACTTGCATAGCACCTACGACACTCTCCCACCCTCATCTGGGCCCGGTGTCATGACCAAGTCAGCAAGACCGGAGGCGGGAGAGGGTGCAGGTGGAATGCGCGGCCGGACCCGCACCGTGAGCTAACTCATGAAATGCCAACCGAAATTCCGAAATGCGTTTTCGTTTCGAAAAGATTAATTAAGTAGGGTTGCTAAACTAGTCGGCCTGCAGCATAATTCTATAATAATTCAGGATAACAATTGGGAGATGGCATCCAAAAAAATCCGCCCAACGAAAGCAGCCTGTCTTACGGGACAGGTGGTAATAGGGGTTTTACGGGCGGGGCCTTCGATTGCGTGGATAAATATAAATAATACTAAGAAGTTTCTCTTCAAAAATGGCCTTTCGAACGATAAAGTTTAACCTCATCACTATATGGCAACAAAAATGTGCGCGGTGTCGGATTTACTTGAAGAGGCAGATAATATGAAATCGATCCAGCTCGTATTCCCTGCTTAATTGCTTTTTTAAATAGGGGATTGAAAGCGGAATGCAGTTGACTAAAGGAAACGTTCTACGTTGTGCTGTTCATGATCCTATGCCTTCATATCCTCGCTTTCAAAACTGCACGTTCAATAAACGCAGAGGACATGATTGAAAACATCGGCGCACTTGACGCCGACGAGAGTTGCCATTTTGGGAAATTGCTTAGCTGATGACACCGTCTGTCTAGGATTGTATGCTTTTAAAGTTTTCCGGCCCTCAGTAAAGTGCCCTTATTTTATTCCTTTCATTAGCCTGTGGACGAACATTCATGCAGTCCTCCGTCATATTCTCATCGGTAACGGAATTTTTTGGGTGCCATCTCCCAATTGTTACCATAATTTCAGTTACTTCAGGATGCCGGCTTTCAAATGAACTTCCTTCCGGCTGCATGCAAATACTATACTCTGTAAAAAATGACTACATATGTAGCAGGAATTTTTCCCATTGATTTTCGATGCCCCTAAAAGTCCAATTATATTTTATGGAAAACATGCATAAAAATATTCGTTCTTTTGCTCATTTGATAGACACTTACGTCTTTTTCCAATATTATACTCGAAAGAAGAGTATAATTCGGCTTTCCAAAACTTTTCCAATTCCCGAATAATTTTGAACCCGCTATACCGTTACACTTGCATTCAGGGTTCCAAACTACAAACAATATATTTTCCGCGTACGGAACACCATACGTTTCTCTATGGTTTTAATTGGACCCCATATGACGTTCATAAAATTCAGCATTGGATTTGATCCATATTGTTAACTTTACGAGCCACCTTGGTAAATGCAGAGACATGACGATTTATAAACGGCTATTTTACTGCATTTAAGTCTTGCAATTAGAAACTTTTTAAAAACTGAATTATGTCCCTCATTCGAGCATCAACTTAGAAGAAGACGTAATTGTCTACCGAATGAGCAAAAGAATGAATATTTTTATGCATGTTTTTCATGAAATATTGTGGAATATTTAAGGGCATCGAAAATCAATGGGAGAAATGCATGCCACTTAAGTAGTCATTTTTTAACCGAGTAGTTTTTGAATGCCCCCGAAAAGATGCTCGTTCGAAAGCCGAAATCCCGAGGTAACTGAATAAGCATAGAATTATGCTGCAAGGTGACTAGTTTTCCAGCCGCACTTAATTAATTTCTCGAAGCGAAAACGCATTTCGGAATTTCGGTTGACATTTCATGAGTTAGCCCACTTACTGTAGGTGTACCACTTTACACCCTCTCGTGACGTGAGTCAGCATCCACGTCTGCCACCGCACCCCCAAATGCCGGCATCTGTTATCGGTGCGCATTCCCGATAACGTCTGCCGAGTCTGATCTAGCCCCCGTGTTGGTTTACCGCGTGGCCCGTTTAAGAGGCGCAAATTCGTTTCACACACACGCACATGCTAATTCACTGTGCGCGTAGCTGATGGCCTAGAATCCAGCTATGCTTTTTGATCGCTTTGATCTCGGCCATGGCAGTGTTAGACGGTCCCAACGCGCCAGTATCCTTAAAACTCGGTTAACAGCGGTTTTCCAAAACTTTCTCCATCACGATGTCACCCAATGATAGCGACCCTTTCACACACGACAGTTGTGACCGACGATGTCCACCGTGTGCTCAACACAGCAGGGTGAGAGCATGGACGGTGACTTGTTCGTGAGTTAGCTCCTAGTGTTAGTGGACTTGCATAGCGCCTACACCACTCTCCCACCCTCATCTGGGCCCGGTTTCATGGCCAAGTCAGCAAGACCGGAGGCGGGAGAGGGTGCAGGTGGAATGCGCGGCCGGACCCGCACCTAGGTGTACCACTTTACACCCCCCCGCCCACAAACGTGGGGGGGGGGAAGGTGGGGATCCTAATGTGCGCGACATAAGCCAACATCCAAGTCTGCCACCGCACCTCCGAGATGTTGGCATTTGTTATGGGTGCGCAGTCCCGATAACGCCTGCCTAGTCTGATCTAGCCCCCGTGTTGGTCTATCGCGTGGCCCGTTTAAGAGGCGCCAATTCGTTTCACACACGCACACATGCTGATTCACTGTGCGCGTAGCTGATGGCCTAGAATCCAGATATTACTTTTTAATAGCTTTGATCTCGGCCATCGTAGTGTTAGACGGTCCCAACACTCCAGTGTCCTCAAAACTCGGTTAACACCGGATTATGTGCATACCGGTTGCATTGAAGTGCAAACTTTGGACTGTCTTGAGTAGTTCTAGATTTCGATCAGGCCATTAGTCAAATTTTTGCATGATGAGAAGAACCGGACTCACAATAAGTAAAGCAAGTGTTTGAAATGAACATTGCGTAAACATGTGACGTATAATCCGTGATGTGATGAATGTTGAGCCCGCATAGTCAAACGCCATCAAGCTTTATGCTTACTGTATGCTAAACAAGACGAAGACACTATTTGAGGCCTTCTACAACCTGTCAATCCAGCTAGATGTGTAAAATCACACAGAGTTTGATGTCTAAGCGCAGGTCCTGGGTGCTGCGTGTTATTCCGCACCGTCATCTTTCCATGGCGGGATGGCTTGGCCAGGTCCTGTTTGCCGACGTTCACTAAGTGACGTAACTCATGCGATGTCGCGGAACTCACACAGGGGTCGGATCACATTTCGTAACCGTACCTGCAGTCCACAAGTCCCAGCCTAACCCCAACCCCTAACCTCTAACACTCGACCCTTACCTCTAACCACAACCCCTCACTCGTAACCCTAATTCCAACCCCTGACATTAACCACCATCCCTAACCCCTTACAGGTACGGCTACGAAGTAAGATCTTGCCCACACAGGTTGTCCAACCAGCATTCCTAGCAGCCTTACTGCGCCGGTTGAATACGGATGTGAGTACCCCTCGTACTACAGGGACCTTTAGCCAAATTCCAGAGGGTACCTATTCCCGTGCCCAAAATTAAACATAAATTCCAACCCTCTCAACACTTACCCCCAATTCAGATCAAGACCACCGATTATGCAGACGTATGGGTCAGACCGAGCTCAAGTCAGTCAGGCAGGTTGCAGCATCTACTACTACTACTACTACTACTACTACTACTACTACTACTACTTCTACTACTACTACTACTACTACTACTACTACTACTACTACTACTACTACTACTACTGGTAATACTATTACTATGCATACTAATGCTGCTGGCGCTGCTGTTTCTACCCCAACCACTACCGTATCCTGCCCACTTCTAAAGTTTGAAACTCGAATTTCATTTTCTGGGTGACACCTTAGAAAATTTGATTTGAAAGTTTTCCGATACTTGAAAGTGCTTGGGAGGTCAAAAGAGGATGCCCAAACCTTATTTTTTTTCAAACAAAATTATGCCTAGGCTCAACACGTTCAGTAAGACAGTTGTGACGTCTTTAAAGGACAATCGGTAGCAACGCAATGCCCTTGGTTGAGCGTTCGCAATCTCTTGTTTGCCTGAATTTTCTGGACATCCATAACCGCATGTACGCTGCCTCTTCGGTGATGTTTGTGAGGACTACGGTCGAAGCAGCACGATCTATAACTCCCTCCTTCCCTTTTGAATGAGAAGTGCAACGAAGTGGTAGACGGGTTAGTTCTGCGGAAAATTATCCCTGCTTCCGGATATAAGGGGAGGCGGTACAATATAGGAAGCAATATCAGCATGCACAAGGTAGCATTACTGAGCCGATTGGGCTTCTGCGTGTAATTCACTGGCAAGGCTGGGGGCGTTGAAAGCCCTAGGGGGGACTAGTTTGTGCAATTATTAAACAGAAATCCGGCCTTTTTCCGCCTTGTTCCAATTTATTTTGATCAGCGCAAGAATATTTTTGGTAGGATTTACGTAACGACCGAAATGAAAAGGGTTCGCTTACCATAGGCTGGGACACTGACTGTTGTACACGTATTAATAAAATCATGCCCCATTTGGGCGATAAACAGAAACGTTATCCAGTCGGATGTGGTTTTGTAGCCCCCTCCCTCGAAGTAAACAAACCCCGGCCACCTGTAATACCGGACCGGTGGGGCCGTGGAAGGCACAGGCGACGAGTTCAAGTTGCTGTATGCAAAAGGAAAGCTTTTGGGAATGCGCGCTTGTAATTTGAGTGGTTGCCCTAACCCCTAATGCACAGGATTAGGTGGAGAAGGTGTACACATTGCCACGAAAGTGCAGAACTTCTGCGATTTTCCAAGAACACGTTCTTTAAAAAAGCCTTTAGAGATCTCGGAGCGGTGATGCCGGGGAACGCACAGACGTCGATTGGAAATACGGGGTTGTACTTTAAGTGGCTAAGAACTATTTGCCCCAACATCTAACCCCGTAACCCTTACCATAACCCCTAACCCTAACCTCAGCCCCAACAGTATTGTGCTCATCGGGTGGGGCTAAATGACCACATTTTACCCGTTATCCTACAGCAACAGCGCCCACTGTAACTGAAAGCATCCCTCATGCTATCTGGAGTCAGCAACTCTTCCAAGTTGCATTCACTATGGCGTGTTATCGTGGGAAGTTCTTCCCACATATCACCACACAATCGGCTCCGTTGGTTTGTGTAAAGATGGGACGTCATCACGAAAGTTACTGCTCTTTTATATTGAGGGGCTGTGATCAGCAGATCTCCTAAGACACAAGAAGGCTTTCTTAGCAGCTTGGTACCTGGAAATGGCAGTTTTTAATAGCCCTTTTCATATAAATGTCAAATCCATTCTTCCTTCGCCAAACTATGCCCACTGTGAGTAGCCTTGACGCCCGTATAATCAGCGTCTTGTTTGCCGCAGGGTCGTTTTGGTTCACTATGCTTACTTCTCGACAGTGTGACATCGTTAGTTATTCGCCGCAGAGTTATCTGTAAGTGATAAGGGCTCGTGCCGCTGCATTTCGACTGCCAATTTTTACATACGTCCAGGGCGTGACACAAAATACCACTCACTCGCGAGTCAGAATTTTTGCAGATGTCTCCTCTCTTTGTCTTTCGAAAACTGTGCGGTTTTTCATTCCAAGACCTCATCTGATTTTCATGGGCGTAAGTCTAGATTTTCCACTTTGGACAGCACTTAGTGTGAAATTTTCCCTCTTATATTAGTAAAACGCTCGACTCCAAACCGCCATAATCCGCGATGATCAGCAGCATTGTAACGGGAAGTCAGTTTTTTCCCAAACTATCTTTTGCCTATTTAGTAAACTAGCTCTGAAGCAAACTCTCCATAAAAAGGTCCCCTGCGTTCCAGATAAATTTATTAATTAGAAATGACAGAGATGCGCGCATTCCCTCCCTTGCTAAGATTGACTGCCCTGACGAAGAACACCACTACTGTCAGCCTTTCTAACCTCTATACTCATGAAATTCATCTAAGGATGTTCCAGTAAGGGCAGAAGATTCATACCAAACGGTTTCGGGCACGTGTAATTTGTTTCGTCTTTGCAAATTGTTCAAACGTACTCAGCACGCCATTTATGTGTGCATATTTCAGACGAAAGATATTCGGAGCACATCAAGCTGTCGGGAAGGGGGGGGGGTTGAACTAGTTAATTGGGAAATCACGTCTCTATTTATGCCGTACATTTGGAATCGAGGTCAGATGTGTTATATAGTCGCACCTGAAGTAAACAAGCCCCAACCACCTGTAATACGGCACCGTTGGTAACAGGGGGCTCTTACAGGTGGGGCCTGGGAAAGCACAGGCAACGAAGTCAAGTAATTGTATGCAAAAGAAACGGTTTTGGGAATGCGCGGTTGTACTCTGAGGGATTGAGAAATAGTCGCCCTAACCTCTACTGCTATCCCCGACGCCTAACCCTAACACCTAACCGTATTGTGTCTATCAGACGCGGCTGCATAAGCACATCTTACTGAAATTCGTTGGGTGTTCATGGAGATGGATCACCGCACTGTATCTCATTGATGACCAATGTTGTCAGCCAACGTGGTTATTTCATCTGGGTTTTGAGTCGCCGATGAGTCCTCACTTCCATCGATATCGATTCTCGGGTTCACTCCCCGACAACCAACCCTGAATGCGGCTATGCGTTTGCAGCTGTTTTGTGGGACTTCGGAGATACTACCATCCCCTAATACGAGACTCCTCCACCGGCGCGCCAGGCGTTGTGGCTGCACCTCCCACAAGACGGACCATGGGGGAACAGAGAAGTAGGCGGTGGGGGTGGCGGAGAGGGGGACGCTTTCGCAGACGTGGCAGAAGTTTTCGCCAAAATTCCAAGCTTGGTGAACCTTTACAGCGATGATGACGATGATGCTTGGATGACGTGGGCGTGAGTGTTCTATGCGTCACGTGAGAGTCAGTCAGCACTAGCCTGGTCAGTTGATTAGGCGATAGCGGAGATTTTGGGCGCCTGTGATAGGCTATCCTCGGGGTTGCATGTGCTCACGTCCTGGTGCTCGGGCGTCGTGATCACATGACTCCTAGAGCGAAGTGTGTGCCAGAAACAGCATCATTCTTTTTTCTCAGCAGGTAATTGACTTTCAGTCGTTCACTGTCGTTCCGGGTCGACACCTTTAGAAGACATGCTTTTCACCATTGCTCAAAATATATGTGGAATTACAGCGCTGGTTAATTGAGCCCTGGTGTTCACTCTGATTGGCACAACAGAGACAGCACTGACTTGCCTAAACGGAATGCCGCGCTTGTTTATTGATTGAGGACCGGAAAACCATGACTCGAGCAGTTCGCGGCTCACGCGATTGTCACGTCAAGCAGGAACTGCTGCTTTGTCAAGCTTGAATGTGTGACTGGGTCCCGTCAAATAAACCGCGACTCGGGATCTGGCGTCGTTTCTCCTCACTGCCGCTGCGTGCTCGGGCATCCGCGTCAGGAGTAGTCTTTCGGTTTCTCCGACACAGTTGCTTTGCCTACAACTGCACCAAACCCGGTAACCGACTCCAGATGTTTCTTGCCCTGACAATGGATCTTTCGGTCTCATGATCTCTGTACGATTCCAATTTCAAGGGATGTGCGAAGGCGGTCGACTCGTCCACACGGAATGCTTCGACGCAGCCGTTAGTGGTTAGTTATGGTATTCTCTGTGGCACCGCTTGCAGTATTGTCTAAGGCCATAGTTGCCGTCTTAGTAGTGCCCTTTGAGGTTCGTAGACTGCTGCAGGGAAATCCATTTACGCTCACATCCCCTGAACTGAATTGCTTTAAGGAGACTTCTTCAGAGTTCGTATAGGTTTCTGTGGAATAGACTGCGCCGTTCCAGTTCATGCAGCAGGCTTTCTTACTTGCAGTTAAGGAGTTCTGTCAGCAAGGGGTTCTGTTTTCAACAGCCACAACTGGGGCTTTTCTGATTTCCTACAGGTCCATTTAGTCATCGTTGCAAATTGTCCACGTGGGCAGTAACTGCTTAAAATTGAATTTAAACAAAAGTGAGCTGTTAAAATTAGCAGCTTAGGCTCTCTGCGATGCGTATGCCAAGTGAACAGGGCCCTCTCTGGCTATTTGTTCCCTTCGTTAGATCGTACCGATTTTCTTTTTATTATAGTTTGGCGGGTAGATGGAAAAGATGGAAAGCGTGTTCTGGAGGCAATTTTTTTTCTCAGACTGCGAACACTCGGTTCCTCAACTCCTGAAAAGACGCCTATTTTGGGGCCCGGGCCGTTCTGGAGCATTCCGGCCTATGACGTGTCGGTCGCGGATTGGCCATTGCGTACGCGAGAATCCGCTCGCGGAAGAATTTCGAATGTTTGATTGGTCATTGGTTGAGCTGCACGCATGAGCAAAGGCAGCGCACGTGCTCGACGCTGCAGTGCACACTGATTGGCTGTTTAATTTCACACGCTGCCGGCTTGGCCTCCCTTTCCGTGACTCCGGACTGTTTGCACTCCCCATAACACTTCCTTCCCATTTTATCTCTCCCGTTTGCGTCATCAATTAGAAGCCGGCTAAAAAAAGTTCTCCACGAATGAAGGCGAAATTTCGAGTTCCAGGTGTATGCATAAGTGAAGAAGAAGAGTCGAGTACCGGAACACTGTGTTTATTGTCCTGAGCTTTCAGACTCGTACAGGAGTCCATCGTCAGAGGTAGTGGGGGCAACAGAACAAGCGGCAGTTATAAGGCATGTAGGCCCAATCATCGACTGACGGCACAAGACTGGAGGTGACTACGCAGGGCTCTGTACGCCGGCGCCAGATCGATAAATCGGTTGACCGTGTTCTCATCTGAGGCCCAGGCTTCAATCAACTCTCGACCTTTTTTGTTTCCGGCGTGGGCGGCCACTTGTGATAATGCGTCGCCTCGTCGCGCAGCCAGATTATGTTCGTGCATGCGTGATCCGAGCATGCGCCCAGTCTGTCCTGTGTAGTTATAAGGACAGTTTTGGCAGGGGATGCGATACACTACTCCAGATTGCTCTTCAGGCTTTAACCGGTCCTTAATTTTCATGACCCTATTGCGTATGGTGACTTTGGGATGATGTGCAATTCTAACACGTATGTGCGCAGCAATGCGCTGGGTCGCTTCTGAAACGTCCTTGACGTATGGCAGAGAATGCCATATTGTTGGTGGTATTGATTCTTGCGTCCTCTGAGGGCGATTGCATAGGCAGCGACTTATGAATGTCCTCGGCTAGCTATTTTGCGCAAACTGGTCGCGAAGATAACGGGCTTCACGTGCTCTTTCTTCCGGTTTTCTGCAATGAGTTTGGATCCGTTTTAAGATCGTCTTCACACAGCTTCGTTTGTGAGCCACCGGATGGTCGCTGCGAAAACTGAGAAGCTGTGTGGTGTTCGTTGCCTTCCTATAAACAGTCGTTTCAAGTTCACCGTTAAGGTTTCATCTGACAAGCACATCCAGGAAGGGCAACTGCTGTTTTTTGTCATAACCTGCTTCCTCCTGCCTTGTCAGTCTGTTTCCATCTTAACCGGCTGGGACATCTAATGGTTTTCTTTTCTTTCCGACCACCAGAACAGTCTGTCTATTGTTCTGAGCTTTCGAACACGTGTAGGACTCCATCTTCAGAGATAGAAGAAACAACAGAACAAGCGACAGGACGTGCTTGCCAATCATCGACCGATGACGCAAGACTGGAGATGACTCCGCGTGACTCTGTACGCCGGCCCCAGACCAAGGAACCAATAAACTGAGTTCTCTTCCAATGCCCAGGCTTCCATCAATTTTGGCTTGCCTTGCTTCCGGCGTGGGTGATTATCTCGATGGCCGCGAAGTTTAACTCATGACCCATTTCAGTCTGGCACCGAGGTACAGAGCCCTGCGCAGTCATCTCCAGTCTTGCGCCATCGATCGATGATTGGCTAAAACGTCCTATAACTGTCGCTTATTCTGTCGTTTCTACTACCTCTGACAATGGACCCCTGCACATGTTCGAAAGCTCAAAACAATAAACAGACTGTTCCGGTGCTCGATCGGCCTACTTCTTAATTTATACACCTGGAACTCGACATTTCACCTCTACTCGTATATTCTTTCCACTTTGCTTAGGCACGCGTGTCTGTCCAGCCTTAGCGCGCTTTGTTCGGGCTTCCCGTCGCATCTGCAGGTTTTCAGTCAAATTCATTTTAAAAGTGATGTCCATCGTTCTGGCGGTAATAACTTTTGATTGGCAGAATGATATTACTAACAAAGACAAGGGAGACTGGAATGGCCATTTCTGGCTTATTAGCCGTCGTCAGCCAGTCATACCCAACCCCGAAGTGTGGCGCACCCGAGGCTCGAACTCGCGACCTGTTTGTTAGAAGTCCACTCCTCTAACCACTGGGCCACGAGCCCGTTGCCCCGTCGGTTTTCGATCGGCCATATGCAATGGTAGGGGCGCTCATCGATCGTTCTGTCGGAACTCACTCGTCCCGTGCCGACCGGTATGACTGGCTGACGACGGCTAAAAAGCCAGAAATGGCCATTCCAGTCTCCCATGTCTTTGTCATTCCGCCTATATCATGCGCCGCTGTGCGGCTGCTGGTTGGGCTCGAGAGAGAGTCTATAAGGCACAACGGAACGAGTGAGTTCCGTAAGAACGATCGATGAGCGCCCCTACCATTGAACTTTTGATTGGTTAATGGGCATCGCCACACTGCAGATCCAAAATCACGACTCATCGGGCAGAACCATTCCCAAGTGATTTCGACTGGACCCCTGCGCAGCCAATGGTTAAGCAGTAAGCACTACAATCAGCTGGACTCAAGTTCAAATCTCATGTCCTTGCAGCCTGCGCTGGCGATGATATTGCTGTCCACAGATGACCACCTCTAAATTTTGATGTCAGTGCATTTAGAGTTGCGAAAATTCCCCATTGTAAAATTCAAAAGGCAATTTGGCGAGCATACGTCTGCTTTCGATAGATTCTCTTCAGATCTGTACATTTATATAGCTATTGAAGTAATTAATTAAAAGATACGGACAAGTAGATAATTAAGCTGTAGCTCAGGTTTGGGGAGGTGAGGGGGAAAGTAAAACACCACAATTGCAGTCAGCGCCAGGGAGAAGGTGGGTCCCAGCGAAGGTGATTAAATGCGGGTAGCTGGCCTGGTGGCTTTGAGCCATGGCAACTGTGGGCCCTGTATGAAGTTCTTCTGTGCGCATAGGACCAGTCCGCGTAGCCTGATTGCAGCCGCCTCTACCGTAGCCAACAAGCGCTGCCCAAGCAGTTTTTGATAGCTTGATGGGACCTTGTAATTCACCTTGAAGGCCTTTCTGGCGTCTACACGGTGGTCTCGGTCTTCCGTGTGCGCGAGGATCGAGCTGTTGCTGTTCTTTATTTCACCCTTTCCTAACCATGCTGGAAGATGTTCCTTCATTCTTTTGGATAAACGCCGGCTCGTTCGACCAATATATTCTGCCCCACAAGAGCAGGTGAAGGAGTAAATACACATAGAAGTGGTCTGAGCTGGTAATTTCTCCTTGCCCTCTCCGTATAGGATGAGGCTGGTGAAGAACAGTACACGGGTGTCAGCTACTGGAAAGGTCTGTGATACGTCAGTCTTGGTAGCCCCACAGTAAGGCCCACCGGCTCCGCGTTCTTCTCCTCCACGCCCGGTATCATTGAC
>CACRXP010000212.1:898003-909974 GCA_902702965.1 Spirometra erinaceieuropaei
GCAACCCCGGTCCTCCACGCTACCGCGACCTGCGAGAGTTTCTCAACAGCGCTAGATCTATGCCGGCACTGGATGACGTCGACAGCTACGGCGATCCCCGGTGCAACCGGCACCCACCATCTCCCTCATTCCCCTCCACCTCCCACTACCCTCAGCGGAGGCAACGAAACAACTCCAACTACCAGAACGCCCATTTCAATGAGTAAGACTGCCAGCCTATCGCGATTGTTTTTTACAGAAAGTTGACCATCTGATTCCTGACGCCAATCAATACGGGGGGGGGGGCTGTTTTGGAAAAGCCTTGGGTACAAATAGCATTGCTTTCATAGTCAACTGATTATGTGTTGGAAATGCTTATCTCGTCGCAGAGCTCTCTCGCGTGGCGATCAGGAGACTGGCGTGGGGGCGCATTTCTAGCTTATTAACAGTCGTCAGTCAGCCTTGCCCAAGCCAAGGTTTCGTCGGACCTGAGTCTCGAACTCACATTCTTTGCTTATAAAATTCAATTGGAAGAACAGGTCCCGTAACCTAAGAGCAACCGCAGGACAACGGTCTCGCAGCCTAAAGGATTCAGGATGTTGTGACAGTTGGACCGTCGATTTTGACGATGTCCACCGTGCGCTCCACAGTAGAGTGGAAGCAGGGACGGTGACTTGCACGCAAATTGGTTTGTAGTGCTGGTAGACTTGCGCAGCATCTATCACCCTCTTTCCTCCCCCCTCCCAGTGTTGTGGGGGTGGACGCAGGTGGTTGCCGCGACCGGAGCCGCCGCATGCGACTCGGATCTCACGGAGTGGAAGTGCCACAGAGGCCACAGTGCCGCCTGAAGAGCGTTGTACGTAATGACGCTCGATGGCTAAGGAATGCAAGCTCGAGACTCAGAACCCCCTTCAGTCCGTTTACTGTTCAGACAAGACAGTTGGTAGGCAATTAAACTGCCCTTTATTGTGGAAAGCTTGTGATGACTTCCGTTTCAAATTCTGACGGCTCTCTCATCGGGCTGTTTAATCGGCCGCTCGCTGGTTTTTACAGTGAACATGGACGCACCTGGCCCTGACAATTGCTCTCAGGCAGATAAGCGGAGAAATAGTTTCGTGTTTTATTAATTCGAGAATTTCCCCAGAGAGTTGGGAGAGCCAAAACATGTTGCTGAGGGAGAGGAGGGTGGCAGGTCGAACCGACGACTCCCCGAATGAGGCCAGCCACGTTTGACGAGTTCCGCGCCTCGCCTAGTCGTCCCCCTGCGTTCGTAAAGCAGACTTTATGAACATTGGGCTAATTGTTTCGGGTTGGACAGGGGAAGTTTCGATTAAAGTGCTTCCTCCCTTCCTGCAGACAAGCCCGGTTGGAACTGGTAGCATGATCCAAAGTGCTCCGGGTCCAATCGCGTGCGGTCGAACAAAGCGGACCACCAAAAGCGCAGATTATTGCACTCTTCGGTAAGCCAGGGGAATGATGACCAAAATTGTAGAATCAATATCCGATAAGGAAGGATTACTCAAGAAGGGGGGGGGGAGGTTGTAATAATGATTATCTCGCGGCCAAATGCCGTGATGTTTCAGACATGCCAGGATGTTGGCTTCTGAATTTGCTTCTTTTCTGCTGGCCTGCAAATACTACGCTCAGTAAAAAGGAACTACAGTGCCTGTGCTAACTCATGAAATATCATGAATTAACACAGGTAAACGACTTTAACGCAGAATCGGTAAACACTACGGCTCCCTAAGTCTAATAGCGGAAAATAAAAGATGTGTCAAAGAAATAAGGCAAACTTTGGTTTAGAAAATATTATTTACTGAGATAAAAATAAATAATTTTCGACAGAAGTCACATTTTCGAGAAACGCCTATATTACAACCAAGTTAATAAAGGCTACGTATGAGGGCGTATAAAGGAGGAGGGCGCATAAAAGGGCAAAAATAATTAAGGACAGAAATAGATACAAAAAATCAGTACTTTGTTCATTGTCCATTTGAATTAATAACGGCAGAAAGTCTGTCACACATAGACATGGCGAGGTTATCTATGGTGGATTGTAAAATGTAATTATTGAGTATGAAATCCAATTTTTCCTGCATTGAAAGAGTCTTCTTAGCTTTGTGCCAATTTCTTTTGACCATTCCAAAAAGATTTTCGATAGGATTCAAATCGGGACTGTTGTTCGGGATGAAAATGGTTTGGAGGCCAATTGCGGAGAGGGTGGTTGTTGTCTAAAAATGTTAGATCATATTTGCAAGCGGCATCAAATTCGTACCTCTTTAGAGCGGTGGACAGGTACATTGTCGTGCAAAATTACAGTATCCATTCGGCGCCGACTTATGCCGTTGTAGCCGAAAGCATTCTTGACAATTGCACTAAACACCTTGCTGTTGATGGTGTCGGATGTTGACCGCCAGACAGGCCACTCACCGAATTTAATCGCCATCCAAACCATCGTCCGCCGACAGTTCTTGAATGTTGCCCTCGGTGTAGTGCGTTTTCTTGGGAATTTCTTTCCACATATGACGGTTTGGAGCGATTTCGTAGGCTTGTCTAAAAATAAAACCTCATCGCAGAAGAAAATGCTTTTCCAAAATGAAGATCTGTAATCAATATAATTCTTAGCAAATAAAAACCGTTCTCTAATTAGTTTTCTACTTAAATATGGCTTAATCATGGCCTTCCGCCGCTGCAGTTCAAATTCCTTCATCCTTTTTCTAATGATGTTCATAGAAAACATCGGCAGATGTTCCCGCTGAATGGCCTCAATGGGCATGTAATGAAACTTTTTTAATGTAAGACGAAAAAAATCGTCGTCTTGCTTACTTGTGGACCGTTTGGGTCCCCCTATCTTATTTCTAGGAACCGTTTTATCATTAATAATGCGCCACATAGTGACCTTGCTAATACTGAAAATACTAGCTAACGACTCACGCGGGATTCCCTCCGCCGCTAATTTGGCGTGGTAGAGAAAAGTGACGGCATGTCGCGCGAACTCAATATATATTCGTTTACGACACGCATTTTTAGTCTGGTAAAACAATCACACTGATAAAATTTTTTATTTCGGTATTTTGAAACATAAAACTTTACGCATTTGTAAAATAGAATTTTTAGCTGGATAATCTCACGTTATTTCCTGAACACAATAAGAAATAATTTATCTGCATTTCCCTGATTTTCTTGATATTGAAATTTAATTTTTCCTTTTTGTTCGAAAGTTTATTGAAAAATTTCTTCCTTTTATTAATCTCCTTAAACAGATAAATAAGGGAACACAAAGAATTTCCATCCGAAAGCTTTAATAGCGTAGAAAACTGCTTGAATATCAGGAATCCTCCGATTTCGCCTAAATTCGGCCCGTTTTCTAATTAATATACAGATCCGTATCCGACTTTCCTTCAGCAAACGGCCTTTTCGTCCTTATTTCAACTAAATAAACACAAATAACAACACCAAAAATACGCTACAGTTTCCACTATAATTTTGACCTCGGCGTTTCATGAGTTAGCACAGGTACTGTACCTAAGTGGGGAGTCTTTTTCTATTGATTGTTGCTTCCCTCATTAATTCAAGTATGCTTTGTGGGAAACATTCATAGCAATATTCACTCGTACTCATTTGGTAACAAATCACGTCTTCTTCAAATTTCATGCTCAAATTAGGGCATCTTTCGGTTTTAGGCAAGTTTCCTATTATGAAATTGTCAAAGCCCCTAAAATGTCCACCCAAAAAGCATCGAATCTGCCTGCTTAGTAATGCGTCGCAGAGAGTTCACCACGTGGTTCTCACCCGTTACAAAATTTCTTCAAGGATGAATGCTTTTTCTTGCACAGAAAGTATGCAACTTCAACTCCACATCGAGTTCAAAATTTATCGCGGATTGAAAACAATTTTTAAAACCGAAAGATGTCCTTTCCTTGTGTGTAAAATTTGACGAAGACGTGATTTGCTACCAAAAGGAGTACATGAAAGAAGGGGTTTATGCATGTTTTCCACCCCAATTTATTCGAATTTTTAAGGGCATTGAAAATCGGCAGAAAAAACGCCCACTACTTAAGTAGTAGGTTTTTACTGAGCACAGCCCTTGCAGGCGGCCGACATCCTGGCCGGAAGACAATGGCTATCATAACACCACTTAAGTAATCCTTCCCAGTCGAATGTGCATTTCACAATATGGCGGATCAACCTTTAAGATGCCATAAAGTTCTTAGATGTTCAGCTCTTTTGCGCAACACAAATGCTCCCCGCAGTAAGGAACCCCGGCCATAAACCGCACCCTTTTTCCGTTTTCTACCCGGAAAATCTTTCACTTTGGTCCTCCATCTTCCGTTTATTAGTCTGAAGCTTTTGCTAAAAAAGACGAACCGTACCTGCACTCGCTTGCTTACTTTGTATAGGTGTGACCACGTCCGATCTTGCCAACCGCACAGTACTTGAATCGGGCACGTATTCATTAGGTTTCTTGATAATTTAGTTACAGGCGGCGGCGGCCGCGACGGCGACGGCGGTTTCAATCACGTTTGCTAAATGACGGTTCACGATCGTCATGTGTCTCAGTGTCGTCATCGAACTTTGTGACACACTTATAGAGCAGTCGGCGTACCAACCACGGTCCTCTGCGCGCTGCCTGTCGCTACATGGTGCAGGACTGCTTATCCGTCAGACTCGGGAACCCGTTTATTTCGCGGCTAACCCTCGCCGAAGACTGTTTCACTATGCGCCACCTGTGGACGCGCCGGGTAGTCGGCAGTTAGGCTACTGGGGAGAACTTCATTTCCCCGGATAGATGTAGACGAATCTGCCAACCTGCCCGCGGTATTCCTAGACCTTACAGACGTGTGCTAGAATGTGTAAAGCCCGCAGGTAGTTCCTTTTTACCGAGCGCAGTCCTTGCAGGCGGGCAGAAACGAAGCATATTCGGAAGCCAACATCCTGGCATGTCTGAAACATTACGGCATCAGGCCGCGAGATAATCAGTATTACAACCTCCCCCCCGCCTTCTTGAGTAATCCTTCCGAATCGAATGTGCATTTCACAATTTCGGTCAACATTTCTTGAGATCGGTCACTGGCCTTACTGGTGACCTTACGTTAAATTTCAGGGTTAGGGTTTAAGTTGGTGCTCCGGTTAAGATTGTGGCCAAGGTTAGAGTTAGGGTTGTGGTTAATGTTTGGATTTAGGCTTGTGTTGGGGTTAAGACTGAAACATGGGAATACTTAATCTTCCTGTCTAATTTAGTACAAGGCAATTTGTATTACGGGGAGGCAGTGCCTATTCTCGCGTCCTATCCACTATTCGACCGATTGTGCATAACTTACGTGGTGATTTAAAGTGTGTAAACTGTCCAGTCTTCGCTAGACGTATCACTCTCTCTCTCTCTCTCTTTCCGCATCACCCAGGGAAACCTGTATTCCTCGTAGCCTGTTTGTTTTTGACCGTCTAATTTTTATTTTGCCTGCACAAAGTTTGGATGAGAATGGCAGTTTACTGTCGTAGTCTGAAGGATCTGCACTGAAGTATGACCACGGGGGAAAGTTTATCACTGTTCCCTCTAAGATGGCTAATAGATTTAGCGCCTATTGCGGGGATCGCTCAGTTATTCTAGCATAGTGTATTCACGTACAGTTTCCGAGCGTGGGATAAACTGTCACCGTTGTCTGCAGCGTTGATTAACAGGCATAAGCATTTAAAAGCTTTTGTTTACTGAGTACCAAAGTAAACTGGCGTGGTCGTTTTTATGTCGTAACCTCTACAGAGGTGGCCATGTCCATTGAATCACGGTTTCCAGGCTACACTAGAGAGACCGGTTTTGAGGGAAAACTCCCTTTCCTACACTGTCCTATACAGTCAATTCAACAAGATCGCCTTTTTGAAAAGATCATGCTGAGTGCTTAATGCTACCTTGTTTTACTTTATTTTGGCCTGAGCTCAGCTGGTATCGCAGTCACGACCAAAGTGAATCGACGGAATTGGAAATGCTCACCCCCGACCAATCGGAAGAGCGTAATCTCACGTAGTTTACAGCTCGTGGACCGGAGGTCATTTAAGTTCTGGCATAAATATTGATCAGTTTCTGCTCCTTTTGGTTAGGTGTGGTTTTGTACCCCCACCTGATGGACACAATACTGTTGGGGTTTGGGGTTTGGGGTTCGAGTTAGGAGTTGGGGTTTGGGGTTGGAGTTAAGGGTTAGGGCAACTATTTCTCAACCAATTAAAGTACAACCCCGCATTCCCAATAGCTTTTCTTTTTCAGACAACCACCTGACCTTGTCTCCTCTGCGTTCCCCGGTTCCGCTTGTAAAAACCTCTACTGCCACCGGTCCCGTATTAGTCGCGGCTGGGGTTTGTCTACTTCAGGTGGGGCTATATAGCCACATCTAGCCCCCCTTTCCTAAGTTTGCTTGGGAAGGATAAACGGTTGGCGCGACCTTTGTAGTTTACAAGTCGTCAATAGGTCCAGCCGAAATCGATTAAGCGTGCGATTAATTGGGCCAACATTTTCGTACTCCGTCTAGGTCCTTGTATAGTTTTTTAGAAGCTCAGAGTTGAACCTAGCACATTTATTTGGTGAGCGTGTTGTACGCCTAATAATTTTTTCACAGTTGATCTATTGAGAAATTATCCCCATCTTTTAGCACCCATTCTGCAAACATTGTGCCATTTAGTCCAGATTCTTGACGAACAATTTAGGATAGGGGACATTGCTAGCCGGACAGCATATGCTTTCCCATGTGAATAATGTCATTTAAGCACTGTGTGAGCCATGGAAATGGCATCGTTACGACGAATTCTGAAAAATAGTAAGGAATGTCCTTTCGCCTGTCTTTTGGGCTTTTTTGAAAGCCTTCACTTTCCGGAAGGCAAAAGAGAGACCGTTTCCTACCGATCGAAACGGCTAGTCCGAGTAAATCAACCATCTCCGCGGCAAGGCCAAAAATCCCGACGTTCGATAATGACTGGACATAATTTGACAAAGGTATAGTTTATGGCCGGGGTTACTTACTCCGGGAGCAATTATGCCAAAGGGAAATAACTGGCAACTGGTATGTGCCAGAGAAAGGAATAAAAAGACCTCGGGTGGCTGTTGCGTGAGGGCGGCAAAGATTCTTTAAGGTAGCCATCGGAGTAAAAATACGACATTGCAATACCTTTTTGACAAGGCCAACAGTGGGGCATTAAATTCATTTACTATTACCAGTAACCGGTTAAAATAGCGTCCCCTTTTATTTGGTGACAATATGGCGGATGAACGTTTAAGATACCATAAAGTTCTTAGATGTTCAGCTCTTTTGCGCAACACAAATGCTCCTCAGAGTATGTAACCCCGGCCATAAACCATATCCTTTTTGCGTTTTCTACCCGTAAAATCTTTCGCTTTGGATGTTCACCTTTCATTTAGTAGTCTGGAGATTTTTCTAAAAAAGACGAACCGTACCTGCACTCGCTTGCTTACTTTGTTTAGCTGTGACAACGTCCGATCTTGCCAACGCCTCAGTACTTGAATCGGGCACGTTTTCATGTGGTTTCTTGATCATTTGGGTACAGGCGGCGGTCACAGTTGCCGATCGGATTTTCCAGTCGATGCTGCCTCCTCTAGCGCTATGGCTGAGGAGCCGAACCAGGGGCGACGGCTGCGGCGGCGGTTTCAAGCAAGTTTGCCAAATGACGGTTCACGATCGTCATGTGTCTCAGTATCGTCATCGGACTTTGTGGCACATTTATAGAGCAGTCGGCGTGCCAACCACGGTCATCTGCGCGCTGCCTGTCGCTGCGTGTTGCAGGACTGCTTATCCGTCAGACTCGGGAACCTGTTTATTTCGCGGTTAACCCTCACCGAGGGCTGTTTCACTATGCGCCACCTGTGGACGCGCCGGGTAGCCGGCAGTTAGGCTACCGGCGAGACCTTCATTTTCCAGGATAGATGTAAAAGAATTTGCAAACCTGCCCCCGAAATTCCTAGACCTTACGGAAGTATGCTAGAAAAAGGCGTAACGCCTGCAATTGGCATGAAATCCGGATTTTGTGTTGACGCGAGAAGGCGTGGCATTCGAGCGACGACGGAGCGAAACGACTTTTGTCTGCCGCTGCATACTAGGTGCTGCGAGAAGAGAACAGTGGCATGGCTCAAAGTCACTGCCAGCGACCTTTAGGTTGGCTCTCCTCCGAGTTGTGCGTTTGATGACAGGCTCGAGTGGGAGTTCTGTACGTTAACCGAATAAGATGCAAGCCTAAGTAAAGAAGAAGGCTACTCGAGCACCGAAACATTCTGTTTATTGCTCAGAACTTTAGAACTCGTGCAGGAATCCACCGTCAGAGATAGTACTAACAACAGAACAAGCGACGGCTATAGTGCGTGCTAGCCAATCCTTGATCGATGGCGCAAGACTGGAGGTGACCGCGCAAGGCCTCTGTACTCCGGCGCTCAGCTTGCTTTTTTTTCCCGGCGTAAGCTACTGCTTTGGTGGCTACGAAGTTGAACCCATGGTCCGTTTCGTAGTTGTGGGCAGCCATTTGTTACATTGGGCCGCCTTGTCGCACATTTAGATTGTGTTCGTGTGTGCGCGACCCCGACATGCGTCCAGCGTGACCTGTGTAGTTACAAGGACGCTTTACTCCCCGGATCGCTCCTCGGGATTTAACTGGTCTCTAATTTTTGTGACATTGCTGCCCATGGTGCTTTGGGCCGGTGTGCAATTCCAACGCCTAGTCCTGTTATTGCTAGTATCCCTGACGATGCACTCCTGCACTTATTCGAAAACTGGGAACAATAAACAGATTCCTCCCTGGTGCCCGACGAAATTTTGCCTCTAATCGTGAAAATACTTTCCTCTTAACCTCATATTTTCCTTAAATATTCGGTCCACGCATATTCGTAAGAAGCCAACGGGTGTCTACGTACCTTCCACATATGTTACCCTCTTCAGAGTAGGCACACTTCAACGCATTCCACGAAACACAGAAACAAGTTTGACAACCGTAGGTTGTAGAACCCACAACTAATTTGAGCTAGCCTGTAGAGCGTGTCATACGCTGACTAATTGTAGAGAGGGTTTTATGGGGGTGGCACCACACAGGATAGGAGCAAGAAGACACTGAAAATAGATTTAAAAAAATAGAAAAAAAGGCAATTTTCAAATCAGCGGATTTTGAATACAGCGCCGCCGGTAAGTTGACATTCAGTCAGGAAGCCAAGAACATTTCAAATTGTGGGAGCGGTGAATGATATATAGGGTATATTTTTGTAGTTGGCATCTACTTGTATGCCTGCACCCTATCGTTACTGCAAGTTTTTTTTCGACACCACGGAGGATGTAAGCGGGCGTCATATCCCTGCCTCCGTATCTTGCGACGGACTAATGGCATGGCCGGATAAGTGATCTCTCTCAGGTTTCTCTTTCAGAAGGCCCCACGGGCTCCACACTTCGGGGTTGGGTATGACTGGCCGCTGTGCGGCTGCTGGTTGAGCTCGAGAGAGGGGGCCCGTAAGGCACAAAGCGGGACAATTGAGTTCCGCAAGAACGATCGGTGAGCGTCCCTCTACCACAGAAAGCCTTCTGTTAAATTTCCATACCAATTCAGTCATTAGCTTCCTTTCGAAAGAATTCCCATCGACTTATTCAGAGACCGTCCCAGCAGAAAAATGCGCATGCCGTAAATACTTACTCATCTGATTGAAATGCGTTTTTGACTAGGAAGGGTTACTTAGGTGGGGTTGTAGTACTGACTATCTTGCGGCATAAGCCGATAATATTTCAGACTGGGCAGGATGTCGGCCTTTGAATGCATTCCTTTCCAATCTCATTTAGAAGCCGTAATCGCTAAAAGGTGACTACTTACGTAGCATGCATTTTCACAATGATTTTCGATGGTCTTATAAATTCAAATGTATTTTGTAAAAACATGAAGAAGAATATTCTTTCTTTCACTGATTTGACGGAGAATCATGTCAGCCGTACACTTTATACTCGAATAAGGAGCATATTTAGGTTTTAAAGTAGTTTCTAATTATGCGATTTTTTGAGACCGTGCAATTTCCATTCATGCAGCACCGTACCTAACCGTTTACCACTGCTCCTCATGAAATGTACAACATAGTCCGCATCCACTGCAAAATTTTATGGACTCAATATGGTATCTTTTTAAAGATATGCCATTGTCCTTACGCGGAACGCATCTTATAGACTGAAATCAATAAACGCTAATGCAGCGACTAATCAGGCTCCAGATTATTCTGGAATTAGAAAACTTTTTGAAAACCTAATTGTACTCCTTCCGTGAGCGTAAAATATGAAGATGAGATTTATTCGCCATCAAACGAGTGAAAGAAGGAGTATTCTTGTTCATGTTTTTTACAAAATATATTTTAATTTATAAGGTCACTTAAAATCACTGTGAAAAATGCATGCTTCGTAAGTAGTCACCTTTTACCGACCACGGCTTCTACAGGAGATTGAAAAGAGATGCATTCAAAAGCCGACATCCTGCCCAGTCCGAAATATTATAGGATTATGCCGGAAGATTATCAGTATTGCAACCCTGCCTAAGTAATCCTTCCTAATCGAAAACGCATTTTAAAATTTCAGCCAACATTTCATGAGATAGGTCACTCACTGTAGGCGTATTTGAAGGTGTTAAACGGAGCCTTTTCTTCCCTTCAGCTTCACTTCGGCTCTTTAATCCGCACTTCCTGCTTCCTCCACCCTCTTAGTCCAACTCCTTTGCCCACTTTTAGTGCCATCTTTCTCCTCATTGTTCATCCATCTATCCTCTTTCGAGAATTAGCGCTCTTTGTGGCCTCATTGCCGCTGCGTCCGGAGATCATCAGTTGGTCATTTGCCCTTTCTTCTTCCTACTGGACTGCGTCCCTTCACTTCTCACTTTTTTCTACTTTCTCTCCATCTTTTGTTTCGTCATCCAGTCCTTTTCACCCTCTCGTTTCTGGTATTATTGTCTTCTTCATTGATTATCATCCATTTTTGGTCAGATGTGGTTGTATAGGCCGACGTGAAGTAAACAAACCCCAACCACCTATAATACGAGACCGGTGGTATATAGGGGTTTTTACAGGTAGGGCCGGGGAACACACAGGCGACGAGGTCAGGTAGTTGTAAGCAAAAGAAAACCTATTGGGAATACGCGGTTGTACTTTGAGTGGTTGAGAAGTAGTCGCCCTAACACCTAACCCTAATCCCATCCATAACCCCTAACTCATAGATGTTTTGGCAGATTTTAAATAATTCATATTGACCCAACTGTGAAAAACTCGGCGCCGCGGTGGGATTCGAACTCACCCAGTAAGGGGAAGGCTTTAGTACAGCTAACGCCCTAACCACTTGAGCTACGAGGCCCCGCCGGACGACGCGAGTTTAATCACATTTGGGTCAAGTTATCCGCCCAATCTACTACAACGTCTGGAATCCACCAAATCTGATATAGTAAGTTGACTGCCCAGGAAGTATTTCCTAAGTAATTCACCGTGAATCCACCGGATAACTACCAGATTTGGTGGATTCCAGACGCTGCAGTAGGTTGGGCGGGTAACTTTACCCAAATGTGATTAAACTGGCGTCGTCCGGCGGGACCTCGTAGCTCAAGTGGTTAGTGCTTTGCCTGTACTAAGGCCTTCTCCTTACTGCGTGGGTTCGAGTCCCACCGAGGTGCCGAGTTTTTCACATTTGGGTCAGTATGAATAACCCCTAACCCTAACCACTAACTCTAACAGTATTGTGTCCATGAAATGGGGCTACATAACCACATCTTACCCATTTTTCCCCTTGTTGCCCTCCACTCCGCCCGAAAAGAAATTGTGCGTTTGCTCTGGCGCCAGAACCACCTGACTGTTCGGGCGGTGGAGCTTTAGATATCCCTCGGGACTCTGTCTTCTCAAAGGACACAACTAGCATAATCAATGCTAATTTATAGCACAAAAAACAACCCAGTTTCCAGGTCCGCACTGATGACTGCGTATTTTCTCTAACTGGAAAACTTC
>CACRXP010000212.1:912521-941367 GCA_902702965.1 Spirometra erinaceieuropaei
ACAGCTACGGCCCCCGCGACTCCTACGCGGCCAAACGGTCCTTCCCGCAGCCGGGCAGGCATCAGAACTGGAGGTCCTCACGTGAGGAGAATGCTAACGCCCAGCAGCAGCGGAGGCGCAGCTCCAGTCGCAGGCGACAGGCGGCGGCAGTGGAGGGCGGCGGTGGCGGTGGGGGTCAGCCGCGCACCCCCTCGGGCCTGGAGGCCTCAGCAGGGCATTACGCCGGTGCTTGGCCTCCGGCCGCGCTGCCCTGTGACGCCTCGGGCAAATGGGTTCGTGGCATGGTTCGCTGCGGAAAGCACGAAAGTAAGCCTGACCTGGGTGGACTACCATCCCTTCTTCCTTAACATCCAGTCTCCCCTCTCCACCCCGCCGCGGTATTTTACTACTTCCGGGGTACTGGCAGAAATCTGCACTTTGCTGATAGAAGCTAACAGGCGAGTCCCAGGTAGCAGTTCAGAAGATGAAGATGCGATCACTGGGACAAGAAGTTTATTTGCCTGACGTTTCGGATTCTCACTCGAATCCATCATCAGAGACATTCGCAGATAGAGGTGAAGGTGGCACCAGGAGTGCAGTATTTATAGCACGTGGCTGCCGTGGATGTCCTGGATGTCCTCGTCTGCCGCAAAGGTTGTGGTGGCCTAAAAACCAAAGTGGTCAGGAAAGCGACAAATACGACGCAAATACTGAACTTCAATAGCAACCACCCGATCAGTCACAAACGCAGTTGCGTAAGGGCGCTATACTGGCGTGTTGAGACGCACTGCAGTGAAATGGAAGACAAGGTTGCCGAATTACAATATCTTCGACGGGTAATGAGAGCATTGGCTACCCGAGCAACTTTGTCAACCAGTGCATACGAAAGGACACCAGAGACCAAATCCAACTAGCCCCAAATTTTGGCGGGCTCTTCCGTACGTGAAGAACGTCTCGGAAGCCGTCAGTCGTCTTCTCACTCCACTTGCAGTTGGGGTTGCACACAGGCCGGAAGCAACCATTAGGCGCCAAGTAATGAGGCCAAAAGACCCGCTGCCACGGCAGGAAACGTCTGGAGTCGTTTACCGGATCTGGTGTAGTTGCGGACAAAGCAACTATGTCGGAGAAACTGGGAGATTACTCCGAACGCGAATTGCCGAGCACGCAGCAGCAGTGAGGCGGGGAGACGCTAACTCTCAGGTGGCGGCAAACTCGACGGGACCCGGCCATATTTTCAAATTTCAAGAGGCCGAAATCCTCGCAAGCGGTGACAACCGCGTGAGCTGCGAGCTGCTTGAGTCATGGTTCTCAGGCCCGCAATCCATCAACAAACACAATGACCTCCCGGTGCCCTATTCCGTATTGCAATTTTCCCTGAGCAGGAGAATCAGTCACGTGGGGAGGGCGCGGGTGAGCAATTATCACGGTGACAGTGAGCCAGTTTGCCGAGCAATCGTCACACCAGCATCGAGCACGGATGACGAAATCGCGGCAATTAACAACTCGGACTCGGACCGCCAAGCCACCGCCGCATCAATTACGACCCCACCGGCGATTGTGAGAACTGTTAATTGCAGTGCGCATACGGTCTCACGGCAGCCACGTGCTATAAATACTGCACTCCTGGTGCCACCTTCACCTCTATCTGCGAATGTCTCTGATGATGGATTCGAGTGAGAATCCAAAACTTCAGCAAATAAACTTCTTGTCCCACTGATCGCATCTTCATCTTCTGAATCTGCACTTTGATTATATCGTTTTCAGGGCGAGGGGCTTCGGCAGCATCGACCTCTCCCTCTCTCTGTGACTTCATTCGTTGTGTTCCAATGGTAAGACGACTGCGAGACATTTGGCTCGAACCTCCCGCCTGCTCATGCTGCATGCGACTGCTGGTGTCACACGAGCTAGACGGTCACTCAAGCGGTTATTTTCCAAGCATTTTCTCGTGCTTAACGTTGGTCTCCACCTGTTTTTTGGCTTGTATACAGTACAGATGCGTATGCAGTATACGTATGCGTAACGAAACTGATAAATGATGTCGAAATTTGCGAATGATTACTGGTCACTCTCAAACCAGCACTAATGCATGGACCCAATATCTGTATTTATAAAGGACAACTTGAAGGAAAGTAAAAACATGGAAGAAATACTAGACGTAGTGTTGCATTTTTTAAAAATATAATTTTTTTGGAAAAGCGAAAAATTCCGAAATCGACAAAAATAATTGTACTTATGTGAACTTCAGTTTCAGATGTGCAGAATGTCTGTCCGTGCAAAAAACTGAAAAAATATGGCATCACAAGTAGAGTTAGGTTTAAAAATATCCCTTTGGTGAAGTTTGCGTTTAATCCCCCAATTGGTTTACTTTCAGGTATAGCGGTCTGCCATGAAGCAAAATTCTGAGTATGGATTCCGAACCGGTCACCTGAGAGTTCGTTTGATTCTTAATGCCTTTGCGCTAGTTAAAATGTTGTTCAATAGGATAAACGGGATTTTGATCGATTTTGCCGACAGGGACGTTATAAGAATTAAAGGACAATGGCATGGTTTACGCCCGAGGTCACTTGCTCCCTCGGAGGCCCAGAAGGGTGACACACAGACCTGTATTTGTTTGGGCCATCACCCTCAAAGCCTGGGTAACCCGTCAGTCAACAACTGAAAGCACTATCTATTAATTTGTCGAAATCACCTAAATGCTCGCCAAATGGTCTTCTAGGAACTCTGTTCCGCTGAACCAGTCTTAAACCCTTTCGGCTTCCACCATTAACTCAATGTAATAGACGATATGGTATGTGTGCGAACACCCTCCTAGCTGAAGTTGCTCTACTTTTGACGCATGTGAATGGTAGCGTTGAGCGATAAATTGTTTGATAATTTTCATAAGTGAAGTCGTTTCAGTCTAGAATTCATATGGCGTTGGAATTGCGTTCATCGCAGGTTACGAGAAATGCTCGTCCCTTTGTGCCTTGAGACTCATTCTTGAACCCACGAAGACCGTTTTATAGCGACCATGAATATATATTCTGGAAGAAGTGCCGGCTGTCTTCCTGGGCTTTCAGATTGAGCCTCAAGGCACAAAAGGGCGAGCATGTTCCCTAACCCGATCGCTGAAGGCATTTCCATCTCAACCCGATTTCTAGACTGGAGCGACAACACAGTTGGTAGTCCCGATTGCAACCGACAGGACAACGGCCCCCTTGCTCAACGGCGGAACGTTCGACTAACTGATGAAATCCCGGGCGCTTCAAACTTGGGGTTGCTTATTGTTGTCGATGCTTCTTCCAGCGGAAATCAGATTCCCACCGGAAAACTGTGCCAATTCAGACAACAATACGCATAAACAAACCACCCACGCACCAAAACCCTAACCCTAGTTTGTAGGTAAACACTGTGCACCCTTTTTTCTTGCCTCCTCGTCTCCCCTCCGACTGAGTTACTCCTACCTTTCTGCCCAACTGATCGCAGGTTTAGAATTCACTAGTGCGCCTCAATTTTTCGACAGAATCTTCTCTTCTAGCTTTGGATGCATACTGTCTCATTTATATGTCTAGTTCTGCAGAGCCCGACGCCGAGGATGCCTCCAACTTCGAGTGTCTTTTGACTCGATATAAATGTTCCATCCTTGTACCTTCTTTCATTTCTTTACACCTAACCATTAGGACCCAATTCTAGCTCACTCCACCAGACCGATTGACAAAGAGAAGAGGGATTTCTGCTTTGTTTGCAGCTTAACGTCCACATTTCTGCCCTGCGCTGCTTGTTTGTGGGACGCGTTTGCAGTCCATAGGAGCGGTACGAGCGTACCTACCGTATTTGTCAAGCGACGGGAAAGGCGTTCGTCTTCTCACGAGCCGTCTTGTTCCATACGACAGTCATCTAAGTGTTGTTATTTGGGATTATCTTCTATTCATTGCAGCAAATGTTTAGATAACTGCAGCCAGATTAGGTATTTGACCTCCAGTCCAATTCTTCTCGAACATATAGTGGGCGACCTTACTCATGAAAGATGTTGAAATTTTCAAATGACTGCTAATCACTCGCAAACCGACACCGATGCGTAGACCCAATGTCTATGCTAGTAGATAACAACTTTAACGGAATTAAAAACGTAAAAAGAAAAAGGATAATGCCACGTTGTTTAGAAATATCAGTTTAAAAAAAACGGAAAATCCCCATAAAGGCATAGATGGTTGTACTTTAGTAAATTTCAAGTTTATGTTCACAGAAAGTCCGTCCAGGCAAAACACTAAGTAAATGCGACAACAAATAGAGTGACCTGGAAATAATATTTTACTGATGTTTGCCTTTAAATATCTTTTAAGAATTGATGTAATTTCAGGTATGACGGTTTATCAACAGCCCACATTCTGAGTATAGATCCAAAGATGGTTTGCCGAGGATCCTCGGTATTCTTAACGCTTTTACATTAATTGAGGTGCGGTTCAATAAGCCAAACGGAATTTTGATTGATTTTGCCGATAGGGACGCCACAGGAGCAAAAGTTCTCGCATGTGCCAGGCCGACCAGTGACCAGTAAATTTAAATAGAATTCACAGGTGTAATCGTAAACATACCGTTTTGTGTGTATATATGCTTTGTATTTTTGCACAGGGGAACCAAGAGAAAATTTGACACTTTTGGTTGTCTCTTTCACGATGCCGAAAAATACTGGTATTTTTTTTTACCGAAAACGTGAGAGCATGCCTCTTCCTTTTATTTCGCCAACTTTGCTCACTTTTAGGCTCCGTTGTATGATTATGAATGCCTTGCAGAGTGGCCATTTAACTGCCGATATTTTGCCTAAACTGTTAATTTTTTGCTCGCTGCAAATTTTCTAATTTACGTGTATGCAGGAACCAGACTGCACGAATATCAATGTTTCGTATGTTCAAAACTGAGAATGACCATTCGGTGGTAATCATTTCCGCGACAACAGATATAATTTCCAAATAGCAAAACAGTTTCGGTCCACTTAGACGAAGGCGCAATGTCGCACAGATTTGCTAATCTGGCTTTTTATAGTCGATAAAACGCCTGGATGTTTAAAAATAACCTTTGTTAGCAAAGTCTGTCCCACGGTTAACATCGGACAAAAATCAATATTCAAGTCGGGGAAGCTCTGTTTAGTAGAACTCTCGAGGGTAAATTACTCTCCCCTCAAAGACAAACACGCGCAGATGCACAACCGGCCTCTAGGAAAGGTATTAGTTTAGAAAATTGCCCGAATGCATCGTAACGTCCATTTTTGCCCAAGTTTATAAACATGTTGCCTGATAAAATTGCGTGGACACATATTCTGCACAACAAAAGGAGATGCGAGCAAAATGCGCACACTTGAGACGTCCGCAAACTTTTCTGTTGATTCCCGCCTTTAAGTTTCCGGGGAGAGGTCGCGTATTGTATGTGGTTGCGAACCTGCGATGTTAATGATATAACCAGCCTTTCGAGGTAAATCACCTTGATTTTTTGAAAATATCTGAGTCCACCGTCTTTCTCCTTCCCCTCTCTCACTCCAATTCTCTAGTTGCCGTGGAGACGGCCTGTGAGACAGAGGGCAACAACCAAGTCCACGTGTGTGCCTCCTGCGGCTGCGCCAAGGTCGGAGCTGCCGCCCCCGGCGACGTCAAGACCGACGCCGACGGCCTTGACAACGATGAAGATGACGGTCGCGGGTCCATCGAGTCCATCCACTGTGCCAGCAACGATGAGTACATTGACGACAATCCGCTCGACGACTTGGATCAGTTCACCCTGAAAATTGACATGGACGGCGGTTTCGTCGTGCACGACGCCAGCATCTGCGACCCCATCCTGCAGAAACCCATCGGATCTTGGATTGACGAGGAGTTGGCAGACCTCTGTCTGGACACGGGGCCGACCGACGAGCCAGAAGCGGGAGCGGCGGCTGATGCAGTCGCAGTTCAGCAGCAGCAGCAGCCAAGCGAGGAACCGACCGGCAATCTCTCCTCCTCGTTGCCCCTGAGCGTCGAGTGCTCCATTTTTAGCGCTGCCCAGTCCTCCTCCTCCGGAGTCTCCACTCTCTCCTCGCGCCTCAGCGTCGGCTGTGTCGATGTGCCCTCCGTGGAACCGCCACTTAGGCGAGTGGTTAGCGCCGAACAGGTGGATAAGGTCTCACTCAACAAAACTATCGGTCCGAACCGTATGTCTCTCTCTCTTTCATTCACTCGCCCACTCATCCCCTGCGTTCGTCCGCTCTAGTGAGGTACTCGTACTGACGGTCTTATGACTATTGCCGAACTCCACCTGCAATATGCGTATACATTGGGCGACCTATCTCTTGAAGCATCAACCGCGTATCCGAAGTATGGCATTGACTAGAACGGCCTACTTAGGCGAAGTTGTAGTATTGATTATCATGCGCTCTAGTGAGGTACTCGTACTGGCGGTCTTATGCACACTTAGGGGCCTCTCAAAGACATCGCTTATTGTCTTTTACTGTTGCCGAACTCCATTTGCAATACAGCAGGTGGGCTAACTCATGAAATGTCAACCGAAATTCCTAAATGCGTTTTCGTCTCGAAAACAACATAATTCTATAATACTTCAGTTACCTCAGGATGCCGGCTTTCGAATGAACTCCCTTCCGGCTTCATATAAAAATATACTCTGCTCAAAATGACTGCTTAAGTAGCGTGCATTTTTCTCATAGGTTTTCGATGCCCTTAAACGCCCAATTATATTTCATGGAAAACATGCATGATCCCCATAACCCCAACCCCTAACAGGTGCGGCTAGGAAATAAGATCCAACTCTGGCGGCCACGTGTTGGCTGAACCTTCTTTTTTGGTGTTCTCTCATTTCCAAGACCGCACAAAATGTTTACGGGGAACTCAGGCGAGTGGTTAGCGCCGAGCAGGGGGATAAGGTCTCACTCAACAAAACTATCAGTCCGAACCGTATGTCGCTCTCTCCCTCTCATCACCTACTGTCTCTTACTAAACCGAACTTCACTTGCAATACAGTAGGGGGGCCAACTCATGAAATATCAACCGAAATTCCGAAATACATTTCTGTTTCGAGAATATTGATTAAGTAGGGTTGTAAAATTAGTCCGCCTGCAAAATAATTCTATAATATTTCAGTTACCTCAGGATGCCGGCTTTCGAGTGAACTTACTTCCGACTGCATGAAAAACTGCAATCTGTAAAAAAATGGCTACTTAAGTGGCATACGTTTTTTTCATTGATTTTCGATGCCTCCAAAAATCCAACTACATGTCATAGAAAAACCGTGCACTCAGGCGAGTGGTTAGCGCCGAACAGGTGGATAAGGTCTCACTCAACAGAACTATCGGTCCAGACCGTATGTCTCTCTTTCACTGACTCACTCACTCATCTGTCCGCTCTGATGAGGTACTCATACTGACGGTCTTATTTAGACTTAGGGGATTCTCGAAGACATCGCCTATTGTCTTTGACTATTCCCGAACTTCACTTGTAAAACAGTAGGTGGGCTAACTCACGAAATGTCAACCGAAATTCCAAAATGCATTTTTGTTTCGAAAAGATTAATTAAGTAGGGTTGTAAAACTAGTTAGCCCGCAAAATAATTCATTTAATATTTCAGGTAACTCAAGATTTCGGCTTTTGAAAGAACTTCCTTCCGGCTGCATGAAGAAATTACACTCTGTAAAAAATGACTAGTTATGCAGCATGCAATTTTTCTCATTGATTTTCGATGTCCCCAAAAATCCAACCATATGTCATAGAAAAAACGCGCGTAAAAATATTCATTCTTCTGCTCATTTGGTAGATAATCATGTCTTCCTCCAATTTTATGCTCGAAGGAAGAGTACAATTCGGTTTTCAAAAACTTTTCCAATTGCCGAATTATTTTGAACCCGCTCTACCGTCACACTAGGATTCGTGTTTTGCAAACTTCAAATCGTATATTTTTCGCGTACGGTAATAAAGGGGGACTATCTAGGGTTCATAAAATTTAGCAGTGAATTTGATCCATATTAACTTTACAAGCCACACTGGTAAATGCAGAGACATGACGATTTATGAACGGCCATTTCAGGGTATTTAAAAGTCCCACAATAAGAAACGTTTTCGAAACTGAATTATGTCCCTCCTCTGAGTATTAACTTGCAGGCAAACGCAATTTCTTACCGAATGAGCAAAAGAATGAATACTTGTATGCATGTTTTCTATGAAATATAATTGGACTTTTAGGGGCATCCAAAATCAATGAGAAAAATGCATGCTACTTAAGTTGTCATTTTTTACGGAGTGTGGTTTTCGCACGCAGCTGGAAGGGAGGTAATTCGAAGGCCGGCATCCTGAGGTAACTGAATTATTATAGAATTATGTTGCAGACTGACTAGTTTTACAACCCTACTTAATTAATCTTTTCGAAACGAAAACGCATTTCAGAATTTCGTTCGACATTTCATGAGTTAGTCCACGTACTGTACAGTGCGTGACCGATCTCGCGAAATGTTAGCCGGAATTCAGGAATTCGTGTTCGACTAGTAAGGATTACTTAGGTGATGTTGTTGAAGGTAATGTGCTTTTCTAACAATGGAGTAAAAGTAAGCATATTTTTGTGCATGTTTTCTATTAAATGTACTTGAATTTATAAGACCACCGAAAATCAATAGGAAAAATGTCATTTTTACCGAGTGTGGTTTCTGTAGGTCAAAAAGAAATGCATCCAAAAGCCGACATACTGGCGAGTCTGAAATGTTATCTGATTATGCCGCATGCTAATCAATATTACAACACCACCTAAGTAATCCTTCCTAATCGAAAACGCATCCCAGAATTTCGACCAACATTTTATGAGATCGGTCACGCACTGTACTCGTACTGGCGGTCTTATTCAGACTTAGGGTCTTCTCAAAGACATCACCTATTGTCTTTTACTATACGGAACTCCACTTGCAATAGGCGTATACAGTAGGCGACGCATCTCTTGAAGCATCAACCGCGTGTCCGAAGTATGGCGTTGACTAGAAAGGCCTACGTAGGCGGCGATGTAATATTGATTGTCATGCAGCAGTGCCCTCCAAACGGGCCACGTGTTAGATGCGTTGGACCAACACGGGGGCCACATCGGACTCTGGCAGGCGTTATCTGTGCGCAATAACAAATGCCAACATATGCGGGGTGCGCTGGCGGACCCTGTTGTCGGTATTCGTCGCACAACCGGACCACTGTCACCACCCCATTGTTTTGTGGTCAAAATCCTGGTCATTTGTGTGTGGACCAGGGGGTGCGGAGTGGTGCGCCAAGGCGAGGATCCGTCCGAGCCATCCACCTGCGGCCTCTCTCGTCTCCGGTCTTCTTGACTTGGTCTTGACATCGGGCTCAGGCTGGGAAGGAGGAGAGAGAGTAGGTAGATGCTACGCAAGTCTACTGGCACTATAAACACCTGCGTAAGTCACCGTCCCTGATCCACAATACAGTCTGTGGGACACACGGTGGACATCATCGAAATCGACGGTCGAACTGTCATCATGCAGCAACCACTTTTTGGTAGTAGTTGGAGCTTTAATGTAGGACAGTCAACAGTTCATGAGATAGAACATCTTCTGTGCATACCATTGTGGAAAAGCGTGGTTTGTAAAAAAACCCACAAGTATCCTTACAGGGCATGTTTCTTGTTCAAACAACGCCGCAACAGAGCAATTTCTTTGTGGAGCATGTGCAGCACAGGTGAAGTCTTAAAATGCACGAAATACAGGCCTTTTAAAATCCCATATATTTGCACCTTCAAGTCAGAAACCACAAATTACTGTGGTTTTTTTCGAAAAAAGCACCCGGACGGTCACTTGCGGCTTCTTGGGGGAGATGCAAATCAATTTTACGATAATGGACCCGCAGCCCAGTAGTTAGGAGCATTGGCTACTCGTCTGCGCACCCGTAACAAATGCCGTACATTGAGAGGCCGTAGTTGCACGCCTAGGCACCGGCTCCCGCCGCGCCGACCACCTGCGTCCAAGCTCGCCTCCGATCTTCTTGGCCCGGCATTAACAAGAACTCAGGGGAGTGGGGGCGAAAGAGAGAGAGTGCGGTAGATTTAACACAAGTCTCCTACCACTATAAACTACTTCGCGCGCAAGTCACCGTCCCTGCTTTCACCCTACATGGTGGACACCATCAGTAACAGCGATTGAACTGTCATATATGCCGCAAATTTGCCGGCTTCTCCTGAGTTACAGGTGGTTGTAATGATGTTCACCTATGTTGTACGTTATCTAAGTGTCATCTAGCAGTTTGTGTTCATCAAAGTTAGGAGTTCAAGTAGGTATCGTGTCTTCCAATTCATGCCGGGTAGATTTCGCATTTTCAGGAGTATTCACAATCGACTGCTACTGTGTGACATATTTATTCGACGTGTGGCTTGGCAGTCAACCTCACGCGTCAGCATCACGCGACTCCTATTCACGTTGTATGATCACGCTGTATCACGGTGCGCAAGGCGTCGTGGCTTGGAAGGTTGCCAAATGACGATAGAACTCGGATCTCGCAGTCAGCCCGGGGTATATTTGTGCGGAGTGGCCGACTGGTGGATTGAGAGTCAACCTGAAATGGCTGCTTCTCAAATGTGATCTCTGCGACACTCCAGCTTCCGTGGGATCCGAGCAGTCCACCCCTCTCCTCTTGCTACGCAAAATCCTGGTCAGTGTGCGTTGTGGACCAGGGAGTGTGTTGTTACGCATACGCCGCGGTTTACGTCGTGTCAGTCACCTGCGTCCTCTCCTGCTTCCGGTCTTCCTGACCCTGTCTTGACACAGGACACAGGGGAGTGAGGGAAGATGGAGTCTACCTGAGGAAAAAGAAGTGCTCACCGGATAGAGAAACTTGCTTGGCTGACGTTTCGAAGAACTGGGTCGGCTGTCCATTATCAAAGCGTCTAGTGCGAAAAATCGGTCAGAATTTTGAATAGACAGCCGGATTAGTTGGCCGTGGGCTGATCGATTTTTTCCTCTTCTTTCGCTGTCATGGCCTACTGGCCGTCGCTTGTGAGTGTTGGTGGCCTCCTGTATTGTCTGTCGTTACCACAATTGGGGTTAGTTGCATTTGCATCCCCTTTTTGGGTGAATTGGTCGACAGGCCGTGTTTGCTCGGTAGTTTTAGGCTCCGTATGACTGTCTTGTCTTCGTCACGGCGTATATAGTGACGTAGGACTTTACAGGCCGAAGGAAGGTCTAGATGCCTGTTGATGGAGTTGGCATGTGAGTACCAAGCCTCAAGTGTGAAACGCTCTGTCCTTGAGGTGCCCCTGCCCAAGACGGCTGCTCCTTGAAAATCAAAACTGTGACCAGTTTCCCCGATATGAGCCGCAAGCTGTGAGTTTGGGTCTAGTCTCCAAGTTGCCAGTTGGTGCTCACGTAGGCGGGTCTGCAATTTCCGTCCGGTTTGCTCAACGTAGTTGCAGTCTCCATCACTATAAACTACTTTGCGCAGAAGGCACCGTCCCTGTTTTCACCCTGCTGTGGAGTGCACAATGGACATCGCCGGCAACGATAGCCAAACTGCCCTGATCACGTGATTGCCTTGCCCGCGCCATAGAACCCGGCCATTGTAGTGCTCTGGGCTATGCCCGCAATGCAACTGCACTGCTTTTAAGAAATTTACTCATGTCAGGCCAATTGGATGCGAAAGAAGTACTGATGAAGTAGATTTCATTCAGTTTACTTGTTCAATAGTTTCAGAGGACAGAAAGTCAGCTGATGTATGAGAAACGACATGCTCCACTGTAGGGGACGCCCATTCCTCCCACACCACAATTATTTCTAAAGGAAAAGACTCTCCTGTGACACCGGGCCCAGGCGGGGAGGAGAGAGTGCGGTAGATGCAGTGCAAGTCTACTCTCATTATGAACTAATTCACCCGCAAGCCACCGTGCTTGCTTCACCCTACAACGGTCGAACTACCATTAAGCCGACTGCTATTGTGCCCAATATATGCAGTCACGTTTGATTCTCCAACTCAGTCATGAGCCGACGTCCGTCTTGTGCGACCGGGTAACGGACGCTGTGCGGAATCATCGACGTCCTGAGTTTCACGACCTTTCCTGTAACTTATTCGAGTCCACCGTAATCTCTAGGACATTGGTTCCATGTCTAAGCATGCTTCCGACAAACAGTACTACTTAACCGCCCACAAGCATCTCTTACTTTTTTGTTTCATGCCATATAAAGCAACTAGTGAATCTGGTTTTACCTGTCACTTTTTTTACCATTTTAGTGTGGATACGATAGGCGTGCTTCCAATTACTGGTAAGTATTATTATTCGTAAATACTAATTGCGACTGCTTGACTGTCTATATGTTGTAGTAATGGACACAGAGAGAGCGACGGAGAGAGAGAGAGAGAGATTCGTCACATACAGTTCATGTGCTAACTCGAAAGACGTTACCCGAAATTCTAAAATTTGTTTTCCACTCGAAAAGATTACTTAGGTAGGGTTGTAGTATTTCGGTCATAGTCACTGGAGTGACCGAATCTGCACAATGACCAAGGGATTTAAAAACGGGTCGAGCATAGAATGCATTTGATCTCAAGGTCATGTGTGCCAAGAGGTCTTGATGCCGAACCAGCAAACACAATTAGACTTGACGAAACTTATCACGCCTGAATGCACCCAAACTGTCCATCAGCTCAGTCTTACCTTTTTCCTTTCCGATGTTTGTAGCATTTGCCTTTTCCTCTGCAAACCTGCGGCAATTAAGCCGACTGTTATGAAGTGCAGTCCGTTCGCAGGCTGGAAAGGGAAGACGTTAAACCCCGATTATAAGCCATTTAGGATGAATGGCCTGTTTCCCGTTTTCTGAACCGTGCCAGCATCCGATTTTCGGGCCTGTACGTCTAATTGGACCAGTCTTCCCATAGGGGTTAATTTGACCAGTTCTGGCTTCTTTGTCAACCAGAAGTGTAGAATTATTCGGGTATTTGAGTTATTTTTGCACGGAAAACTACAGTGCGTGACCTATCTCATGAAATGTTGGCTGAAATTCTGAAATGCGTTTTCGATTAGAAAGGATTACTTGGTCGCAGTTGTGATACTAATTATCTTAAGGCATACTCTTATAACATTTCGGACTTGGCAGGATGTCGGCTTTAAAATGCACTTCTTTTCAATCTCCTGTAGAAAGCGTGCTCGGTAAAAAATGACAACTTATGTAGTATGCATTTTTCCCATTGATTTGCAAATTCAAATATATTTTATAGAAACCATAAACGAAAATATGCTTTCTTTTAGTCAATCAATAGAGAATCACGTCTTCTTTATATTCTTTGCCTAAGGAAGGAGTATAATAAGGTTTTAAAAAAGTTTCTAGTTGCCGAAAAATTTGGAGCGTGATCATTCGTTGCATTAGCACTTAGTGATTACACTCTGCAAGATGCATGCGTTCCGCGTAAAGAAAATCCCATATTTTTCTATGTCATTAAAGAGATATCATACTGGGTCCATAAAATTTTGCAATGGATGCGGACCATGTTGTACATTTCATGAGGAACGGTGGTAGACGGCCAGGTACGATGATATGTGAATGGACATATCGCGGTCTTAAAAAGTCTCATGATTAGAACCTTTTTTAAAACCTTATTATACTCCTTCCTTAGGCAAAGAATATAAAGAAGACGTGATTCTCTATTGATTGACTAAAAGAAAGCATATTTTCGTTTATGGTTTCTATAAAATATATTTGAATTTGCAAATCAATGGGAAAAATGCATACTACATAAGTTGTCATTTTTTACCGAGCACGCTTTCTACAGGAGAATGATAAGAAGTGCATTTAAAAGCCGACATCCTGCCAAGTCCGAAATGTTATAAGAGTATGCCTTAAGATAATTAGTATCACAACTGCGACCAAGTAATCCTTTCTAATCGAAAACGCATTTCAGAATTTCAGCCAACATTTCATGAGATAGGTCACGCACTGTAAGTGATTACCAGGTGTTCTACCGTCTGTGCAGATCCCGGATGGTTTTAGCCTCAAGTACATTCTGCAAGCGCTGTCATTTTCGCATCAACAATTCCCAACACAGGTGCCAAAGTCCGGTGAATTTCGATACTGCACATGATTTTCCATTCACTTATTCGTTTTCCAACGCTCTAGGCTGCTGCTGCTGCTCGCTTCGGAAAAAGTCTTTATGGGGCATGCAACGTTAGTTGGAACGTTATTTGGTCCTTCTGCGCTTTGTCATTTCCCTAAGAGGTTTGCACGCCAGCCGTGTTATTAAATGTTCCCGGTGATCAGTGAGATAAACTTGTCGAAGCATAATATAATTACTACTAAGATTACGTCTGTTCTCCTTATACATCCCCGGTATCTCCGTCTAGTAGCATTAAACTTGCGACACAGTGTACACAGATCGTGATGCGTTTTCTTGTTTAAAAACAGTTGAGGTTAGTTGACCTTAAAAGGTTCCGTTTACATATATCAGACCCTCTCTACTACTCGTCATCAAACAGCAGTAAACTGAGGTCATTTTCTGTGAGGTGCGTATGCCTGATAAGCACCCCCCTTCGCATGAGGACACAGCCCGAAATGTGCTGTGCAGCCCTACGTGGCGCTGAAAATTTGCCGATTTAATCGCAACAGCTCCATTCAAAACGTTCAACCCTGCGAGGTCAAGCGTCCGTATTCATTCCAGATCCGTTTCGAAACTATGGGTTATTTGGCGGTGTTAACGAAGGTGACTGTAATGACTGTTTCTGACCTATTCGTTGTCGACCACCAACGATGTCTCAAACCGAGGCCGAGAAACCGGAGGTTTGGGTTAGGTGACTGTAGGATGTCTGAGTCCAACGCTCCCTCAGTTGAGCTCCGAACGCACATCTTGCCAACAGCGATCAGGAATACTCGAAACTTGAGCTCACACCATTTGTGTCTTGCATCCATGATAGATCAGCGAACGCCAATCCCCTTGCGACCTTGAAGATGATTTGCACTTAACGCATGGCGCCAACCGGAAACAAGGTTAACTCGTCAGTCAAGCCGAGATATGCCGAACACGAATTTTAACCTCCTGATGCCAAGAAAAAAAATGGAAAGCGGGATACTAGCTTCATTTCGAAAGGACATACGCGCGCTGACGTTAATCCTTCCGACGAGTCAATAAGCGACCACAGTAGCATGAGAGAGCGAAAGTCAGGCAAGGGGTGGCGAGCGCCCGCGTGGTAAAAAACAAAACCCCCACGACATCTTTTATGACAGCTATGAAAAAGCGAAATGACAAGGCAAACCAGTCGAATACTCTTACCTGCATCCTGTCTGCAGATTTTGTTTGGAAGTAGTAACAGGGCGCCCTCGTTCATTGACTGCTTTTTTCACAAATTGAGGAAAGACTACTGAAAGCGGGTGAAGTAGAATGTCCGACGACTTGTCAAATTAGTCAAGCAGAATTACATAAGAGGCGAATTCTAAGACTCGATAGCCTTCTTCCGACTTTTCGGGCCGTACAGTAGGTGGGCTTCCTCATGAAATGTCAACCGAAATTCCGAAATGCGTTTCCGTTTCGAAAAGATTAATTAGTTAGCGTTGTAAAACTAGTCAGCCTACAACATAATTCCATAATATTTCATATTTCATAGAAAACGTGCATAACGATATTCACTCTTTTGCTCATTCGGTGGGAAATCACGTCCGCTTTCAATTTTATATTCGATGAAGGGTATAATTCGGTTTTTAAAAAAACTTCCAATTCCCGAATAATTTTGAACCCGACGTGCTGTTATACTTGCATTCAGGGTTTCAGGACCATAAGCCGTATATTTTCCGCGTACGGGATTTAACAGTGGATTTGAGCCATATTGTTAACTTTACAAGTCACATTGGTAAATGCAGAGGCATGACGTTTTATAAACGTCCATTTCACGGTGTTAAAAAATCACAATTAAAAACTTTTTAAAAACCGAATCTTATCCCTTCTTCGAAAATAAACTTCGAAAAAGACGTAATTATCTACCGAATGAGCAAAACAATGAATATTTTTATGCATGTTTTCCAGGTAATATGGTTTGACATTTAGGGGCATCGAAAATTAACAAAAGAAATTCATGCTACTTAAGTAGCCATTTTTTACAGAGTGTACTTTCTGCATGCACCCGGAGGGTAGTTCATTCGAAAGCCGGCACCCTGAGGTAACTGGATTATTATAGAATTATGCGGCGGGATTATTAGTTTTTCGACCTCACTTAATTAATCTTTTCGAAACGAAAACGCATTTTGAAATTTCGGCTGACATTTCATGCGTTAGCCCACCTACTGTATCTCGCTCACTTTCTCTGCCATCTGACAGCATGTGGTAAGACTTTCGGCAGAAATCTATTTATTTTCTGTCTTTTTGCATTCAGTCTACCCAAATTACTGCGTGTTGGCCCACCGTAAAATACCCTCTACTACCATTCAACGTGCGACACTGTCCACAGACAACCACAAGTTAGTTGAGATCCTACAACTGGTACAGTAGGTGAGCTAACTCATGAAATGCCAGCCGAAATTTCGAAATTCGTCCCCGTTTCGAAAAGATTAATCCAGTAGGGTTGTAAAACTAGTCAGCCTACAACATAATTCTATAATATTTCAGTTACCTCAGGGGGCCGGCTTTCAAATGAACGTCCTTCCGGCTGCATGCAAAAACTGTAATCTGTAAAATATGACTACTTATGTGGCATGAATTTTTCTTATTGATTTTCGATGCCCCTAAAAGTCCTATTATATTTCATGGAAAGCATACATACAAGTATTCATTATTTCGCTCATTCGGTAGAAAATTACGTCTTCTTCCAATTTTATACTCGAAGGAAGGACATAATTTGGTTTTGAAGAAGTTTTCCAATTCTCGAATAATTTGGAACCCACTTTACCGTCACACTTGGATCCAGGGTTTCCAAACTACATGCCGTATATTTTCCGCATACGGAAAACCACACGTTTCTCTACCATAATAAAGGACGACCATATGGGGTTCATAAAATTAAACAGTGGATTTGACCCATATTGTTAACTTTACAAATCACATTGGTAAATGCAGAGACATGACGTTTTATGAACGGCCATTTCATGGTATTTAAACGTCCCACAATTAGAAACTTTTTTAAGACCGAATCATGTCTCTTCTTCGAATATAAAATTGGAAGAATACGTAGTTATCTGCCGAAGGAGGGAAAGAATGAATATTTTTGTGCCGATTTTCCATGAAATGTAGTTGGATTTTTGGGGGCATCGAAAATCAAGGAAAAAATGCATGCCACTTAAGTAGCCATTTCTTTACAGATTATAGTTTTTCATGCTGCCAGAAGGAAGTTCATTCGAAAGCCGTCATCCTGGGGTAACTGAAATATTATAGAATTATATTTCAGGCCGACTAGTTTTACAACCCTACTTAATTACTCTTTTCGAAATGAAAACGCATTTCGGAAATTCGGTTGATATTTCATGTGTTATCCCACCTACTGTACTATAGATGTCTTCGCGCTAAACTCCATGGGGTATCGGTTCCCGTCTCCTAACTCAAACTCAAACCCTAAATTTGGCACTGCCCATGACCGTAACATCATTTCTCACTCCCCTTGAATTTAGGGCAAGGCCCTCCGCCAGTACAGAGATCAGTATCCCCGCGCCGAAACAATCATCTTTTTCGTTAAATGAGAGAGCGACGCTGCTAGGTGGATCGCCTTTCTCTTAGAACGTTTTGTTGTTGCCCTAGTACATTGCAAGAGGTGTATTCGCTGCAGTGCACCTCCCTTTATTTTGCAATAGTAATCCGGCCAATACCCAAAATTTCCCCCTTTACCTACTTTGATGCGGCGTTTAAAACTTCGTGTACACATGCCCTGCATCTGTCCGAACACGGTGGCAGACAATTGCGTATTTTCTTCGGCCATCTATGAGACTGCTAGGTCAAAAAGGTACCGCTCTTCCGATGTCACCATGTACAAACACAGAAGGGACAGTTCTCGGAGTCCTGCTTGCACAGTAGCTCGCCTTAGATCGTAATATTGATTATTGCACAGCATTAGTCCCAGTGTAGTTCAGTCACGCCAGCGTTCCGGCTTTTAAGTCAGCTTCTCTTCGGCCGTTTGCAGAAACCACGTTTGGCAAAATAACTGCCTACTCATTTGGCAGCAACTTACGCCTTTCCTAAATGTTGTGCTTAAAGAAGGGGTATCTTTGGATTTTAAAAACGTTGTCGATTTCCCAACCCGACCTACAGCTGCCTCTAAATGAGTTTCTTTTGACCATCTTACTTATTTGATGGCAAATTACGTATTGTGCAAATCCTATGCTTGAGGAAGGGGCATCTTTAGGTTATAAAACCGTTGTTGGTCTAAACTACACGTTGTATGCTTTCCGTATATGGACAATCATACTTTTTGAACTATTAAGAAGAGGCCGCACAGGTCTAATAACACTTTACAATGGATGTGAGCCATGCCGTATACTTCATAAGTCGTATTAGCTAAAGGACAGGTGCGATGCTCTATGAATGACATCTCACAGCCTTGAAAACCTCATATAACAACAACCCCTTTCAAAGCCCAAGGACGCACTTCCAAAACAGTTAAATTTAGAGGGGCGTTAAAAATAAGTGAGAAAATTCACACCACTTAAGTAGTTACTTCCTTCCGGCAGCGATTCCTGCCGGCGATTAAAGAGAGACTCGTTTAAAACCGGACATTCCACTGTATTTGAAATACTTTGTTGTTATGTTGGACGATCATCAATATTACACCCCACCTAAGTAATCCCGTCTAATGGAAAACACATGCCAGACTTTCAGCTAACACCCCCCTGGATAGGTGGCCACCTACTGTACTTTGATCTAATAAGCAAAAGGACTGAGCGCGCTACCCACCAATCTTTTAATTTTAGAAAAATCCAGCGCCTCGCCACGGAAGAATTTGGCATGCCGGTGCGCGCCACCACAGAAGAGCTCATCGAGCTTCACCTTCTCCTCTAAACGATTCAAGAAGAGACTTATTTCACTTATCAGCATTGCTTGTTATTTTGGCCTTTTTTACCCTCTTCTTTCACGGTTTTGAATTGATGCTCAAATTGATTTGACTGAATTTCGGAAATCAGGAAACCATTATGCTTCAAGTACATTTTGTATGACAAAGGTTTCCTTCTATTTTGGCGCCGCACCTGTCTGACACACACACACACACACAGCATTCTGCGGGATGCGCCGGTTTCAGAGGCATCAAACTGGAAGAGGTTTCAGACGTGACTGCTTATTCCGGAGGTGACACTTCATAAGTCTATCCGCAGGTTGCCATGGGGCTCCCAATATGCAAACAGTTGACGAGCAACAAACCTGCGCCTCAGCGTTAGACCGTGACCAAGGGGTCGGAGTTCGGACAACCGGCGGACACCAACTAATAACTGCCCATTCCAGCCTTCCCTGTATTTGTTGGTGGTCTTTCTGCAAAGTGGTTACGAACTGAGGGTGCTGGTCGTATAGCGTCATTGGTGGCGTTTCCCCCTCCCGAAACCTCATCAGACATACTCCCAAACGTGAGTTGTCCCGAAACACTGCCTCACTCCCCTGGCAGTTTGTACTCGTCTGCTGGTCCAGCCGTGTCCCCCTCGCATTGATATGTGGGGCCATTTGACTTGAAGCACCAATGAGGGTCGGGAAATGATTTTCTGACAGGTCGACGGAGCGGTTCAGATAAGAAATTGGGGTCCCCAAAAGCACAACCGAGCTGCCACAATCCCTGTCTTTCAATGTTTCGCGGTAGCATGGCCTTTTCACAAGTCTGCCGGCCCCTGGGTGCCCCCTTTTGCTGCTTTGAGGATAGAACTGGATCGTAAACGCAGTGTAAAAATTCGTCCGACTTCTAACTAGTGGCACTCAAGCCATTCACTGATCGATGGGCAGCGGGCATCTGCACGTTGTCCCGAGTATAACCAGGCGGCTGAGAACAGTATTTACGGTAGTATAGACACACAACTCACCTGAGTTTCCATAGGGGAAGCTCGGAGGCTTGTTATGGCGCTACATACCAAAGTCATCGATCCCCCTCAGGTCGTTTTCTGGAAATTTACCAATTCTAAGCGCCATGGGAGAGTTGGACGAGGGATTAATAAGCCAGAGTTGAGAAACGGCGGCATCCTCCCCGCCCTTCCAGATGGATCGGGCAACGCCTCAGCGTCTTGATTAGAAAATCGCTTCTGATGCGAGCTTGGAACAAGACTTTTACATCTACCCCCTTGGTGAAACATTCTAGCTCAAGATTCAGTCATGAGAAACCACGACGCTGACCGTTTGTTCTGGAAGCGCGATTCAGTGAATTAAAATTGCCGTTGCAAGACGTCCCCCGCGCGATTGGGTTTAGGACTATTCTGTTGGCACACTCGCCCAAACGGTTAGGGCCCATTCACGCGGAGGACGGGGACGCGACCTCTTGGCGCCGACTAGGAGTTGCAAGACAATGATTGTTGGATTTTGTAGCCATGCCCTAGCACGTGCGTCGTGGTAAGCAAACATCACTAAGCGTCCCATCGGCGGCTTTGACACCAGGATGCCAGACTTCGGCTACGCCGACGGCGTTGTCTTGATAATTTAAAGGGCTAGATAGCAGCTGGTAGCCAGGAATGGGGAGGCGGACGGCGACCCTAACCCCAATCCTAACCTTAACCCTAACCGAAATCGTAAACGTAACCGTAGCCCTTAGACATAGCCGTAACTGAAAAACCTAACCGTAAAACTGAAACCTAATCGTACGCTCAAACCCTAACCGTAACCCGAAAATCTAAGTCTGAGGGCATAACCCTAACCCGAAAATCGGGAACCATTAACCGGTACCCTAATCCTAACTTCGGACGTAACGCGGAAGCCAAATGGGTCAGATGTGATTACGGAACCTCACAAAGTAGCCCCAGTAAACAAACGCCCCACAGCCACCTGTAATACGGGGCCTGGCTACCAACTGCGATCTAGCCATTTAAAGCTGCAAGGACCTGTGGGATGTAACTTAAAGTAGACCACCACCAGATTCGTAATTTCGTTTACTAACAAAGACGCAAAGACTAGACTGATCACGAAGAGCGGGCCCAGCGAGGGGGACATCCTCGACCGTTAACTTCAGCGAGTGGACAGTTTCAAATACCTCGGCCCAAATGCTAATGATCGGATTGTGTGGTGACGACCTTGCCACCGAAATGAGTACCTCTTGCAGGGTTTTGGTAAGTCTTTGAAGGTGGCTTGGACCTGTGGAGACTGCTCAGTCACAATGGGAGCCTACATTCGATTGGACGAGTGGTCCGGCAGATGGCTCTTCTCCTTCAATTTGACCAAATGTACCATACTGCGCCTCGGAAATCAAACCCCTAGTACGCGGCAATACCATATGAACGGAATACCACTTCGGGAAGCAGAAACGCAGAAAGATCTCGGAGTCTGGGTTGCAGACAGCCTTAAGCCTTCTACGCAATGTTGTAAGGCGGCCAAGGCCGCAACTTCAATGCTATATGCCATCAAGCGGTCATTCGCAGTTTTCGATGAAGACTGTTTCTCCAAAGTCTTCGGAACGTTTGTAGGGTTGCACCTCGAATATGCAATTCAGGCCTGGAGACCATGAACGCATCAGGATTACAATCTGCTCGAAAGGGTGCAGAGGCGAGCCACAAAATTAGTAAGAGGTCAAAGTGCACTGCCATACGAGATCCGCTTAACTAACCTTAAACTCTATCCTCTGAGTTATAGGAAGTTGCGCGGAGACTTGATACAAACTTTCCGTATCGTGCGTAGCTTGGACTGCGCCCTTCGGTGCGATGAATTTTTCCAACTCGCCACAACAACTAACCTCCGGGGACGTCCCTTCAAGTTACGTGTGCCCCAGGGTAGATTGAATGTGAGAAAATATTTCTTCCCAACCGTGTCGTGGAACCGTGGAATAATCTGCCCGAGACGGTTGGCATGTCTCAATCTGTGGCGACATTTAAATGTAGACTTGACAGACATATGCTACAGCACCAAGCGGACTATGTGACTTTTTAGCCATGAGACCAGTATCATATGTGAATCAATGCCTGTATACGCTTACTGCTGTAATTTCTTCACATTCTGCTTATTTATCGATTTTTTACGTACAAATAGTGAGTTCAAAGGCGTAAGCCTATTTCCCTCAAATACAATGACTGACTGACTGATATGCCGAGCATTCATCCGGCAAGCCTCCCCCTGTATAACTGTGAGCGCTCCTTTGCAAGGGAAATTCTGAGGCTTTCGACCATCCAGAGCAAAATATATTACAAGGGCACGCCGTGTTTTAAACCACCCTAAATCTAACACTGTCACCGTTAGAGACGACTAGTGGGAAGTCAACTCAAACCCTAGGTCTCGGGGGTCTGTCAGCATACGGAGGTAAGTCGTGAATCCACGGAATTCGGTCTTTGCTGAGGCAGAACAAGTTAGCTTTATACGTGCGTCACAATGTGGAGCATCACTGATGCCGTGACCACAGCTGCAGCAATTGCAGAGGGCTGGCCAGATATTCTCGTTTACCAGATCAGGGTAAACTGAAATAGCATCCGGCCCGCCCGCACTTAATTATCTCTTCTTGATCTCGTTCACGCGTGGACTTCATGGTCAGACACAAGTGGATAAACGCAGGATCTTTTATTGGCTCTGCATTAGGAAAAAAGAAGAGAGTTTCTCTATGTTTACAGATATGCGAACATTCACATTGTGGTCTGCCTAAGAAAATGAGGTAAGGGGAGGGGAGGGGAAGTAAAACGAACGAGAGAGTCTCTGCGGAGGTGGTGCACAGGGCTCTAAACGCATGAAAGACCATAACGTGTGAAGCGGTACTGGCTAGTCTTGGGCGCAAGTTTACTCTGTATCGCAGTGGTAGCGAATACGAAGCGTGCACTTGGATGGGAGGACAGACTGCAGACTTTCCTCTTGCGGCCGACTGTAGAAGAGAGAGAGAGTATGGGAGTAGACACGTGAATAATAATACCACAGTGTGCCCTGCAGGCGCACAGCTGTGCATTGATTAAACCGACAAAAACATTCCTACTGTATTACGTAAAGTAGTCTTTCATAATTAAATATACGCCATATCACCTCAAGTTTTCGGCCCGCAGGCTAGCGAGCGAGTTTAGTCCGCCACAGGCACGGGCAAGTTGCGTCGGGGAGAACAGAACAGCCTGCCCGCCGAGGTCTAGGGAGACTAGACGCTTCAGACGTGTCAATGTCTCAACTAGCTCCTCGAGAAGTGCTGAGGGATCAGAATCACAGGCCACGCGTTTCAGAGGCAGGTCCAGCTCTTGAAGGCTTGTGGCGGGGAGAGGCTTAAGTAGCCTGACCAATAGTTCTAGCGTCATGCCAGACAGAGATGTAACGCTGAGACTGAGTTTCCGGAGAGGGAAGTTCAGTTCTGATGCGGCGGAGAGAAAGAGAAAGGAAGGCTTGAGAGGAGGAGGTTCAATAGGGAGCGACAACAACTTTATTTAGACAGGATGGCATTACCGACAAAACCACGGGAGATCAAGACAGCCATTCTTGGCTTATTAGGTGTCATCAGCCAGCCATACTCAACCCCAGGTTTTTCAACGCCTGAGGCTCGATCCGACGACCTAACCTTTAGAAGTCCAACACCCTAATCATCGAGATACCAGTGACACAGTGAATAGACCCCGTTAAAAAGGGGAGTCAACAAAGCGGGGCTTGAACTAGAGTACAAATGGACAAGATAACGCCCAATATATCAAGCGGTCCTTTGGGATTTTCTCCATAATTTACTGGTCCTGTCCGACCCATCGCTGTGAGAATTCCATTTCACAAATTTGGGTTTGACAGTGTGCTGGGGGTATCCACTGATCGGGCTTTCACGCAAACAGGTCAGTCCAAACAATAAGAAAACTCTCAGAGTTACGGAGGGGAGAGCGACCGAATGTAGGCGTCACCGGAGTGATCATTCCGGCATTCAAGCGTTGGTCATTAAACAGCTCTTTCCTCTGAAATCGACTCTTACACATGCAAGCCAGCGGAGAGAAGGCTTGGAGGCGTCCAGGCGTTTTCGAGAGAACAGTCGTGATAGCCTGAAATAGTCACCCTTTGAACGACAGGAGTCCACTTACTTGTGAATTCCAGAAGATGATCCTGAGTCAGTTGAGGCAACTTTGGCAAGCCATCCAGGTCTTGAATTGGGTGACCATGTAGACTGGTTAGCACGGAGCCCACATCCAGACGAGCACAGCCGTGCAGACTGAGCTTTACCAGCTCGCCGCCAGCATCCACCGAGGGGATAAGGCAGGCGGGAAGGCGAACCAAAGAGGTGCAGTTGTTCACCTCGAGACGGCGGAGGTGTAGAACAGGCGATTCGTTCTCGGAAGGAAGCCCAGTCACCTGTTGGAGATAGGGGGCAGGCAAGCACAAACTGGTAGATATTACTTAGACAGCGAGGGCTGGGTTGTCTTAAACCCCCGGTCCTCAGACCGTTTGAGTTCGAGATAGGGGCAGTTCAGATTGGGTTCCAACACGAACAATTGAAAGCAGAGGCCACGCCTACAAAGTACCGACTCTAGTCGTACTTGGGCTTGCTGATATGTAATATGAAATTTCCGGGGGAGAGAGGGTTCGCCAGCATTACAAAAAAAGACAGGTGAATCAGACCACCCATCTTAGTGAATTACTGGGCTGACATAAAGCCCATAAAGCATCATACTAAAAGTTTGTTGATCATATCAGATTGATTAAGGGAAAGGTAGGCGGGCGCCTTTGAAATCCTTTTTTGTTACAATAACGTCATAAAAAACAATGTTTAAGGCAAGTGTCAAGGAAAAGTAGGTAATTACATACAATACGCATTAGTTACTGGTATAAATTTGCCTGAGAATGCCTTCTATGTCAAAATCATACAATAGCCAGTACGCGGTACTGAATGGACCAAGTAATATCGAAGCAAGCGTATATGCTTCGGTCAGGAGACAACGAACAGTCAAAAGGTAATGCCACTTAAATATAGGGAGTAGCATGCTTTGTAACGTAAAACTATGATGACGACCGTTTGCATCAAACTGCGTTTTTGTTCGAGTGTTGCATGGGGGGGAGCTTAACTGTTTGATGCGTGGGTGGGTAGGGGTGTCCGATGGTTGATTGCGGGAAGCAATCACACGGAGGGTGGTATAGCTGGAACTCGATTAAGTTAGGCGAATTCAAAAACGGACTTGTGAGAGGCAGTTAAGCGAGGCAGGTGATGGATGGCAGCAGCTCATTTGGACATAAATCCCGCAGTCATTACATCGAGCGTTCTATCCACTGAGCACCGCACAAAAACGCCGTGGTATTGCTGAGACAACAATCAAACTTGTGCGTGTAAACGTTTGCGTGCGACAACCATTAGGCGTCAGGTAATGAGACTAAAAGACCCACTTTCAGGACAAGAAACATCCGGGATCGTTTATCGGATCTGGTGCGGTAGTGGGCAAACCAAATACGTCGGAAAAACTGCTCCGGACGCGAACACGCGCCAGCAATGCGGAGAAATGGCGCAAACCCTCAAGTTGCAGTTAATTCCACCCCGACACATTAAAGTCCGACGAGACTGAAATCCTCGTGAGAGGTGATAATCGCGTGGGCCGCGAGCTGCTTGAGTCATGCTTCACGGAGCCCAAGTGCAGTGACTTCCCCACCCCATATACTGTGGCATAGTAACTGCGTCCTGTAAGTATTGAAACTTTCTGAGTATGAATTACTCGTCCCTGATGGTTCTGTAGCGAAGCCAACAGAAACGGGTGTGGTCGTCGAGTTTTGCACAGTTGGGTCAAAATGAGCAAAATGCACAAGAATATCATTCCTTGTACTCATTTGGTAGAAAATTGTGTCTTCTTCAAATTTACTGCTCGAAGTTAGGGTATCCTTCGGTGGAAAAGGACTCTAAACTACTAAGTAAATTTGAACCCGACTTGCAGTTACACCAGCGCTTAAGGTCGTGTACTTTCCGTATGGGAAAAATCACACATTCCATGCGGGTCTCATAACACTTTACAACCATATTGTACACTTTATAAGTAGCGCTAATAAACGCACAGACATGGCGCTGTATGAATGAAGATTTCATTGTCTTACAAAGTTCCCATAAATAGAAACTTTTTTAAAGCCGAGAAATACTCTCTGCTTGAGTATAAAGTTTAAAAGCGTAATTTGCTTCCATGCGAGTAAAAGAATTAGCATGTTTTCCAAGTAGGATATTTGAATCCATAAAGGCATAAAAAACAAATGCGAACAATTCATACTACTTGAGTAAGAGATTGTTGGCGAATTTGGTTTCTGTAGACGGCCGGGAAAAAGCTCAATCAAATGTCGGCATCCTGACGCGACCGAAATATCTTGGGCTAATTATTAACATGACTATCCTGTTTATGCAATCTTTTCGAATCAAAAGACAGATTTCCGAATTTTGGTTAACATTCCATCGACCGTACACTGATGCTAACGGTCATCCAAGGACAACCAAATGGAGGCCAACTACTCGTCCGTCAGCAATGACTACCAGCACGGAAGGGAAGCTCCTAATGGTCCGCCTAATTTGACATCAGGCGATGCAGGCTGAAAAAAAGGTTAACAACCACTGAGCCATTTGTTGCAAGACTGTGGATATGGTACGAGGATGACACCTTGGTCGTCGTAAGAGAACTCACTCGTCTTACTCGGCTCACTCTCTCTCTCTCTCTCTCTCTCTCTCTCTCTCTCTCTCTCTCTCTCTCTCTCTCAAGCCCCGCTAGCAGCCGCATAGTGGCGCGTGATATGGGCAGAAGAGCGCTACCGGCCAAGACAAGGGAGACTAAAATGAGCACCTCTGACCTATTAGCCGTCGTCAGCCAGTCACACTGGACCCCGAGATGAGCAACACCTGTAGTTCGATCCCGCGATTTATTGGTTAGAAATCCAACGCCCTAGCCACTGAGCAACGGGCTCGTTGCCCTGTCGATTGCAATAGGGTCTACGCAATGGTTAGAGAGGCACTCACCGATCGAAATTTGTAATATCAGCACTTCATATTGACCCAACTGTGAAAAACTCGGCGCCCCGGTGGGATTCGAACCCACGCAGTAAGGGGAAGGCTTTGGCGCAGCCAACGCTCTAACCACCTGAGCTACGAGGCCACGCCGGTCGACGCGAGTTTAATCACATTTGGGTCAAGTTACCCGCCCAACCTACTGCAACGTCTGGAATCCACCAAATCTGATACAGTAAGTTGACTGCCCAAGCAGGATTTCCTAAGTAATTCACCTAGAATCCACCACATGACTACTAGGCTCACATAATTCATTGATATTTTGGCAGATTTTGAATAATTCATATTGGCCTCGTAGCTCAGGTGGTTAGAGCGTTGGCTGCGCTAAAGCCTTCCCTGGGGGTTGAGTACGGCCGGCTGACGACGGCTAACAGGACAAAAATGGCCATCCCAGAACACCCATTATCCATCCGGGATTCTTTTCTAGCAAAGTACTGATGGGACAATAAAGGGTGGCACAATCCTGCTGCAGCGGTACAAGGCACCTCCAGAGGATCGAAAACATAGTTGGTTTTGACAACGTATACTACTTGACTTGTACTTGATACGGCTGCGATCATGCCTGATCTAGCCGGCCTCGATGATGTCACGAGCAGTACCTCTCCACGCGTGACGATCCGCGGCAGCAGATCTGGACAGCTCAACCCACTCCCTTCGCCAACGACGAAGACCGAATACCGACGGTCTAAGAACCACCTCCATGTCTTGACAAACTGTGTAGAGCCAGGTTTTGAACTGATCGCCTCCCCACTTCGACGCCTCTAATGGGGCAATGGTGCCGGATCGAGGGCAGTGGCACTGAGCTCCTGAGGTGGACGACGAAGAGTATGCTCGGTCTACCTCAGTCCTCTTTCTTGGATGGTCTGAGTTATCCTTGCGATGTTGTGGCAGCGTGCGCGGACTGTCTCACTTGAGACGAAGTCGGTGAACTTCATTGGAAGGATGGTCCTCACGCAGTAGTGGTCAAATACCTCCAGTTTTCGCTCGTCCTCTACGCGCAAAGCCCAACATTCACAACCGTAGAGATGGACAGACCGGACAGATGCACGGTACACGTGAATCTCAGTGGCGATGATGGGGTCACGTCGGATCCATAGGCATTTCCGAAGGCTTGAGAAACCCAGCGGGCTGCATCAATTCGGGAGACAGTGTCGTCTTTACTCTGTCCGTTAGGCAGCAGCCTCGCCCCAGCCATCAATCCCGCGGGGTGTCTTCTCCTGGTCACGGATGCATCTTGAAAACACTTTGGTCTTCCCTGCGTTTATGGATAAACCGACCGATTTAGCGACCTCGTTCACCCGTGAGACCATAGACTACAGATCACCAAAACTTGAAGCAGGTAAGGCAACGTATAAAAGAAGCTGGCGATTATTTAAGTAGAGTGTACCTGGGTGTTAGACATCATAAGGCTTTTGAGACACGGGAAAATCCGCACCACGTGAAGCAGGCCAGTGTCGGTAAATCCACTGGTGCCGGATAGGTCAAGCGCCCGCAAGGGTCGCGGGGTGGCTCCTGGCACAGAAGCCACAGAGCACCAGCCCGCATCGGTGACAGCGGTGCCTGAAACTCCCAGGACACGCAGCTTAGGAAGACCTGATGGTGAGAGGGGGGGAGACAGAAAGTAGAGAGATTTCAGATCGATGACACGTGTGTCCCGACTAAGGCACACTTTATGCCGGCAAACCGAACCGCATGACATTATGCTGCGCTCTGGTAACAAAAGTAACTTGCCAGATTACTGAAGTAGTAGTAGTAGTAGTAGTAGTAGTAGTGGTAGTAGTAGTAGTAGTAGTAGTAGTGGTAGTAGTAGTAGTAGTAGTGGTAGTAGTAGTAGTAGTAGTAGTAG
>CACRXP010000213.1:0-21311 GCA_902702965.1 Spirometra erinaceieuropaei
TGAGGTGAAAACAGTGGCCGCGTATTAATTGGAGTTAATCGTAAAGTGCATCTAGTACACGGTCACTGTCCATAACTAGCGTATTGTTGTTGTGAAGCAAAAGCATCAAGATTGGCGACGAAATTACAGCCGAGATCTTCAGAATTATTTAGACACTCGGCAGGCTATAACCCTTATCCTGAAACCACCTTGTCTAGACAACCTGTCTAAATCGAGCGACAAAGCTCAACCACATCCACGTAAGTCTTCATTGGAGGATAACACGAGTAAACTGACAGAAAAGGCTCTCAGGCATTGGAGTCCCGAAAGTGATTAGCATACTTAGCATCTTCGAGACCCTGAAGCAGGTTGATGTCTGACTTATTAGCCGAGTCATGGGGACGACTGCTGTGAGTCTTCAAACAATATGTGAGGCTGATAGTTCTAAAGATGCTTGCTGTGGGGACGATCGAACCAACGAGGAGACCTTGGAAATCGGGCTGAAATGTCACGGGTTCAGCCCGAAGACCTGGAAAACCATAGCGCAGGGGCTTCAGGTATGATGATGTCCTGAAAAACTGGAATGGTAATACTTGAAAGCAAGTGGAGACTGGCAGACACAAAAGCGCGAGCATGTCAGAATGAAATAAAGCGAACAGAACATGCTGACACACAGCAACTCATGTGTCCACATTCCAAATAAGCATTTTGGGCTCGAAGGGACCTTATTAGAAGCCCCAACACCCGCCGAAGTGTTCCCGCCACCAATCCTCCCATTACGCCACTGGAGGAATAGCATCAAAGGAAAAACTGATCAAATTTTTAGGTCTTGATTCGCTCTTATCGAACACCTCTGTATTCATCGCAACACACAAGGGCGTGCAAGACAAACGCCATTATTGAGATAGCCTGACTCCACTACGACCATACACTACAATCACGTATTAGTTTGATTTGCCACCCTGTGCACTTACTACGGTGCGAATGGGTGTCCGTTGACCAGTCCATACTGATCCGGACATTCAAGCACAGCATTAAGTTATCTGAACATCTACAATCGTGCTATGGCGACCACTAAAACACCTCGGTATAGCATCCACTGTGGCGAAGTTGGCCGTCGTCAATCACGACGGCAGAACCATCGAGTCGAAGCTTAGTTACATTTAAATGCAAACAAAAAGGAACATTCTACATGGTTAAACGTTTAAGACAGCAAGACCGGACTGCAATGTGTAAAAGGTTGAGGCATTACCTACGGCCGCGCGCTTGAAGGGCTGTAGATCATGATCGCGCTTGGCAGATGCTGGGCGAATGTGCTGAATTCTGAAGTGTTCTTCGAGAAGTTCAGCTCTTCCATACGAACTAAGACATGAAGGGCAGATGAAACCCTCGATGATCGCCTCCTCCACATTGCAGCCGTCGGAGGTCATCAAAGTTTAGGCGCAAGAGAAAACGGTCGGGTAATGTTTCCCATGCGAAAATGTTATAGTTGGGCAGTAGGGCATGCGAGACCTGTATCAGAAAAACGCGTACTGGAAAACGATCTCGTAAGAATATATTTACGGTCGGAAAAGCACATTCTATTCTAATAGTAGCAACAACAAACTCTACGTTGACGTGTTACTACATAGCGGAAGTAAAGGGGAAGAATTTGAAACCCTGGTCAAGGGCTAGTATAAATGAACTAAACAGGCATTCAAGTTTGAACAGGTGCTGAAAACGAGAGCTTGTAAATTGTCTACGTTGCCGGGGTACAATTCCGCAATCAGTACCATATCCTAGGGTGGCCTAGGAGCTCCTAGGCCATTTCCTGATCGTCAAGTGATCGCCAAGAGAATTGCAAATCCAATAACAATAATCCAACTACTGATGATGAGTTTAAGGCTGACGAAGAAAATATGAAGTGTGATGACAATGCAGCTGCCTAATTCAGGAAATCAAGGGTATATGGAAACTAAAAAAGCGGGTAAAAATGACTTAGTAAACGCCTTATGCTTCATGGTTCATAATGGGTTTCCATACAAAACCGTTCCTGACGGTTTAGTTCTCAACTTCCCCGACCAGGATACCCAGCGTGAGTCACAGGTATTATCGCATATCTTATCCGTAGTTTTGTCTAGTCCCCAAACTCAACTTATGAGTGGGATAAATTAAAACCTATGTAATTAGTTCACGACAGGTGTCCAGTTGTAGGTTAACCAGGCAGGCTAAAGACCCGCTACCCCCTCAGAGTACGCTGGCTCGCGGCGAGCTCGCTTGCTATTAGGGTAATTATCAGGAGGAATTTCTACGTGTTACTTGGTCTACAATTACTCGAGTTTTATGATCCACAACTTACTAACTGGATAGGTGGGACTTAATTCTCATTTTCAAATCTACGAGCTGTTAAACATTCAACTGTTAGGATATATCCTAAGATATCCGATAGTTCCACATATTTTGCAAAAAAACATAAGCAGGAAAACGCTAGATCGCCAAATATTACAAAACAACGATCGGAGTCAATTGGGATAGTTAACTAATTGACTTGAAGTGGCTGTGCCTGTGCAGAAGAAACTGCCACGACATTACGGAGAAACGGCAAATATGACATGTATAGCTGAACAAAAAGGCTGGTGCTATCACACACCAGTTTTGAGTCCGGCCACCGCCCCCTGTTATTCTATTGGTTTAATACGACTAAAAGTTAAAGGACACTGCATGTACCGAACAGGGTACGGCAGTACGGGGCTTATCTTCACTAGAGGTTGGGAAAGTCGGCTGAGACATGTCACAGGATATCGTCAAGGTAGTCCATTCGAAAAGGCTGGTTAGTTCTAAATGCAAGTCAGCGGGGGATCTGTGGGGTTCGGATATGACAAATCTGTGTAAAATGATGATCATGGAAATATTTATTCTCAGTCTAGGTGGCCAAATAGCAACCTAAAGGAAGGCATTAAAGGAAAGCAAAAATTGTGCGAAAATACTGCGTCACTGGGCAAGTTAAGTATTTCAACACCTGCACGAAACAAAGAAACAAGCCGCGAAGCATGATTATAAAGACGATCTGAGAGTTCGCGAAAAGTTTGCTACGAAAATCAACACAGAACCCAAAATTACTCTATAGCCACCTCATTAGAAGTACAAGGAACAGACACTAAATCCCCTCAATAAGAAGCAACGGCGGCGTTGGGATTTCTGATAGAAGGGGTAAAGCCTTATATTTTTCGCAGTTTTTCCGATCAATCTACATAAACGAGACAAGGTTCCTTCCTTAATCCACAGAACTGACGACTCCAAGCATAATTGCTATACCTTTATCAGAACTTGTTGTCCGAAAAGATCTAGAGGCACTGAAAGAGTCGAAGTCGGCAGGACCAGACGAGCTTACACCCAAGATTCTCAAGGAACTTGCTAATGCGCTTTTTGTGCTTTTGTCGATGCTCTGTCAAACGTCATTTGCTACTTAAACACTTACTATCGATTGGAAGCTGGCGCATATTACTCCACTATACAAAGGAGGCAGCGGGGCATCGACGGCAAATTACAGGCCCATAAGCTTGACATGCATTCGCTGCAGAGTTATAGAGAGGATCCTGAAGAGTGGATTGAGGCACTTCCAGGAAGTTCACGACTTGCTATCGAACTGCCTACATGGGTTCCGGAAAGGATGATCCTGCACGACAAACTTGTTGCAATCTCTCCAGTGCTGGACAAGTGCTCATCATGACAGGGTCCACATAGCTTTATTGAATTCCAGAAGACGTCCTACACTGCGTAACACCAGAGACTGTTACACAAGCTGAAAAAATGGGGGTCAGGGGTAACTTCCTTAGATAGATCGAAAACTTCCTTGTGGGTCGACAGCTGGTTATGTGCATCGGTCAAGGAAAATCAGATCCTGCTGTGGTCGAGATTAGTGTTCCCCAGAGGTCAGTACTGGGACCCATTTTGTTCCTAGTGTACCTGAACAATAGAGCAAGAGCTGTGCACTGCGAAGTAACAATGTTTGCCGACGACATGAAGGCGTGGAGCCCAAGCAACGAAGACAGGCTGCAGATGAACACGAATCGGTTGAAAGAGTGATCGAACAGTTAGCTCGTACGGTTTAACGTTGGTAAATATGTCAGATCTCGCCTAGGCAACACAGGCAGATCCTCCAGCACGAGAGAATACCTTCTGGGCGTTGCAGCATTACGAGACGTCGAAGTCCAAAAGAATCTCGGCGTGATGACGAAGAACTCCCTGTAATGGGACACCGACAGGCCTTTAGTAAAAAGTATTTATTTATTCATTTAAACCATCCGCCTATTGTTCGACAGAGGAGGAGTGCGGTATCCGTACTGTACGCCATCAAACGTGCGTTTATGGATTTTGACGAAGACGCTTTCTCAAAGACATTCCAAGTGCGGCCGCACTTGGCAAACGGCATACAAGACTGGAGACAGTGGGCGGTTCAAGATCAAATTTGCCCCGAAAGAGTTCAGAGGAGAGTCACGAGGATGGTGAGGGGTCAAAACTCCTTTCCTTATGTTACCTGCCTAGTAAATCCGAACCTCTCCCCCTTGACGATAGGCGCTATAAAGATATACGAAAAGAGATGAGTACAAACTACCGAGCTAAACTACAATAACAAACCAGGTAAAAGTGCACAATGAGATGTAGTGGATGACAGGTTAGATGGATAGAAAAATGGTTAAATGAATAACGGGACTTAGCGAGCGTGCAGCGATGTAGCGATCGCCCTGTGTATCTGCGGCGTAATTCTGAAAAAGTAACTGCGTAACTGCTACCCGTTTGGCCTTGTACGGATGACCGCGCAGATGACTTATGTTCTTGAACTCAAAGAAATCCTCAAATTTGAGGGAATAATCATGCCCCGGATAATGCAGTATGTCCATAAAAGATCACACTCCATTTGTCTATAGGATAGGGGGAACAAAGTGAGCTGGGTCAGTCTTTCTGTATGTGACAGTCGTAAGACCGTCCACCAGTTTGTCGCCCGTCGTTGTACGTGCTCGGCGGAATCACTGTTTTCTTCATCGAGGGCATCCATGCTGGCATTCCGTATTCCAAGTGCGGTCCGACGAACGTACCTAATATCTGCACGAATGGTTAAGGAGGAAAGACTACGAAGGCACGCCAAATCCAGTACATGAAGTTGGTTGCTTTTTGGGCGGCTCTTCTACAGTGCACGGAGGGCAGCATGTTTGAACTTCTCGAGACACATAGGTCGTTGTGCATGTCCACTTCTCCTAGTAGAACTCCATTTATGGGATACCGGGGTTTTGAGGAGCGCCTCTGACCAGATTCTGTGCGCAAGACTGCACATTTCGATGCAATAAGCACTAGAAGTCACTTGCTGAACCATGCAGTCAATTTATCAACATCTTCCTGCAGTTACTGTGCGTCCTCAACACAGGTGATTGTTTTCCAGATCAGTATATCACCAGCACACATAAAGGCATCACATTCAGGAGATACCATACAGTCGTTTACCTAAATGAGAAAGAGGAGAAGACCCAAGACGGAACCCTGTGGAACGCCGCTTTCGACTGGTATTAATGACAGGAAAATTAAATCCACTTAAAAGGCTGTTCTGTATTCCATACTCTTCAATCTTCTGTAGGAATCGCCAATGAGGAAACGCTATCCAACGCCTTCTTAGACTCGAGGAAGATGGCATTAACTGGGCGGCTCTGGTCTGTGGCTTTTGTCCATTTTTACCGCGAGTAAAGACTACTCGTAAGACATGGATGACCACGACGAAATCCGTGATGAGCAGCGCACATTAGGTTCCTCTGCTCCAGATACCTCGTTAAATGCCCCCTTAATAAGTCGTTCCACGACCTCCGGCAAAATGCTGGCTAAACTAATAAGACGGTAATTTTCGGGCTCCAGTCTGGACTCTTCTTTGAAGATTGGAGAGATAAAGGCAGTTTACCACGGACACCGGCTCGCACAGTACGTCAGCCAATTCTCGAAGGACAGGTGGATAAATTCTATCCGGACCAGGTGATTTGGCAGGCCTCAGTCAACTTAGTTCGGTCCCTATCAATGTAGGCGAGAAGCAAATATTGTCTTATAACGCAAGCGATGAAGAAATTTATTGTTTTTCTGGATAAGGAATAGGAGGGGGTTTTCTTCATAAGTGAATACTGACTAAAAGAAACTGGAGAAGGCTGATGCTTTCATTTTGTCATCCGTCTCAATTACTCCGTTTTGGGACCTCAGTGTCGGAATCGACTCCCGATTTCTTTTGGCAATGCATATGTAACTGTGGAGGATTTCAGGATGCTCCGAAGAACTTTGCAATACGCATAGCTCAGAGATCCTTCAAAGTCTATTAGCCTCACGTTTAAACACATTCCGCTGTGGTTTGTATTCCTGCAGATGTTGAGAACTCTCTGTTGGTCGATAACGTCTACACACCTGATTTCTCCTACTAAACGCGATTTGTAGTTCCCGGTTTATCCACGACGGACGGTTGCTTGTTTTCTTTCGTCTGAGTGGAAAGTTTTAACAGATGTTTCTTTTAACATGCGAGCTAAGCGTCCTTCGGTGATCATTAACTGTCCCCAGCAATGTGTTTGTCTACGGTACTTGCGTTCTCATGCTGGAAAAATTTCCCTTCCAGATATTTGCTTACGATTGTTAAATAAGGTTGGGAGAACATGGAGTACCCGAAAAACATCACAATATGAGCAGTAGCAGCAAGCGGCGGGAGATCTTATGCATCCGGCACAGTCTACCCATATCGATTGAGCACCAGATCAAGGTAATTTGAATGTTATCCTTCCCTAACACTTGTTCCAATATTTAAATTCTAGAAAAGTGGTCTGTACACTGCCAACTCAAGCAAATGTTGTTCGAATGTGCCCGTCCAAGCCTGTCAGTCGGTATTGGGAACGTTAAACCCCCCAAAATAAGCACGTCCCCGTTTGAACAGCTCTCACTCACTTCCGTTAGGAGAAGGCTATGGTGTTTGGCAGTCTGGTTTGGGAGACGGCATATAACTGCAAACGCCAGCAGCTGAGCATATTTAGTAGAGATAATAAAAGATAAAAATTCCCCTTCCGCTGTTGTTGTGGGATGTTGCCCAGGGCCCACGGTTAGGTTATTGCTAACATAGACAGCATCTCCTACTCGTCTGCTTTTCCCGCCTCTCCGAAACAGTTGATAACCTCTGAGGGATACATCATGTTCTTCATTAGCTTCAGAAAGCCATATTTCTGTGAAGGAAATGCTACCTGACTTGTGCTCGTTGACCAAAGCCCAGAGTTCACCCATCTTGTTAAACAGGCTCTGTATATTCTAGTACATTGCCCTTAGTATCCATCTTCTCGGAGGGAACCAGCCCTGATTACAAAGGGGGTTTTCAACAGGAACCATCGTTGGATCTGTGCAATCTTCCCTTCTCTTACTTTCACCCCTTCTCCTCCTCTTTTGCCCTCTTCTATATATCTGTCCAGAGATCCCTTATTTTGTGTCTTTCCGTCTCTTCATAGTCCGGCTGGAAAAACGCCTCCTTATGCGAATGATGAAGAGCCGTCTTCCTTTCTATTAGATATGAAGCCGGGACTCCATTTTCAAGAATAATTTTGGATGGCCTTGGTGATGGCAGCTCAAGAGATGTACCTGCGTCTCCTATACTGAAAACTTTGTCACGGTAACACATTCTCCGTCCTGAAGGACGGAATTTGAATACTCTCGAAAGAGGTTGAGATCGTGTTCGACGCTTTCTTTTCAATCGAAGAAATGGAATCGGAACTCCCTTTATGACGATATTTCATGTTCGGTCAAGATGCCTTTTTGGTGAGTCAGGCATATGCTTTTTGACGATGCCTTTGCGGCGATCGAATAGAGGGCCATGGCATTTTTTATAAACGGGGTAAACATTGCGCCAATTTTCGTTGCCAGCGGCAGCTGTCATGGCATATTTACCGCAGGGTTCCTCACCCACTGAGACTTCTTGACCATACGATGCATTCTTCGGCAGTGCGGCATTTACTCGCATTTGTGTAGACTGCTCTCTTATATTGACACTCTTGCTTACTTTTTTTTCGGGATTTCAGGGGGTACTTCTGTGTTTTCTGAGATCCCTTTCTATCGCCCTTTCCTAGCACAAGAGTTCGGTTCTCATTTGCCACTAGTTTCTTAGACGAGCTGTCTTCTTTTTGAGCAAATGATACAGATAATGTGCTTGAATGTGTTCTATTCATCTTCTGAAGTTCTGACGTCGCTAACTTTCTCTTTTCGGGTGGATGGCCAGAAGGTTTCTTCAACCTCTCCACCTACATTTTTAGATCTCTTATCTCGATCTCTATATCCAAGACTTTCTGATGAAGTCCGAAAAATGCCTCACGGATTTCGTCTTCGTAGTTGGCATAATTCAAGGTTACTAAACTCTTGGCTCGTTTGGCGGGAGGAGACTTCATAGTTGGAACGCCGACATTGTATTAATTTATTCAGGGTACATTGTTTATTGCGTCATTTTTCAGACCGTCTGCTACGCGTCTGTAGTCAATTGGCAATGACATTAATCTCTCCACCCTGTTGACAACAATCGGTTCCGACTTGGGACGGACTTTTCGAACAACGTCCCGAAGGCACTCGTTCGATTACCATCATTAAGTTTTATAAACTTGAGAAGTTTTTAGAGGTGCGGGAGGAGCTATTTAACCGGACCAGGGATGTGAATAAATGGCAGACGACTCAGCCATTTTTGGATATGGGAAGTCTAGCGGTGCTATTGACAGGGAATTGGTCCGAAGGAGTAGAAAAAGTGGAAAATAATGAATACAAGAAAACAGCGTGATACTGTACAAATGATATATTTAGAGTCGGTGGGTGGTGGTCACCTTATGTCAGGTAGACGCTAGTGGCGATCGCAGCGCTGTCAGAAACTGCAAGCAAGGGACGGGGGATATGCTGACAATAAAGGAAAAGAGTGAAGAGCGGACGGCAAGAGCGGGAGAAGCGATATCAGCGGTAGGAAGGAGAGGAGCACCGGCTATCTTCATTGGTAAACGAGTACACCATACCCATCCAGGATTAGCGCTAAAGTGACCTCCTTTCGTTCAAACAGCTCTGTCGAACTTGTGATGCGTTACAACCTAAACAGGCTATTCCCATAAATCCAACACGTTAATGGTAATATTTTTATTTTCTACCCCCCAAGAGGCACCACGTAATCAAAGTCAACACTGGATAAATGACAAAGGATAGACGATTTCAACAATAATGGTCTTTGCGAGCAGCTAGATACGCAAAAGAATTTCAAAAACGTGGGATGAACGGTACGAAAGGTTTCTAACTTTTGGTAAGGCATCGTGACGGAGCAGACCAAACGCGATCAGGAAAACGCTGATTTATAATGTATTTCGTAGCTGGTTTCCTTTCCTGAAGTAGTCCTAACCACTGTCAAGATAAAGTATCTGTCTTCTCTTAAGATCAGGCAGACTATTTGACGATCTAATATCAGTTGGCAGCTTATTTCGGAGAAAGGAGCAGATGGGATCAAAGAAGAGAAAACTTTTTGGGTAGGAGGGGGCAGGAGGAGGTATAACCAAGGAAGAAGTAAGAGTGTTGTGTGGGCGACTATTGGGACTGAGGGCTGAAATCCGAGGGATATTCGGAATATCAGTCGGAAAAAGGAGACAGAAATCAATTTTATGTCCTCGAAGAATCAGAAAGTCTAGGTTTATTAGATGGCGACTATCTCAGTAGAATCAAATCATTCCGCCGTTTGTACATGTTTACTGACACTCACCTTGATACTTGAAGGCGACTGATATCGCACTATTACTTCTGTGGTATGCTCGCGCCTACACTAACTATTGGACCATAAATTAGCTTGTTTATGTATGCCTGCCTGCGCCGCCAACAGTTCTGGCCACTCATTTACATTCTAGCGGCGGAAGAGATTGAGGTTTCAGTTCCAGTTTATTTGAGGGAAACCTAGGTGTCGAACCTTCGAACTCCCTGTTTGTTACAAGGAAGCAAATTATATCAAAAATTTCAAAATGGAACCGTCGAACAGCTGTGTAATTTTTTTTCAGATTGGTAAAGTTTTCAAAACCAGTCAGATAAACGAATTGTTCCAGTTGTTGAAAACATTAACATTATAAAATGTGCTGTACAGTAGTCAGTCTATGGATAATTGGTGCGATCTGAGTTTCCGAAGGAGACGAACTGAATGCCAACAATCACATTTAACGGACTTGGAAGATTAATAAGAAAGGAAAGTTACCAAAATACAGACAGTAATATAATAACTTAAATAAACTGTTCGGACCAAATTCTAAGACGACATCGGTCCGGTGACATTATGACGTTCAGTGGTACACTGGTCCAACTTGCGCTTAAAAGCTTCGACGGAGATGGACATGACAACATCTGCAGGCAGAGTATTCCAAGTCCCTATCACTCTGTTTGAAAAGAAGAACTTCCGAATATCCAGCCTGGCGCCAGTCATACGTAGTTTAAGTGGATAACCTCGGAGGTTCGTTGTGGTTGTTAACTCAAAGAAATCAGCAGATAAGGGACAGCAGTCCTGGCCGCACATTATACGGAATGTTTTTATAAGGTCGTCTCTTAGCTGTCTGTAACTCAGTAGAAAAGGCCGAGATTGGATAGTCGTGTTTCGTAGGGTAGTGAATCCTGCCCACTAACGAGTTTGGTTGCCCGCTCTGAACTTTCTCAAGGATGCTGAGATCTTTAGAAGTCCAGGGTTTCCACGCCTGAACAGAGAACTCTAACTGTAGCCGTACAAATGTCTGAAAGACTTTTACGAAACAGTCCTCATTGAAGGTAGAGAGAGATAAAGGACTGACATCGCGGACTTGGCTACCTTGGAGTAGTGAAGCGACGGTTTAAGTGAGGCCGTGACCAACACACCAAGTCTTTCTGGGTGTTTACCTTCTGCAATGAAACGTCATTTAGGTGGTAAACCGTCCAACCAGGAGATCGGATCCCACCGACTCGCAGAACATTGTACTTAGACACAGTAGACGGTAAATGCCAGTCCTGTGACCATCTCTGGAGTCAAGTCAGGTTTGCCTGCAAGCGCTCTTCGTCAAGTTCAGTTCGGACGACGCTGCACAGTTCAACATCATCAGCAAACATGGCGCCATCGTAATAAAGTTCACTGACGCAATCGTTGACGTATATAATGAACAGGGCAGAGCGAGGGACGGAACCTTGAGGAACACCGCTTTCAGCCGCTACCTCCGCGACTGCCTGTCACCGACGCTGTCAGTTAGAGAGCGTCCGATCAAGAAACATTGGATCCACCTTAGGAGATTAGTCCTAATGCCAGTTCGGCCTAATTTATACAGGAGACCCTGATTTGGTGCAACGTCGAATGCTTTCTTAAAGTCGACATAGACTGCGTGCACTGTATTACCGCCACCAACTGCCCGGGGTCAGCTTCCTAAACAATAAAGTAGGTTTGTCACGCACGATCTGCCTCTACGAAATCCTGGCTGGGCATCGCATAGCAGATTATGGTCTTCTAGGAAGCGCAATATTTCTCGCTTAATTATTTTTTTTTCACAATTTTTCAGCAAAGTGAAGTAAGGCTGATTGGTCTGCAGTTGTTTGCTAAGACCTTGCTGCCGCCTTTATAAATTGGCGTGATCCGTGCATATTTCCAATCGGCGGGCAAATAGCCTGCACCGAACGAAGTTTGGAGGAGCACAGACAGCGGTTTAGATAGTACTCCAGCGAGCTCCTTCAACAATTTGGGCGGTATGTTATCCGGCCTAGGTGATTTAAGCTCATTCAGCGTCAACAGTTGGCACATGCACGGATAGGTAAACGCCCGCGGTTGTCGCTCAGTCCTTCGTAATACTGAACAGAATTGCAAGCATCTTGCCAAACACACATGCAGGAGTTATACGAAAAAGTAGCTGAAATGTAAAAATTAATAATGGTAATAGTAACAAATTAATAATATTTAATAATAAAATTAACAATAACTATGAAAACTAAAGTATGGCCAAACCGTGTAAGTGCTCAATAAAAGTTCAGTATAAAATAAGGAGAATGACTGTTATATGCACAATATTCCCAATCGTAGAAAAGTGTTCCGTCGTGTCTTTTAGATTACCTGTGGGTAATGCAGCGCTGGAGACTACTACAGGGGAGGGAATAGGATGCTGACTTCGTGTGAGAGAGGGCGAGATTATTTGCAGAAACGATAACTTTGGAGGCAGTGATCAATAAATGAAAATAGGAGGGACACCGGCACCTTCACTGACACTCCATTAAATCGTTCACGTCCTGAAAAATCGGTCTTTTGAGACGGTAGCTCCAGAAATTGCTTGTATCAAAACAACCTTGTTTAAAAGGGAATATCCAACACGTTTGATCCAAAAGTACAGTGATATCTTGCGGTCAAAAATGACAGAACAATCACTTCCAAAAAGCCCGCTCTTATGTCCTTACACTTCAGGAGTGGCCTTCATTCGAATACAATTAAGCGACGATTGAGATGCGCCATTGAAAGAACATACAACGCATCCAAACCTATATTCAGCATTCCCACTAACTTTATCTCAAGTCCACGGTCAAAGGATGTCCTTGCTATTGCACGCCACCTCAAATCGTGTTTACGAATTCACATGCACTGGTGTATGAAAGTACCTTGAGAGAACGTAAAGGCAATTGGCAGCTAGGTCAGGTGAGCACCTGCCCAAGTGGCTTCGAAATCAGGAAAATAAAATTTTTCGTTCTTCTATCACAAACACCTACTGAATAGCGTTCACTCCTTAACCCAAAAACCTTCATCGGGCACGAAAACTCGAACATAGCGCTACTTAGGGGCAGCCTACATAAGGCCAGAGACGCCTAACCCATGCAACTAGCTGGAACACGTGATTAACTTCAGCCTGCCCTGGGAAATGTTAGCCCTATGATTTACTCACCCCTATGAGTGTTAACTTCTCCATTTCCACTCCTACGTCGCGTTTTAAGCTATCATTTTGCTTATCATTCTCTGTGCAGTAAACGATGACGTTGCTGTTCTGCATAGGTTTTGTCATAAGTTTAGTCTAAATCTCAGTACATTCTCCATTAGTCATCTACGTTATGCCGCGACAGGTTAGAGTTAATAAACCGTTGCAAAATTTGTTGGTTACAATGAAGTCTGCTGTGCATGCCTGTTTTAAAATCCTTCGCCTCGCTTAAACAACACAGTCAGTCTCGTGGTCTAGTTTAACATGTAAGACTTTCGACATTTGTTTTTTACTTGTTCCACCGTCCTTTCTCGGATTTTTTGATGCATCCTCATTGTTTAAAACAAGAAGGGTGTTCAAAAATGCAGTCCTAAATTTCCATCAAATAGACTAAAGTTGGCTGGAATGAACGCAGGTGGTAATCGCATGAAAATATCGTAGAAAAAACGCAGTAAAACAATAGTGAATGACCGCGGTGGATGTTTGTGCACCGCTCAGGCTGCCGAACGCGTTCGTCCTACTGCGTTTTGGAGCCACACTAGCAACTCCATAGAGTCTAGTAATGCATACAAGATGGAGTATCGACAAAATAAAGGAGACAGGGATAACCATTTTTTACTTACTAGTCTTCAACAACCAGCCAAACCCAGTTCCCCGTTTGGATGACCTAGGATTCGAAAATAGATTACTTGGTCGTTGAAGTTTTCCAAACTCACTGCTCCACCATTAACTTACGAGACCGCTGCATCATCGGTTGAGTGAGGGGAGACTTGACTATGGAAACATATTGGGAGAATTAGAAGTAGCCCCCAAGTGTCTGCATCGGCAAATCAGTATTACCAAAAATATGTGTGAAATTAATCCACTCCCGCGGAAAGAAGTTTTTCTAAAACACATTCCATCAACTATGCAGTTCAGCTGGGTTTACTACTTGGACGATATGCGTGAGGCTCAGCGTAGTTCAATTTATCTCAGCAAAATTCAGGTGTGCACCTTGAAACTGCCTATTAGTTGCAGAGGAACGCTAAAAGTGGGAGAAAGAACATAAAACGCGTAAAAACGACAAGGCCTTTCGGAAAAACAGCCAGTTGTAGGTACTTGTGGCACCGACAAACGTGCACATTCGCTAGTGTGTAGAACGATGATAATAATAAATTTTTTTAAAAAACCCCAGGGGTCCCTGCATTGCAAATAAAAATAGATTTTCATATGAATTTTGAAACAGATAACAGGCTCTCCAGAGTATTCAGTTTATGCTTTTGAGTAGGCAGTTTGGTCAGAAAAATGATTAGCGAGCAGTGAAAAACTCCTTTACTTAATAAACAAAGTGAATGTGATTGATTAACTTTAAAGGAGAAAAAAACTGTCGCTCATAAAGGGGTACGTATGCGGGTCAGACAGGACTGGCCTGCATGTGGTAGTCTGCAGGGAATTGGACAGGACATCGTCAAGGCAGAATTCATACTCTGAAGGAGGCTATCCACGTCAAAGTGGCGAGACGAAAGGAACTCAGGCGCAATCGGTCGCAGTCCGCTTCGAGTCCATCCGAGAAGGGGCAAGGGAGGTACGACCATGGGATCCCTTTGTATACCGATCAAACTCTTTGTAGGTGACGAATACAGAGGCTTCCGCCATGAGCGTCGACAGACCGCTCGGGGTCGAAATGAAATGTCATTAAGAACCAAGAAAATCATCGCTGCGGGCGAGGAGTAGGAACAGTGTATTGACTAGTCAATTAAAAACCGGGGGTTGTAAAAATACAAGCGAGGGTTTCCACGCGATCTATCATTAAATCCCAGGGTACCCTTCTCGAAGTCAAGAAGTTGAGTGTTCGAGAATGAAGCGACCAATAGTGACTTTGTACCTTTCGGTGCAAAGTGCATACGCAATTTCGATTTGAATTTCGATAACTTAGGCGGTGACTTAATTTCTGATGGAAGGTTATTCCAAAGGAAGGCAAATTTGGATGCAGAAAGAGGGAGCGTTTGGATGTAGTGCGATGGGGCGGCACAGTCACCATGGAGGTGTTACAAGTGACATAAGACCGATGTCTCGAAGCGAGAGTATCAATGAGCGGAAGACTGAAGTTAGAACCAATGCGAAAAAGGAAGTAAAGGCTAACTTCGAGTCTACTAATAAATAAAAACTTAATGTCCGGCAGCTGACATCTCTGAATATAAGAAATACTAGACGCAGCTTGAGAGAAGAGATTCCGAGTGAAAACCCTCTGCACACTTTCGATTTTATTACGGTTACAGTCGATCATTAAACCAAAGAAGGGACAGCAGTATTCGAGGACTGCAAGAACAAACGTTCGATAAAGTCTAAGCATTATTTTCGGAAGGGAAAATTTATGCGATATGAACCCACAAGTATCTGTGCGGATTCGGCAAAAATTATATCTGCATGATATGATAAAGTAGGCTTAGTTGTAGAACTTAACCCTAGGTCCTTTATGATGATGCCTTCCGAGAGTGGGGTATTCTGAAAAATTATGAGGCCGGGGAGATTTGCAGGAATAAAAGACATGAAACTACACTTGGACGATGAAAACTCCATCTGCCATGCTAAACTCCATCTGCTTGAGCATAGCAATTTGCAGTAGTTTTTCAACGCAAGTGTTTGCGCTATCCTTAAAATATGAATGAACAGACTTGGGGTCACCGGCATAAATATAAATTTGCGAACTTTTGATCTCCGTCAAAATATCATTGACACAGATGAAGAAATATTAAGTGGCAAGTTTCGTAGGATCTTTCTGGTAAAGACCCATGTTGATTAAAGCTCAAAACTGATTAACTAGACATAAGTCAAGAACTTCAGTTGAAATTATCCTTTTAAGAAGTTTTGCCAGAGACGGTGTTTTGTGCACGCCCCGACAGTTATTAACATCGTTTCGAAACCAAGACTGGAAGATAGGAATGATAATTGACGTCCTCCATGTGTCCGGAAAAAATCCGCTCGAAATATAAACCGAGATCGTGTGGACCATTCTGTTTTTCTCCTGAAACTTTCCTATCTCGGAACCGAGGGCAAACTTCTATATTTTGTATCCTCTCACCTGGGTGGTCGCACATAACGTGTTAAGATTTGCAATGCTGCCTCCGCCTCCACCTGCGGGAGGAGTGGAATCATCCAGGCTAGTGTACTTGGCATACTATTATTTTGCCTTTTTGTCAACCACATGCCACATTTATTTCAGAATGGTAAGCCCTTCAAGTATACCGATGCTCTGAAGGCTGGATATAGGTATAGGCCGACAGATCGTGACATCGTGCTTGAGCTCCTAAAGAGCGACCTCAAAGCCTTCGCCCAGTGGTGCCGCACGTGACGCCTTTTTCTCTTTTGGCATAAATGCTCAGTCATGGTGGTTGGCAATGATCACTAACCCCAACTTGTTATTGACGATTACGACGTAAATGTGCCTGAAGTAATTAAGACCTGGACATATCATACCCCAAGAGTCTTAATCTTTCTGAACACTGTGCCCTGATTGTCTCCAAAGCACGCAGAACGACCAGGTGTATCCACTGAATATTTTAAAACAGCGATATTGGGAAACGCCTTCATAAAATACGCGTGAGGCCTGGCTTGAAATACTGTTCGGCTTTATTTAGCCTCATGTGCACTGCTGAGCGGAAGAAGACAGAATCTGCTTGCACATTTTCCCCATGAGAGTTTTAACCTTGAAACGCCAATTCCTGACCAACCAGGAACGTTGCGAGCTTAGAGGCCTTGATCCCCTGTGGTTTCGTCGACTGTTAAAAGGTCTTTTTACTGTTTAAACTCTTAAAAATCGTACTTTTAACCCGCTTACTACTTTAAAACCTCTCGGCTACCCCTGAGATAATAGTTACCGTGAGGTCCTTTTTATTCATTCCTCTGGCACGTTCCGTTAAATATAGTCGTTTCTTTTCTGTGAACGCAACTGCGATTTGAGAAATATTATCCATGAAGGCAAAAATTCTGCAAAATAATTCTTTGTTTAAGAGAACCATCATTCTTTTTTTACATTCAACAGATCTCCCACTTATATTGGGCGTTGAATACACCAATTCAATCTACCGTAGTGATGGAGTTCGTGGTCACTTATCCCCCTGCCCGATCGCACCAGGGACAATATCTTCAGCCGCCAGCGAGCAACGGTTATTCAATGCGTCTGTTTGGTCCAGTACCAGTTTCATGTGAAGGAAATGAGACTGACAATATCCGAAGCAGTGTTACCCATCCCTTTATGGACTGCCGTCAGTTCACGGGTAGCAGTTTTTTTTCTCCTGGACCGTCCAAACTACAAAAATACCATCCTCAGTATTCAATCATGAAGAGTTTTTTCACTGTCAACTCGATGCGTGCCTTATTTTTCTTTGACAGTGCCTGCAAACTGGCATTAAATACAATTATCATTAAAAGTAAATGACTAAGCAGTATGGGAAAGTCGGATGCCTGTTTAATAATTGAATCCCGTCCCGAGAAGTTTGAGTTTTTCAAACAACTTATATGTTTCTAGTAAGATCTGAGGAGATATCGATTGTACTCAGTGTCCTATCTGAAAGCAAACGAGAGAAATAGACTGGTTCGGACAGAGTAGTAAGGTATTTTGCAAAGAAAGCACTAAACATCTGCGTCTTGCCAGTGAATTCGATGAGAAAGACTTCGTTATCGTTAAGCAAGGGTGGAATTTCGTGACCACGCTTAGAGGAGGACCGGCGACGAGAGATTTCAGCGACGGAGTTAGCAGGGTCAGTTGATTGTTGAAATGCAAACGGTGAGCAGGCGAATACAACAAGGCAGTATTCAACTTGCCTGAGGGCAGCTTACCTTGTGATCTCCTACGGGGTTGCAGACGGAACCTCATCTTAAAGATAACGAGGCAGTGGTCCGTCCATCTATCGGCCTCGCAGGTCGCTTTGGTCACCATCACGACCTGCCGATCTTGCCCTCGAACGTAAATGTGAACCAGCAGCTGCCAGCGCCGCAACTAGGGATGCACCCAGGTCGCCTTCTTCCGCACCAGCAAGCGGAAGAGGGTGTTGGTCAGCGGGGGGCGGTGTTCAGCGCTGGTTTGCAGGAGAGGACGGCCATCGTCGTTCCAGCCGGCGACTCCGTGAGGATTAAGCCCTCTTCTCTAGGCAGCGCATTCTGTCCGACGTGAGCACTGAAATCACTAAGGGCAATCAACTTATTCGCCTTCGGCACTGACGCCGGGAGGGTGTGCAGGCCCTTCTAGAACCTGATCTTCGCCTCGTTTGAGTCAGCGCTGAGGATGGTGGCGAAGTTGGATCCCCGGAGAGGCAGACGCAAGCTCATCAGTCGGTCATCGATGTCCTGCGGTATTCGTCCTACGATGTCGTTCCGCGTCCCGTCGCTCTGTTTCAGGGCGACCGCTCCAGAGGAAAGCATAGTCAAGGCCCATATCCTCCAGTTGGCCTTCTTCGGAGAACCGCGTCTCACTCAGTGCGGCGATGTCCCCTTTGGAGCTCACCGATTTCTGAGTGACTAACGCCATCCTCTGATCCAGTTGGTTTCTCCTGGGATCCTCTAAAAGAAAGCAAACACTCCAGGCTGCCAGAATGAGCGGCTGGCGCTTGTTGCTAGTTTGTCATCATTAATTCTTTGTATACTGGCGTCTAAAAACGGGAGGGTATCTCCTGTTGCTTGTTCGCGGCTGTAATGTATAGTTGGGGAGAGGCTATTTAAGCGCTGGTGCAATCGGTCAACTTCGCCGGTCTTTATGATGACAAATACATCATGCACTTATCGAAGCCACATTTTGGTTCGGCGGTTTGCACAGCATCAACATTGTTCAAAGCAAACGATTCGTTCGGGAATACTATCTGTTTATTGGTTATTTGCCCCAGAATAACTGAAGAGATTTTAAGTATGTTTATGTTAGAACTGTCTGACAGGATTTCACTTTGAATCGTCTAGCGCATCCTTTCTGAGACCAGAATGGGGAAGCGGATAAGTAGTTAATCATGGAAGACGAATAACCCTTAAAATGTTCTTTCCAAAATGTCGCATACCCAGTCTGATTGCTAGGGTTGGGATGACTTACAGGCTTCGCTTTGGGAATGATTAATCTTATGTAGAAAGATCATAAGCTGACAGATAGAGGCATGGTAAATTGTCATTTCACAGGTTATCAGTTAACCCTCTCGATGGTTAAAAGTTTAACATTACCTACCGATATGTCGACTGAGTACGTCAAAACTGCGCTTACACTTAATCATACTTAGGGGTTTAATGTTTTCATATAATGCTTTTCCGGTGGCCAAGTAATTTTCCTGTTTAAACGGAAATGAGAGGCTATTTGTGTCAGGCGGCATGCTGCGTGGCTGCAAATTCCGATCATCGTGGGTTTCCTGATGTGTTTGCTGATGGTTGCCTGTTGTAATGCCTATCTTGGTGTGGCTTAATATACAGAGAGGGTCCTTGGTACATGTCATAAGTCAGTCCTACCATAAATTCAACGAAGAACAAAACATCCTGGCATTGGAGACTAAGCAAGCGGACTTACAAGGCTTAACAGAAACAGGAAGAAATGATTAGCACGCTTACTTGCAGGCTCCTACTACGTTCCGACTGTAATAAAAGCAAAGTATTTTAAATTCATATTACTGTAATAAAATGTTGCAAAAAGGCACTTTTAGGCTGCTTTTCTATTAACGATTTTTGTTTTCATATGAACTGCTAAATTTTTACCCCATCTAGTCTTTGAAGAGGGATATAGACGAATCACTCCTTTTCAGAAGAATCGCACAGACATCACTAAATTATTTGGCTTAGAAAAGTCAAAGGCGATACAAGGCACATACACAGTACTCTTCAAATTTACTACGTTCTGATTAAAAATTCGGGTTCAATGGAACGCAGACTAAACTGAACCGTGTGCTGACAAAGACAATGGAGACTGGGATGGCCATCTCTGGCCAGCCTTACCCAAACCCAGGTTTTTGCCGGACCTGAGCCTCGAACCCGCGTTCTTTGGCCATCAAGCATTATTACACTTAACGCTCGTGACCATGGAGCCACCGGCCAATTTCCATATCGGTTGCGATCGAGAATACTAGCTTATGCTGCATTTGTTTCACCACTTATAACGGGATGAGCGGTTTTCATAACCCGATCGGTGGGCGCGCTGTCAACATAAACAAATTAAATCCTAAATTCCGTGACTGCTAGAATCACTTTCTAATCTAACTGTACGTTAATTTCATACGTCGTCGTAATTACGTACACAAAAGTCTTGATATCTCAATAATGAGAACTCAAAATGATTTTTTTACAGTTGTAATGCAAAGGAACTGATTACTTTAAATGCCAAGATAGATTTGCGTTTCCAATACATAAGTGTGAAAGGGAGAGAACGAAAGTAATTTATCACTTATCATTTCACAGAAAAATTAGAGAATTTAGGAAATTCGTCTGAACTCCTTGTCAAAGCTATGCGATAATAGCCGGTTAAGAATAATTTTTTAAATTTAGGTCGGACGCAACCATAGTTTTTCCTATGTTCATTGGACAAAAATGTTTATGCTGACAGGCCCACTGACGGAGACAAGGGAAAACTGGAATGGCCAATTCTGACTCAGCGATAGGGCATTCGACCTAATGATCGATGATCTCTGGTAGGAATCCCAGGTGCTCCAAACATGGGGTCGAATAGGGCTGGCTGATGACGGTTAAAAAGCTAGAAATGGACACTCCAGGTCCCCTTGTCTTCGACAGCACTGCCTTCAGTATATTTATAATCGTTACACAACTACCTTCATGGGCTTTTGCTTGAGTCTTAAAGCACCACCTGGCAAGCATACCCCGTAAGCATGCCAGTGAACACAATTTTGGCATAGATCATACTTATATCCCTTTTAGTGCACGTAACTGTCCAATGAAACCAACTTTTTGCCTTATTTTACCAACAAGACTGCTCGATAGCAGTTGTGATTAAAGATGCTAAAAGTATCTAAGGCCGTGTCTTATGAGGCAAGTTTCTGGGAGAGAATTTGATGACATAATATCTTCCGTTAGCGTGGACTTAGCTGTAATGTGAACTTCACTACTGTGAGAGTGTTATGTGCAGTAAAAATGTTATCATTTCGTCTGCCACGGCTGCACAGACAACGAAATAAACTTCGTTGGTTTGAAGTCTTAGAGACAGAGCCAGAGGTCTTAGAAAACGTGAAGTAGCATGCAGTAATTGCAAGCAGCTAGATTAATTGTCCAGATTTAAGACAAGTTCTCCAAATGCTGAGTGAAATTTCATTAGGTTTTCGCCTGCAATGGTTTGATGATCCTTTCTTTTATTCAAAAGTGTTTCAGCAAATTTCAGTCGATTGTCGGTACGCAATATGAAGTGGCCCTGCTCTCTGAAGCTTTGGTCGATTGTCATTATTA
>CACRXP010000213.1:23934-72980 GCA_902702965.1 Spirometra erinaceieuropaei
TGTAAGTCCGCTTGCTTAGTCTCCAATGCCAGGATGTTTTATTCTTCGTTGAATTTATGGTAGGGCTGACTTATGACATGTACCAAGGACCCTCTCTGTATATTAAGCCACACCAAGATAGGCATTACAACAGGCAACCATCAGCAAAACACATCAGGAAACCCACGATGATCGGAATTTACAGCCACGCAGCATGCCGCCTGACACAAATAGCCTCTCATTTCCGTTTAAACAGGAAAATTACTTGGCCACCGGAAAAGCATTATATGAAAACATTAAACCCCTAAGTATGATTAAGTGTAAGCGCAGTTTTGACGTACTCAGTCGACATAACGGTAGGTAATGTTAAACTTTTAACCATCGAGAGGGTTAACTGATAACCTGTGAAATGACAGTTTACCATGCCTCTATCTGTCAGCTGATGATCTTTCTACATAAGATTAATCATTCCCAAAGCGAAGCCTGTAAGTCATCCTAACCCTAGCAATCAGACTGGGAATGCGACATTTTGGAAAGAACATTTTAAGAGTTATTCGTCTTCCATGATTAACTACTTATCCGGTTCCCCATTCTGGTCTCAGAAAGGATGCGCTAGACGATTCAAAGTGAACTCCTGTCCGACAGTTCTAACACAAACATACTTAAATTCTCTTCAGTTATTCTGGGGCAAATAACCAATAAACAGATAGTATTCCCGAACGATTCGTTTGCTTTGAACAATGTTGATGCTGTGCAAACCGCCGAACCAAAATGTGGCTTCGATAAGTGCATGATGTATTTGTCATCATAAAGACCGGCGAAGTTGACCGATTGCACCAGCGCTTAAATAGCCTCTCCCCAACTATACATTACAGCCGCGAACAAGCAACAGGAGATACCCTCCCGTTTTTAGACGCCAGTATACAAAGACTTAATGATGACAAACTAGCAACAAACGCCAGCCGCTCATTCTGGCAGCCTGGAGTGTTTGCTTTCTTTTAGAGGATCCTAGGAGAAACCAACTGGATCAGAGGACGGCGTTAGTCACTCAGAAATTGGTGAGCTCCAAAGGGGACATCGCCACACTGAGTGAGACGCGGTTCTCCGAAGAAGGCCAACTGGAGGATATGGGCCCTGACTATGCTTTCCTCTGGAGCGGTCGCCCTTAAACAGAGCGACGGGACGCGAGCGTCTCTCTTGCCATCCGGAACGGCATCGTAGGACGAATGCCGCAGGACATCGATGACCGACTGATGAGCTTGCGTCTGCCTCTCCGGGGATCCAACTTCGCCACCATCCTCAGCGCTGACTCAAACGAGGCGAAGATCAGGTTCTAGAAGGGCCTGCACACCCTCCCAGCGTCAACGCCGAAGGCGAATAAGTTGACTGCCTTTAGTGATTTCAGTGCTCACGTCGGACAGAATGCGCTGCCTGGAGAAGAGGGCTTGATCCTCACGGAATCGCCGGCTGGAACGACGATGGCCGTCTTCTCCTGCAAACCCGCGCTGAACACCGCCCCCCGCTGACCAACACCCTCTTCCGCTTGCTGGTGCGGAAGAAGGCGACCTGGGTGCATCCCCAGTTGCGGCGCTGGCAGCTGCTGGTTCACATTTACGTTCGAGGGCAAGATCGGCAGTACAGGATGGTGACCAAAGCGACCTGCGAGGCCGATAGATGGACGGACCACTGCCTCCTTATCTTTAAGATGAGGCTCCGTCTGCAACCCCGTAGGAGATCACAAGGTAAGCTGCCCTCAGGCAAGTTGAATACTGCCTTGTTGTATTCGCCTGCTCACCGTTTGCATTTCAACAATCAACTGACCCTGCTAACCCCGTCGCTAAAATCTCTCGTCACCGGTCCTCCTCTAAGCGTGGTCACGAAATTCCACTCTTGCTTAACGATAACGAAGTCTTCCTCATCGAATACACTGGCAAGACGCAGTTGTTTAGTGCTTTCTTTGCAAACTACCTTACTACTGTGTCCGAACAAGTCTATTGCTCTCGTTTGCTTTCAGATAGGACACTGAGTACAATCGATATCTCCTCAGATCTTACTAAGAAACATATAAGTTGTTTGAAAAACTTAAACTTCTCGGGACGGGATTCAATTATTAAACAGGCATCCGACTTTCCCATGCTGCTTAGTCATTTACTTTTAATGATAATTGTATTCAATGCCCGTTTGCAGGCACTGTCAAAGAAAAATAAAACACGCATCGAGTTGGCAGTGAAAAAAACTCTTCATGATTGAACACTGAGGATGGTATTTTTGTAGTTTGGACGGTCCAGGAGAAAAAAACTGCTACCCGTCAACTGACGGCAGTCCAGAAAGGGATGGGTAACACTGCTTCGGATATTGTCAGTCTCATTTCCTTCACATGAAACAGGTACTGAACCAAACAGATGCATTGAATAACCGTTGCTCGCTGGCGGCTGAAGATATTGTCCCTGGTGCGATCGGGCGGGGGGATAAGTGACCACGAACTCCATCACTACGGTAGATTGAATTGGTGTATTCAACGCCCAATACAAGTGGGAGATCTTTTGAATGTAAAAAAAGAATGATGGTTCTCTTAAACAAAGAATTATTTTGCAGAATTTTTGCCTTCATGGATAATATTTCTCAAATCGCAATTGCGTTCACAGAAAAGAAACGACTATATCTAACGGAACGTGCCAGAGGTAACTATTATCTCAGGGGTAGCCGAGAGGTTTTAAAGTAATAAGCGGGTTAAAAGTACGATTTTTAAGAGTTTAAACAGTAAAAAGACCTTTTTACAGTCGACGAAACTACAGGGGATCAAGGCCTCTAAGCTCGCAACGTTCCTGGTTGGTCAGGAATTGGCGTTTCAAGGTTAAAACTCTCATGGTGAAAATGTGCAAACAGATTCTGTCTTCTTCCGCTCAGCAGTGCACATGAGGCTAAATAAAACCGAACAGTGTTTCAAGCCAGGCCTGACGCGTATTTTATGAAGGCGTATTCCAATATCGCTGTTTTAAAAGTTTCAGTGGATACACCCGGTCGTTCTGCGTGCTTTGGAGACAATCAGGGCACAGTGTTCAGAAAGATTAAGACTCTTGGGGTATGATATACCCAGGTCCTTAATAACTTCAGGCACATTTACGTCGTAATCGTCAATAATAACTTGGGGTTAGTGATCATTGCCAACCACCATGACTGAGCATTTATGCCAAAAAAGAAAAAGGCGTCACGTGCGGCACCACTGGGCGAAGGCTTTGAGGTCGCTCTTTAGGAGCTCAAGCACGATGTCACGATCTGTCGGCCTATACCTATATCCAGCATTCAGAGCATCGGCATACTTTAAGGGCTTACCATTCTGAAATAAATGTGGCATGTGGTTGACAAAAAGGCAAAATAATAGTATGCCAAATACACTGGCCTGAATGATTCCACTCCTCCCGCATGTGGAGGCAGAGATAGCATTGCAATTCTTAACACGTTATGTGCGACCACCCAGGTGAGAGGATACAAAATATAGAAGTTTTCCCTCTGTTCCGAGAGAGGAAAGTTTCAGGAGAAAAAGAGAATGGTCCACACGATCTCGGTTTATATTTCGAGCGGATTTTTTCCGGACACGTGGAAGACGTCAATTATCATTCCTATCTTCCAGTCTTGTTCTCGAAACGATGTTAATAACTGTCGGGGCGTGCACAAAACACCGTCTCTGGCAAAACTTCTTAAAAGGACAATTTCAACTGAAATTCTTGACTTATGTCTAGTTAATCAGTTTTGAGCTTTAATCAACATGGGTCTTTACCAGAAAGATCCTACGAAACTTGCCACTTAATCTTTCTTCATCTGTGTCAATGATATTTTGACGGAGATCAGAAACTCGCAAATTTATATTTATGCCGGTGACCCCAAGTCTGTTCATTCATATTTCAAGGATAGCGCAAACACTTGCGTTGAAAAATTAATGCTAATTGCTATGCTCAAGCAGATGGAGTTTTCATCGTCCAAGTGTAGTTTCATGTCTTTTTAGTCCTGCAAATCTCCCGGCCTCATAATATTTCAGAATACCCCACTCTCGGAAGGCATCATCATAAAGGACCTAGGGTTAAGTTCTTCAAATAAGCCTACTTTATCATATCATGCAGATAGAATTTTTGCCGAATCCGCACAGATACTTGTGGGTTCATATCGCATAAATTTTTCCTTCCGAAAATGAGGCTTAGTCTTTATCGAACGTTTGTTCTTGCAGTCCTCGAATACTGCTGTCCCTTCTTTGGTTTAATGAGCCACTGTGACCGTAATAAAATCGAAAGTGTGCAGAGGGTTTTCACTCGGAATCTCTTCTCTCAAGCTGCATCTAGGATTTCTTATATTCAGAGATGTCAGCTGCCGGACATTAAGTTTTTATTGATTAGAAGACTCGAAGTTAGCCTTTACTTCCTTTTTCGCATTGGTTCTAACTCCAGTCTTCCGCTCACTGATACTCTCGCTTCGCGACATCGGTCTTATGTCACTTGTAACACCTCCATGGTGATTGCGCCGCCTCATCGCACTACATCCAAACGCTCCCTCTTTCTGCATCCCAATTTGCCTTCGTTTGGAATAATCTTCCATCAGAAATTAGGTCACCGCCTAAGTTATCGAAATTCACATCGAAATTGCGTATGCACTTTTCACCGAAAGGTACAAAGTCACTATTGGTCGCTTCATTCTCGAGCACTCAACTTCTTGACTTTGAGAAGGGTACCCTGGGATTTAATGGTAGATCAAGTGGAAACCCTCGCTTGTATTTTTACGACCTCCGGTTTTTAATTGACTAGTCAATACACTGTTCCTACTGCTCGCCCGCAGCGATGATTTTCTTGATTCTTAATGACATTTCATTTCGACCCCGAGCGGTCTGTCGACTCTCATGGCGGAATCCTCTGTATTCGTCATCTACTACTAGTTTGATCGGTCTACAAAGGGATCCCATGGTCGTACCTCCCTTGCCCCTTCTCGGCTGGACTCGAAGCGGACTGCGACCGATTGCGCCTGGGTTCCTTTCGTCTTGCCACTTTGACGTGAATAGCCTCCTCCAGAGTATGAATTCTGCCTTGAAGATGTCCTGTTTAATCCCCTGCACACTACCGCATGCAGGCCAGTCCTGTCTGACCCGCATACGTACCCCTTTATGAGCGACAGTTTTTTTTATCCTTTAAAGTTAATCAATCACATTCACTTTGTTTATTAAGTAAAGGAGTTTTTCACTGCTTGCTAATCATTTTTCTGACTAAACTGCCTATTCAAAAGCATAAACTGAATACTCTGGAGATCCTGTCATCTGTTTCAAAATTCATATGAAAATCTATTTTTATTTGCAATAACGGAACTCCTGGGGTCTTTTAAAAAAATTTATTATTATCATCGTTCTACACACTAGCGAATGTGCACGTTTGTCGATGCCACAAGTACCTATAACTGGCTGTTTTTCCGCGTTTTATATTCTTTCTCCCACTTTTGGCGTTCCTCTGCACCTAATAGGCAGTTCCTAGGTGTACACCTGAATTTTCCTGAGATAAATTGAACTACACTGAGCCTCACGCATATCGTCCAATTAGTAAACCCAGCTGAACTGCATAGTTGATGGAATGTGTTTTAGAAAAACTTCTTTCCGCGGGAGTGGATTAATTTCACACATATTTTTGGTAATACTGGTTTGCCGATGCAGACACTTGGGGCTACTTCTAATTCTCCCAATATGTTTCCATAGTCAAGTCTCCCCTCACTCAACCGATGATGCAGCGGTCTCGTAAGTTAATGGTGGAGCTGTGAGCTTGAAAAACTTCAACGACCAAGTAATCTATTTTCGAATCCTAGGTCATCCAAACGGGGAACTGGGTTTGGCTGGTTGTTGAAGACTAGTAAGTCAAAAATGGTTATCCCTGTCTCCTTTATTTTGTCGATACTCCATCTTGTATGCATTACTAGACTCTATGGAGTTGCTTGTATGGCTCCAAAACGCAGCAGGGCGAACGCGTTCGGCAGCCTAGGCGGTGCGCAAACATCCCCCGCGGTCATTCACTATTGCTTTCCTGCGTTTTTTCTACGATATTTTCATGCGATTTCCATCTGCGTTCATTCCAGCCAAATTTAGTCTATTTGATGGAAATTTAGGACTGCATTTTTGAACTCCCTACTTGCTTTAAACAATGAGGGTGTATCAAAAAATCTGATGACGGACGGTGGAACAAGTAAAAAACAAATATCGAAAGCCTTACATGTTGAACTAGACCACGAGACTGACTGTGTTGTTTAAGCGAGGCGAAGGATTTTAAAACAGGCATGCACAGCAGACTTCATTGTAACCAACAAATTTTGCAACGGCTTATTAACTGTAACCTGTCGCGGCATAACGTAGATAACTAATGGGAAATGTACTGAGATTTAGACTAAACTGATTTCAAAACCTATGCAGAACAGCAACGTCATCGTTTACTGCACAGAGAATGATAAGCAAAATGGTAACTTAAAACGCGACGTAGGAGTGGAAATGGAGAAGTTAACACTCATAGGGGTGAGTAAATCAAAGGGCTAACATTGCCCAGGGCAGGCTGAAGTTAATCACGTGTTACAGCTCTTTGCATGGGTTAGGCTTCTCTGGCCTTATGTAGGCTGCCCCTAAGTAGTGCTATGTTCGAGTTTTTGTACCCGAAGAAGGTTTTTGGGTTAAGGAGTGAACGCTATCCAGGAGGTGTTTGTGATAAAGGAACGAAAAATTTTATTTTTCTGATTTCGAAGCCACTTGGGCAGGTGCTTACCTGACCTAGCTGCCAATTGCCTTTACGTTCTCTCAAGGTACTTTCATACACCAGTGCATGTGAATTCGTAAACACGATTTGAGGTGGCGTGCAATAGCAAGGACATCCTTTGACCGTGGACTTGAGATTAAGTTAGTGGGAATGCTGAATATGGGTTTGGATGCGTTGTATGTTCTTTCAATGGCGCATCTCAATCGTCGCTTAATTGTATTCGAATGAAGGCCACTCCTGAAGTGTAAGGACATTACAGCGGGCTTTTCGGAAGTGATTGTTCTGTCAATTTTGACTGCAAGATATCACTGTACTTTTGGATCAAACGTGTTGGATATTCCCTTTTAAACATGGTTGTTTTGATACAAGCAATTTCTGGAGCTACCGTCTCAAAAGACCAATTTTTCAGGACGTGGACGATTTAATGGAGTGTCAGTGAAGGTGCCGGTGTCCCTCCTATTTTCATTTATTGATCATTGCCTTCAAAGTTGTCGTTTTTGCAAATAATCTCGCCCTCTCTCACACGAAGTCAGCATCCTATTCCCTCCCCTGTAGTAGTCTCCAGCGCTGCATTACCCACCGGTAATCTAAAAGACACGACGGAACACTTTTATACGATTGGGAATATTGTGCATATAACAATCCTTCTCCTTATTTTATATTGAACTTTTATTGAGCACTTACACGGTTTGGCCATACTTTAGTTTTCATAGTTATTGTTAATTTTATTATTAACTATTATTAATTTGTTACTATTACCATTATTATTTTTTTCATTTCAGCCACTTTTTTGTATAACTCCTGCATGTGTGTTTGGCGGGATGCTTGCAATTCTGTTCAGTATTACGAATGACTGAGCGACAACCGCGGGCGTTTACCTATCCGTGCATGTGCCAATTGTTGACGCTGAATGAGCTTAAATCACCTAGGCCGGATAACATACCGCCCAAATTGTTGAAGGAGCTCGCTGGAGAACTATCTAAACCGCTGTCTGTGCTCCTCCAAACTTCGTTCGGTGCAGGCTATTTGCCCCCCGATTGGAAATATGCACGGATCACGCCAATTTATAAAGGCGGCAGCAAGGTCTTAGCAAACAACTGCAGACCAATCAGCCTTACTTCACTTTGCTGAAAAATTGTGAAAAAAAATAATTAAGCGAGAAATATTGCGCTTCCTAGAAGACCATAATCTGCTATGCGATGCCCAGCAAGGATTTCGTAGAGGCAGATCGTGCGTGCAAACCTACTTTATTGTTTAGGACGCTGACCCCGGGCAGTTGATGGCGGTAATACAGTGCACGCAGTCTATGTCGACTTTAAGAAAGCATTCGACTTTGCACCACATCAGGGTCTCCTGTATAAATTAGGCCGAACTGGCATTAGGACTAATCTCCTAAGGTGGATCCAATGTTTCTTGATCGGACGCTCTCTAACTGACAGCGTCGGTGACAGGCAGTCGCGGAGGTAGCGGTTGAAAGCGTTGTTCCTCAAGGTTCCGTCCCTCGCTCTACCCTGTTCATTATATACGTCAACGATTGCGTCAGTGAACTGAATTACGATGGCGCCAGGTTTGCTGATGATGTTGAACTTTGCAGCGTCGTCCGAACTGAATTTGACGAAGAGCGCTTGAAGGCAAACCTGACTTGACTCCAGAGATGGTCACAGGACTGGCATTTACCGTCTACTATGTCTAAGTGCAATGTTCTGCGAGTCGGTGGGATCCGATCTCCTGGCCGGACGGTTTACCACCTAAATGACGTTTCATTGCAGAAGGTAGACACCCAGAAAGACTTGGTGTGTTGGTCACGGCCTCACTTAAACCGTCGCTTCACTGCTCCAAGGTAGCCAAGTCCGCGATGTCAGTCCTTTATCTCTCTCTACCTTCGATGAGGACTGTTTTGTTAAAGTCTTTCAGACATTTGTACGGCTACAGTTAGAGCTCTCTGTTCAAGCGTGGAAACCCTGGACTTCTAAAGATCTCAGCATCCTTGAGAAAGTTCAGAGCGGGCAACAAAACTCGTTAGTAGGCAGGATTCACTACCCTACGAAACACGACTATCCAATCTCGGCCTTTTCTACTGAGTTACAGACAGCTAAGAGACGACCTTATAAAAACATTCCGTATAATGCGCGGCCAGGACTGCTATCCCTTATCTGCTGATTTCTTTGAGTTAGCAACCACAACGAACCTCGGAGGTTATCCACTTAAACTACGTGTGACTGGCGCCAGGCTGGATAGTCAGAAGTTCTTCTTTTCAAACAGAGTGATAGGGGCTTGGAATACTCTGCCTGCAGATGTCGTCATGTCCAGTGTACCACTGAACGTCATAATGTCACCGGACCGATGTCGTCTTAGCATTTGGTCGGAACAGTTTATTTAACTTATTATTTTACTGTCTGTATTTCGGTAACTTTCCTTTCTTATTAATCTTCCAAGTCCGTTGAATGTGAGTGTTGGCATTCAATTCGTCTCCCTCGGAAACTCAGATCGCACCAATTATCCATAGACTGACTACTGTACAGCACATTTTATAATGATAATGTTTTCAACAACTGGAACAATTCGTTTATCTGACTGGTTTTGAAAACTTTACCAATCTGAAAAAAACTTACATAGCTGTTCGACGGTTCCATTTTGAAATTTTTATATAATTTGCTTCCTTGTAACAAACAGGGAGTTGAAAGGCTCGACACCTAGGTTTCCCTCGAATAAACTGGAACTGAAACCTCAATGTCTTCCGCCGCTAGAATGTAAATGAGTGGCCAGAACTGTTGGCGGCGCAGGCAGGCATACATAAACAAGCTAATGTATGGTCCAATAGTTAGTGTAAGCGCGAGCATACCACAGAAGAAATAGTGCGATATCAGTCGTCTTTAAGTATCAAGGTGAGTGTCAGTAAACATGTACAAACGGTGGAATGATTTACTTCTACTGAGATAGTCGCCATCTAATAAACCTAGACATTTTGATTATTCGAGGACATAAAATTGATTTCTGTCTCCTTTTTCCGTCTGATATTCCGAATATCCCTCGGTTTTCAGCCCTCAGTCCCAATAGTCGCCCACACAACACTCTTACTTCTTCCTTGGTTATACCTCCTCCTGCCCCCTCCTACCCAAAACGTTTTCTCTTCTTTGATCCCATCTGCTCCTTTCTCCGAAATAAGCCGCCAACTGATATTAGATCGTCAAATAGTCTGCCCGCTCTTAAGAGAAGACAGATACTTTATCTTGACAGTGGTTAGGACTACTTCAGGAAAGGAAACCATCTACGAAATACATTATAAATCAGCGTTTTCCTGATCGCGTTTGGTTTCCTCCGTCACGATTCCTTAACAAAAGTTAGAAACCTTTCGTACCGTTCATCCCACGTTTTTGAAATTCTTTTGCGTGTCTAGCTGCTCGCAAAGACCATTTTTGTTTAAATCGTCTATCCTTTGTCATTTATCCAGTGTTGACTTTGATTACGTGGTGCCTCTTGGGGGTTAGAAAATAAAAATATTACCATTAACGTGTTGGATTTATGGGAATTGCCTCTTTAGGTTGTAACGCATCACAAGTTCGAAAGAGCTGTTTCAACGAAAGGAGGTCACTTTAGCGCTAATCCTGGATGGGTATGGTGTACTCGTTTACCAATGAAGGTAGCCGGTGTTCCTCTCCTTCCTACCGCTGATATCGCTTCTCCCGCTCTTGCCGTCCGCTCTTCACTCTTTTCCTTTATTGTCAGCATATCCCCCGTCCCTTGCTTGCAGTTTCTGACAGCGCTGCGATCGCCACTAGCGTCTTACTGACATAAGGTGACCACCACCCCCGACTCTAAATATATCCTTTGTACAGTATCACGCTGTTTTCTTGTATTCATTATTTTCCACTTTTTCTACTCCTTCGGATCAATTCCCTGTCAATAGCACCGCTAGACTTCCCATATCCAAAAATGGCTGAGTCGTCTGCCATTTATTCACATCCCTGGTCCGGTTAAATAGCTCCTCCTGCACCTCTAAAGACTTCTCAAGTTTATAAAACTTAATGATGGTAATCGAACGAGTGCCTTCGGGACGTTGTGCGAAAAGTCCGTCCCAAGTCGGAACCGATTGTTGTCAACAGGGTGGAGAGATCAATGTCGTTGCCAATAGACTACAGACGCGTAGCAGACGGTCTGAAAAATGACGGAATAAACAATGCACACTGAATAAATGAATACAATGTCGGCGTTCCAAATATGAAGTCTCCTCCCGCCAAACGAGCCAATAGTTTAGTAACCTTGAATGATGTCAACTACGAAGTCTAAATCCGTGAGGCATTTTTCGGACTTCCTCAGAAAGTCTTGGATATAGAGATCGAGATAAGAGATCTAAAAATGTAGGTGGAGAGGTTGACGAAACCTTCTGGCCATCCACCCGAAAAGAGAAAGTTAGCGACGTCAGAACTTCAGAAGATGAATAGAACACATTCAAGCACATTATTTGTATCATTTGCTCAAAAAGAAGACAGCTCGTCTAAGAAACTAATGGCAAATGAGAACCGACCTCTTGTGCGAGGAAAGGGCGATAGAAAGGGATCTCAGAAAACACAGAAGCACCCCCTGAAATCACGAAAAAAAAACAAAGTAAGCAAGAGTGTCAATATAAGAGAGCAGTCTACACAAATGCGAGTAAATGCCGCACTGCCGAATGATGCATCGTATGATCAAGAAGTCTCAGTGGGTGAGGAACCCTGCGGTAAATATGCCATGACAGCTGCCGCTGGCAACGAAAATTGGCGCAATGTTTACCCCGTTTATAAAAAATGCCAGGGCCCTCTATTCGATCGCCGCAAAGGCATCGTCAAAAAGCATATGCCTGACTCACTAAAAAGGCATCTTGTCCGAAAATGAAATATCGTCATAAAGGGAGTTCCTATCCCATTTCTTCGATTGAAAAGAAAGCGTCGAACACGATCTCAACCTCTTTCGAGAATATTCAAATTCCGTCCTTCAGGACGGAGAATGTGTTACCGTGACAAAGTTTTCAGTATAGGAGACGCTGGTACAGCTCTTGAGCTGCCATCACCAAGGCCATCCAAAATTATTCTTGAAAATGGAGTCCCGACTTCGTATCTAATAGAAGGGAGGACGGCTCCTTATCATTCGCATAAGGAGGCGTTTTTCCAGCCGGACTATGAAGAGACGGAAAGACACGAAATAAGGAATCTCTGGACAGAAATATAGAGGAGGGCAGAAGAGGAGGAGAAGGGGTGAAAGTAAGAGAAGGGAAGATTGCACAGATCCAACGATGGTTCCTGTTGAAAACCCCCCTTGTAATCAGGGCTGGTTCCCTCCGAGAAGACGGACACTAAGGGCAATGTACTAGAATATACAGCGCCTGTTTAACAGGATGGGTACACTCTGGGCTTTCGTCAACGAGCACAAGCCAGGTAGCATTTCCTTCACAGAAATATGGCTTTCTGAAGCTAATGAAGAACATAAGGTATCCCTCAGAGGTTATCAACTGTTTCGGAGAGGCGGGAAAAGCAGACGAGGAGGAGTTGCTGTCTATGTTAACAATAAGCTACCCGTGGACCCTGGGCAACATCCCACAACAACAGCGGAAGTGGAATCTTTATCTTTTATTATCTCTACTAAATATGCTCAGCTGCTGGCGTATGCAGTTATATGCCGTCTTCCAAATCAGACTGCCAAACACTATAGCCTTCTCCTAACGGAAGTGAGTGAGAGCTGTTCAAACGGGGACGTGCTTATTTTTGGGGGTTTAACGTTCCCAATACCGACTGACAGGCTTGGACGGGCACATTCGAACAACATTTGCTTGAATTGGCAGTGTACAGACCACTTTTCTAGAATTTAAATCTTGGAACAAGTGTTAGGGAAGGATAACATTCAAATTACCTTGATCTGGTGCTCAATCGATATAGGTAGACTGTGCCGGATGCATAAGATCTCCCGCCGCTTGCTGCTACTGCTCATATTGGGATGTTTTTCGGGTACTCCATGTTCTCCCAACCTGATTCAACAATCGTAAGCAAATATCTGGAAGGGAAATTTTTCCAGCATGAGAACGCAAGTACCGTAGACAATCACATTGCAGGAGACTGTTAATGATCACCAAAGGACGCTTAGCTCGCAGGTTAAAAGAAACATTGGTTAAAACTCTCCACTCAGACGAAAGAAAACAAGCAACCGTCCGTCGTGGATAAACCGGGAACTACAAATCGCGTTTAGTAGGAGAAATCAGGTGTGTAGACGTTATCGACCAACAGAGAGTTCTCAACACCTGCAGGAATACAAACCACAGCGGAATGTGTTTAAACGTGAGGCTAATGGACTTTGAAGGATCTCTGAGCTATGCGTGTTGCAAAGTTCTTCGGAGCATCCTGAAATCCTCCACAGTTACATATGTATTGCCGAAAGAAATCGGGAGTCGATTCCGACACTGACATCCCAAAACGGAGTAATTGAGACGGATGACAAAATGAAAGCATCAGCCTTCTCCAGTTTCTTTTAGTCAGTATTCACTTATGAAGAATATCCCCCTCCTATTCCTTACCCAGAAAAACAATAAACTTCTTCATCGCTTGCGTTATAAGACAATATTTGCTTCTCGCCTACATTGATAGGGACCGAACTAAGTTGACTGAGGCCTGCCAAATCACCTGGTCCGGATAAAATTCATCCATTTGTCCTTCGAGAATTGGCTGACGTACTGTGCCAGCCGGTGTCCGTGGTAAACTGCCTTTATCTCTCCAATCTTCAAAGAAGAGTCCAGACTGGAGCCCGAAAATTACCGTCTTATTAGTTTAGCCAGCATTTTGCCGGAGGTCGTGGAACGACTTATTAAGGGGGCATTTAACGAGGTATCTGGAGAAGAGGAACCTAATGTGCGCTGCTCATCACGGATTTCGTCGTGGTCCTCCATGTCTTACGAGTAGTCTTTGCTCGCGGGAAAAATGGACAAAAGCCACAGACCAGAGCCGCCCAGTTAATGCCATCTTCCTCGAGTCTAAGAAGGCGTTGAATAGCGTTTCCTCATTGGCGATTCCTACAGAAGATTGAAGAGTATGGAATAATTCAATTCAATTCAATTATTTTTATTAAAGACCCGTCGGGGTCCCATCAAAGCAAGTAAAAATAAATTTACATGCGAATTTGAGACGAGGTAGGCAAAATCTGTACAAAGTGCAATACATAGTTTTTGAGATTAGAAGTCCGTTAAGCGAAATGAAAATGAAAAAAACGAGGGGGGAAAAAAACTCCAAAGCAAAATTTAAAAATGATTGTAGTAATTTAACAGGAGAAAAAAAAACCCTCAGAAAAGTAGCATCACAAAAATACAGGGAGGACTGGCCTGCATGTGGCGGTACAGAATGGCATATAGTCCGACATCAACATGGCCGAAATAAATGTCAGCTGTATATGGCATTGTGTAACGGATTTCATAAAATGGTACGTAGGCGGGTTGGTCAGAATTGGCCTGTATCGCCTTTAATAAGAAAAATAAGTGGCGAAATTGAAAACCAGTCTCAAGCTGATAGGAACCCAGATGCGGTCGGTTTCATTCATCCGAGTCCAACCGAGGATGGGGTAAGGGAGATGCGACCAGACTACTAGTATATGGCGAATACAGAAGGTTTCGCCAAGAGCATCGATGGTGCGCATTCTGTGAGGGCACGATGCATGAACTGAAAAATTGGAATAATTAACATTTCTGGTGAGGGACCTTAGGTAACGAGACTACTCATAAAGGAAGGAAACGTGAACAGATACGGAAATTTAATAGCGGCATGCTAAATTCCCGGTGGCCCTTTCTCGGTGTCATAGAAAAAGTTGGATGAGAAGGATGAGGAAAATAAAAGTTTAATCGAGTCAGTATTCAGATAAAGGCGTAGCCTTCTCTTAAAGGTGTGTAGAGTTTCTGAAGATCTTATATTTATTGGAAGGTTATTCCAGAGGAAAGTATACCTGGAAGCAAAAAAAGGGAGCGCTTAGAGGTGGAGGACGCTGGAGGAGGTATAATTAGAGACGAGTTGCGAAGATTGTATGGGCGACTACTAGGGGTATGTGTTGAAATCCGAGGAAAATTTGAACTATGATTAATGCGAAAGAGGAGACAGAAGCCCGCTTCTAGTCTTCGAACCCATAAAAATTTTAGGTTAATTAGCTGGCATCTATCTGAGTAGGAGATAATGGGATGTTCCCTATCTATATTGGGATGTTCCCTCTCTAAAACAGAACAGCCTTTTAAGTGGATTAAATTTTCCTGTCATTAATACCAGTCGAAAGCGGCGTTCCACAGGGTTCCGTCTTGGGTCTTCTCCTCTTTCTCATTTAGGTAAACGACTGTATGGTATCTCTTGAATGTGATGCCTTCATGTGTGCTGGTGATATACTGATCTGGAAAACAATCACCTGTGTTGAGGACGCACAGTAACTACAGGAAGATGTTGATAAGTTGACTGCATGGTTCAGCAAGTGACTTCTAGTGCTTATTGCATCGAAATGTGCAGTCTTGCGCGCAGAATCTGGTCAGAGGCGCTCCTCAAAACCCCGGTATCCCATGAATGGAGTTCTACTAGAAGAAGTGGACATGCACAACGACGTATGTGTCTGGAGAAGTTCAAACTTGCTGCCCTCCGTGCACTGTAGAAGAGCCGCCCAAAAAGCAACCAGCATCATGTACTGGATTGGGCGTGCCTTCGTAGTCTTTCCTCCTTAACCATTCGTGCAGATATTAGGTACGTTCGTCGGACCGCACTTGGAATACGGAATGCCAGCATGGATGCCCTCGATGAAGAAAACAGTGATTCCGTCGAGCACGTACAACGACGGGCGACAAACTGGTGGACGGTCTTACGACTGTCACATACAGAAAGACTGACCCAGCTCACTTTGTTCCCCCTATCCTATAGACAAATGGAGTGTGATCTTTTATGGACATTCTGCATTATTCCGGGCATGATTATTCCCTCAAATTTGAGGATTTCTTTGAGTTCAAGAACATAAGTTATCTGCGCGGTCATCCGTACAAGGCCAAACGGGTAGCACTTACGCAGTTACTTTTTCAGAATTACGCCGCAAATACACAGGGTGATCGCTACATCGCTGCACGCTCGCTAAGTCCCGTTATTCATTTAACCATTTTTCTACCGATCAAACCTGTCATCCACTACATCTCATTGTGCACTTTTACCTGGTTTGTTATTGTAGTTTAGCTCGGTAGTTTGTACTCATCTCTTTTCGTATATCTTTATAGCGCCTATCGTCAAGGGGGAGAGGTTCGGATTTACTAGGCAGGTAACATAAGGAAAGGAGTTTTCACCCCTAACCATCCTCGTGACTCTCCTCTGAACTCTTTCGGGGCAAATTTGATCTTGAACCGCCCACTGTCTCCAGTCTTGTATGCCGTTTGCCAAGTGCGGCCGCACTTGTAATGTCTTTGAGAAAGCGTCTTCGTCAAAATCCATAAACGCACGCTTGATGGCGTACAGTACGGATATTGCACTCCTCCCCTGTCGAACAATGAGCGGATGGTTTAAATGAATAAATAAATACTTTTTACTAAAGGCCTGTCGGAGTCCCATCACAGCGAGTTCTTCGTCATCACGCCGAGATTCTTTTGCACTTCGACGTCTCGTAATGCTGCAACGCTCAGAAAGTAGTCTCTCGTGCTGGAGGATCTGTCTGTGTTGCCTAGGCGAGATATGACATATTTACCAACGTTACACCGTACGAGCTAACTGTTCGATCACTCTTTCAACCGACTCGGGTTCATCTGCAACCTGTCTTCGTCGCTGGGGCTCCACGCCTTCATGTCGTCGGCAAACATTCTTACTTCGCAGTGCACAGCTCTTGCTCTATTGTTCAGGTACACTAGGAACAAAATCGGTCCCAGTACTGACCTCTGGGGAACACTAATCTCGACCACAGCAGGATCTGATTTTCCTTGACCGATGCACATAACCAGCTGTTGACCCACAAGGAAGTTTTCGATCTATCTAAGGAAGTTACCCCTGACCCCCATTTTTTCAGCTTGTGTAACAGTCTCTGGCGTGACGCAGTGTAGGACGTCTTCTGGAATTCAATAAAGCTATGTGGACCCTGTCATTATGAGCACTTGTCCAGCACTGGAGAGATTGCAACAAGTTTATCGTGCAGGATCATCCTTTCCGGAACCCATGTAGGCAGTTCGATAGCAAGTCGTGAACTTCCTGGAAGTGCCTCAATACACTCTTCAGGATACTCTCTATAACACTGCAGCGAATGCATGTCAAGCTTATGGGCCTGTAATTTGCCGTCGATGCCCCGCTGCCTCCTTTGTATAGTGGAGTAATATGCGCCAGCTTCCAATCGATAATAAGTGTTTAAGTAGCAAGTGACATTTGACAGAGCATCGACAAAGGCACAAAAAGCGCATTAGCAAGTTCCTTGAGAATCTTGGGTGTAAGCTCGTCTGGTCCTGGCGACTTCGACTCTTTCAGTGCCTCTAGATCTTTTCGGACAACAAGTTCTGAGAAAGGTATAACAATTATGCTTGGAATCGTCAGTTCTGTGGATTAAGGAAGGAACCTTGTCTCGTTTATGTAGATTGATTGGAAAAACTGCGAAAAATATACGGCTTTACCCCTTCTATCAGAAATCCCAACGCCGCCGTTGCTTCTTATTGAGGGGATTTAGTGTCTGTTCCTTGTAATTCTAATGAGGTAGCTATAGAGTAATTTTGGGTTCTGTGTTGATTTTCGTAGCAAACTTTTCGCGAACTCTCAGCTCGTCTTTATAATCATGCTTCGCGGCTTGTTTCTTTGTTTCGTGCAGGTGTTGAAATACTCAACTTGCCCAGTGACGCAGTATTTTCGCCGCAATTTTTGCTTTCCTTTAATGCCTTCCTTTAGGTTGCTATTTGGCCACCTAGACTGAGAATAAATATTTCCACGATCATCATTTTACACAGATTTGTCATATCCGAACCCCACAGATCCCCCGCTGACTTGCATTTAGAACTAACCAGCCTTTTCGAAGGGACTACATTTACGATATCCTGTGACATTTCTCAGCCGACTTTCCCAACCTCTAGTGAAGATTGTAGCGACCGAGCGGGTAGTAGACGTCGGGCCACGTGCGTAGAAGGAAGGAGAAGAGGGGAGCTTGAATTCAGATGATCCGGCCGCTTGGAAAAGTCGGTCTAAAATACCTTGTACTTCAGAATGTGTGGTAGAGGAGGGTACAGGCGTACGAGACATGATATAGACAACGGAAATGACAAAACGATATAAGTTTATTGTAATATGCAAGATGGGAATATAATAATGAGATAACGTAAAAACGGAAGAATATGACAGAACGACTTATCAGTGTGTTGACAGTTAATTTTCGGCGCGAGGTTTTCGGAGCGTAGACTCTGCAAGGGAAAACGAAAGTAGTAGTGTAGTCCATTCAAACCTCAAGGTCGGATCCCTGGTCAGATCTCCGACTGTTACAGATAAGCCCCGTACTGCCTTACCCTGTTCGGTACATGCACTGTCCTTTAACTTTTAGTCGTATTAAACCAATAGAATAACAGGGGCGGTGGCCGGACTCAAAACTGGTGTGTGATAGCACCGGCCTTTTTGTTCAGCTATACATGTCATATTTGCCGTTTCTCCGTAATGTCGTGGCAGTTTCTTCTGCACAGGCACAGCCACTTCAAGTCAATTAGTTAACTATCCCAATTGACTCCGATCGTTGTTTTGTAATATTTGGCGATCTAGCGTTTTCCTACTTATGTTTTTTTGCAAAATATGTGGAACTATCGGATATCTTAGGATATATCCTAACAGTTGAATATTTAACACCTCGTAGATTTGAAAATGAGAATTAAGTCCCACCTATCTAGTCAGTAAGTTGTGGATCATAAAAATCGAGTAATTGTATGCCAAGTAACACGCAGAAATTCCTCCTGATAATTATAATTATAATTTAATTAGTTCAAGACAGGTGTCCAGTTGTAGGTTAACCTGATATATCAGGTTAACCTACAACTGGACACCTGTCTTGAACTAATTAAATAGGTTTTAATTTATCCCACTCATAAGTTCAGTTTGGGGACTAGACAAAACTACGGATAAGATATGCGATAATACCTGTGACTCACGCTGGGTCTCCTGGTCGGGGAAGTTGAGAACTAAACCGTCAGGAACGGTTTTGTATGGAAACCCATGATGAACCATGAAGCATAAGGCGTTTACTAAGTCATTTTTACCCGCTTTTTTAGTTTCCACATACCCTTGATTTCCTGAATTAGGCAGCTACATTGTCATCACACTTCATATTTTCTTCGTCAGCCTTAAGCTCATCATCAGTAGTTGGATTATTGTTATTGGATTTGCAATTCTCTTGGCGATCACTTGACGATCAGGAAATGGCCTAGGAGCTCCTAGGCCACCCTAGGATGCGGTACTGATTGCGGAATTGTACCCCGGCAACGTAGACAATTTACAAGCTCTCGTTTTCATCACCTGTTCAAATTTGAATGCCTGTTTAGTTCGTTTATACTAGCCCTTGACCAGGGTTTCAAATTCTTCCCCTTTACTTCCGCTATGTAGTAACACGTCAACGTGGAGTTTGTTGTTGCTACTATTAGAATAGAATGTGATTTTCCGACCGTAAATCTATTCTTACGAGATCGTTTTCTGGTACGCGGTTTTCTGATACAGGTCTCGCATACCCTACTGCCCAACTATAACATTTTCGCATGGGAAACATTACCCGACCGTTTTCTCTTGCGCCTAAAATTTGATGACCCCCGACGGCTGCAATGTGGAGGAGGCGATCATCGAGGGTTTCATCTGCCCTTCATGTCTTAGTTCGTATGGAAGAGCTGAACTGCTCGAAGAACACTTCAGAATTCAGCACATTCGCCCAGCATCTGCCAAGCGCGATCATGATCTACAGCCCTTCAAGCGCGCGGCCGTAGGTAATGCCTCAACCTTTTGTACATTGCAGTCCGGTCTTGCTGTCTTAAACGTTTAACCATGTAGAATGTTCCTTTTTGTTCGCATTTAAATGTAACTAAGCTTCGACTCGATGGTTCTGCCGTCGTAATTGACGACGGCCAACTTCGCCACAGTGGATGCTATACCGAGGTGTTTTAGTGGTCGCCATAGTACGATTGTAGATGTTCAGATAACTTAGTGCTGTGCTTGAATGCCCGAATCAGTATGGACTGGTCAACGGACACCCATTCGCACCGTAGTAAGTGCACAGGGTGGCAAATCAAACTAATACGTTATTGTAGTGTATGGTCGTAGTGGAGTCAGGCTATCTCAATAATGGCGTTTGTCTTGCACGCCCTTGTGTGTTGCGATGAATACAGAGGTGTTCGATAAGAGCAAATCAAGACCTAAAAATTTGATCAGTTTTTCCTTCGATGCTATTCCTCCAGTGGCGTAATGGGAGGATTGGTGGCGGGAACACTTCGGCGGGTGTTGGGGCTTCTAATAAGGTCCGTTCGAGCCCAAAATGCTTATTTGGAATGTGGACACATGAGTTGCTGTGTGTCAGCATGTTCTGTTCGCTTTATTTCATTCTGACATGCTCGCGCTTTTGTGTCTGCCAGTCTCCACTTGCTTTCAAGTATTACCATTCCAGTTTTTCAGGAAATCATCATACCTGAAGCCCCTGCGCTATGGTTTTCCAGGTCTTCGGGCTGAACCCGTGACATTTCAGCCCGATTTCAAAAGTGTCCTCGTAGGTTCGATCGTCCCCGCAGCAAGCATCTTTAGAACTATCAGCCTCACATATTGTTTGAAGACGCACATCAGTCGTCCCCATGACTCGGCTAATAAGTCAGACATCAACCTGCTTCAGGGTCTCGAAGATGCTAAGTATGCTAATCAGTTTCGGGACTCCAATGCCTGAGAGCCTTTTCTGTCAGTTTACTCGTGTTATCCTCCAATGAAGACTTACGTGGATGTGGTTGAGTTTTGTCGCTCGATTTAGACAGGTTGTCTAGACAAGGTGGTTTCAGGATAAGGGTTATAGCCTGCCGAGTGTCTAAATAATTCTGAAGATCTCGGCTGTAATTTCGTCGCCAATCTTGGTGCTTTTGCTTCACAGCAATAACACGCTAGTTATGGACAGTGACCGTGTACTAGATGCACTTTACGATTAACTCCAATTAATACGCGGCCACTGTTTTCACCTCATTGATGGTCAGCCCGAGTTTAGTACATCGAATAGGGGATGACTTAGGTTCTATTGAACATTTGTTTCGATTTTTGTCTTTATAGCTCAATCGTCAGCAGATACGTCCAGTATCATGCTACGGGAGACCTTGTTTACAAAGTGCGCCTATGGTAATCTACTCGGCATGGCTACAACGAGCAAACCCCCTTTCCAGATAAATACCTGCGCCGCATGTTACTCCACCCGGCGAATCTGCAACGCCGTGACGTTGATGGATACTTCAACTTTCATTGTATGGTCGCAGTTGGACATAGTTCAGACGCAATTTTGCAGCCCGCGCTTACACAACCACTGTGATAAAGATGACCTGCGCTTTAGTCGAATTGTAATGAAGAATTCTTACGTAACATCGTCCATACTCTCTCTTCCCAGCCCCATTTTAATCTGTCGCCGAAACCATGCCGAGACTGGCTATGAAGTATGGAGTATCAACTTACCTGACATTAGGCTCTGGTCTCTCATGTCACAAATCGGCTGTCCTCGTACTGTCCGAATCAGACTATACATGACGACTGTCCTCATCTGATTGAGCCCGTCGGCTGATTGGAGACGGTTATCATGGTGTGCGTAGATTTTTTAGGAAACGGATGAAAGTTTGGTTGGAGATTAATACAGGGCAGACCAGTGACCTCATTAAACAGGGTGCTTGATGCGACTATCTGCTCAGCAGAGTTAATCTCCTCTCCCCTTTCCCACGTAACCCCCTACAACATTCCTTGACATCGAACCGTGCATTAAGCACACCCTCATGCCGTTTTAGGAAGTAAGCTCGAAGAAAAAACCTCAGAAGCTTCTATCAGTCAAGTTTCTTTCTGATACTAAGCGATCTTCAATCATTTTGCTTTGCAGAATTTGATCCCTATTCTCATTTGTCTCTAAGCTTTCTCTAACATGCTGATTAAAGCACGGATGACAGTTTGGGTAATATAGTCCGACATCAGCTTCCTCGTATACTTTAATTTCAATGAACCAAAGGTCTCCAACTGTATATTTAATTTTTTTACCGCTAGAAGGCAATCAAAGATCATACTGATATGTGGGCACTTGGCAATTTGCGTAATATTTTCTGTACTTAATCTTCAAGTCACTCTCATCCTTTTTTACCAGAGCGCAATCCCAGTGTTCTTCAGTTACCGACATATTTTCTCACTTAGTTTGTTTTTTAGGATATCGTCACTTACACAAGACTTAAGCCTTAAATTTGAGTCTTGAAACATTATTTCAATACACACGCCGACGTCGTGAATGGTGTCTGATAACTTTCCTACCCTTTCGGTCCAATTTATTGCCCATTTCACACCCCTAGGTCTCGCTTGCGACAGAACAGCCGAGTTTTTTCGATTTCGTCGGATTCACGTTGACAATACAGCTCTCGAAATCAACCTCCTTCTAATTCGACTTCAAAAACTTACCGCAATCCTAGAGACAGTTGATTCTGCTCAACGCCTCGGTAAGTGTTTGTCCACACATCTAATAAGTCAGCTCAGGAACAAGCTGTCGTCCCCTGGATTGAAGCTGACATTGATCTGTGTCCGCGCTGCGGCGCCGCCTTTGGTCTCAGCTGGCCAACCGATGAGGCCAATAACACTTCTCCGCCCGCGTACACCTGCCGCTCACCTCCCGTCCGTACGCGGATGAAACAGAGCTTCAAGTCCGCTGCCCGTCTCGCAACAGCTCTCATCGATTCGAACCCAGTCTTTCGTCGCAAACATCACTGTCGTCTCTGTGGACACATAATATGCGCAGACTGCTCTCTTTTTCTGTCCAAGAGTGAGTCAGCACACTTCCTCGCTGCCACTTCCCACCTGGCGTCGTCGCCCGGCTTCAAGACCCACCGTCTACCCGATCTCCTGGGCCTCAGCCAGTTTGGTAAAGCTGATCTAGCCTCCAAGTCGCCCCCGTCCCAGCCGAAAGACCGCCTTGCTGTCCTCTCCCACTCCTCTAGCGTGACCAGTCTGAACGGCAATCCAACCAAAAGTAACAGGGGTGAGTAAGTGGGAATGTAGTTGCCAACCCCCCCCCCTACCAGTTGGAAAAGTGGATCTGAAAATCGCATTGTCGCCAGACTTACGTTAAGTCGCGTTATCTGTGAATACAGTGTTTGAACGAGTTTGCGCACTGTGAAATAAATTTATACTTGAGCAGACCCTAAGTGATTGTTGGATCACATACAACGGGTTCCGTTCTACGATTGGAGATGTGTGGGAGTTTGCGGCAGCAAAATATGACGTTAGATCTTCTATGGTTTTGGGAGGTCATGAAGTCACCTTGATTGAGTCTGTATAACAGTGTAATGCCTATCCTACGTACAGGTGACCACTATTAAACTGGCAGGGGTTTGTTTAGGATTCTGGTTATTTGGATTTGTTGTTCCCGACCGTCAACACGAAGAGCCAGGACTCTGTTGTGGCGGTCTCGTCATCCAAAATTCTGGTTCGCGCACTTTCCTCGTGCAGGCAAATCCTAAGGACTGAAGAGGGTTGAAATTTCCTCTTTTTTCAGGACAATTACACAGCGCCTTGTCGTAACGTAGCCTGAGAGTTTCACTTCATGACATCCAACTCTAACAGAGGAGGGAAAAAACACGCTCGTGCAAACAGGCGCGTCCTAGAGCTTCAGCAGCCATTTGCCCAGGGAGCCAATAGACTCCACAGAATTTCTTCAACTACAATAAACGAGTGATTTCCGTAGCGCTCACTCGTAACACGATCCGTGCTTCTCCCTTCCCCCCTTTACCAGTGTGTATTCCCGCTCGCAACATACAAGACAACGAGCCCGTGCCTCAGTGGTTAGAGGCCTTTGACCTCTAACTGACAGGTCGCGGGATCGAGTCCCAGGTGTTCCACACTTCGGGGTTACGTATTAATGGCTGACGACGGCTAATGAGCCAGAAATGGCCATCCCAGTCTCCTTTGTCTTTGTCAGTAATGTCATTCTGCCTATAGTACGCGCCGCTGTTTGGCTGTTGGAGCTCGAGAGAGAGCCCCGAGGCACAACGGGCCGAGTGAGTTCCGTAACACGATCAGTGAGTGCCCTTCTAACATTGTTGGCGTCGACTGTTTCGGTCTGCGATGACAATGATACTTATGGTTCCTTTCCTTTTCCAGGTTACAGTCTGCGCATATGCGAGGTGTGCAAATCTCTTTTGGACTTAAAGCTTCAGCAAGTGCAGGAGTACCACTCCATTCCGCCGATTGTCAGGCTCTACCAGGTAGCGGTCGCTGCACTGTCTGTTTACGAACATTGTGACCTTCTTTAAATACGTCTTTCTCACCCTAAAATCTAACGGCTAGATGATCACAGTGGGCATTTGCACCCACTTGCGCGCTTGAGAAGGACACTCGACAAAGTTTTGGTCCAGCTTACATTTCCTTCGCTGTCTTTGTAGTCTTTTGAGGGCGCTAAGCTCACTCTCATTTCCAGTTACAACAGAGCGTAGAGTAACTTAACGACTTATCCTAACTGAGTTATCAATCTATGCGTCATATGCATGATGAGCGCTTTTTATCTAAGAGTCGAATTTGGTAATTTTGCGTTTTGGTTGCTGCAATCAAATTTTAGTCGCTCAAAGTGGAGATGGACAAAGTCGAGGAGAAAATGCCCCTATACAGTTCCATGGCCGACAGTCTGAAGTAAGTTTTGTGCCTCCTTTGTCCCCGGTTAACAGTGTATATACACTAGGCACTGGCATTACTGACTTCCTTACAGCGTTTGCTTAACATGCACTCAACACCCACGCCCTCTCAATGTTAACCACTGGTTCACTGGTCTTCTCACCCCCCTCCCCATGTCACTGACCCTGATCTCTGTTCAGAAAAATCTGAACGTGTGTCGCTCACTATCGTGAATGGCGAGACTGTTTATAAGCCTGTTCAGTATGGGCGTATTCGACGCATTCTTGCCACAAAACTGGAGAAATATTTTTTAAACCACCACACTGTCGCATACCAATTTCTAAATGACTTGTTTTGACTGATTGCAACTCTTGTCGTCGGACTCCGGGATGCACTTATTTTTGGGTTTTCTCGAATTAGTTTTTTTTTTAACTACGAGTTTGTGTACTGTCTACTTTCCCCCATTGAGGCCCACCGCAAGCCGTATGTCCTGCTAGCTTTGTTAGAGGTGAGTATTTCTTTTCAAGATTGTCAGTTTGTTTATGGATGCCTGTTTTTGTTGAGCGTGGTGCAGCCGCGTGGGGTTTGGCTCATCAGTGGGTCTCCTTATGCTACCCATGTGCCTTCTTTCGCATTCTCCGGTTTTTGATGCAAATATTTTTTAATCTCCGCAGAAATTAATACGTGAACTTGAAGCAAATTATTCAGCACAAGCCTTGGGTTCGGTTTGCAAGTGGGCATGGTTATTTGGGCTGAATGACCACTTAGTATGTACATCCTGCTGACAGGCAGTCAGTAGTATGCAACTATTTACTGTTCACCGTACTTCTAGCACTAAGTTAAGTCCTCCTGGCCCTAAGTTAAAGTGAAGCTGTCTGGTGATGGTAAATTAACCGGAAATTGTCGTTCTAGGTCATATTGTTTGATGGTACCACTTCTGCTTTATTAACTACACCTTTATATGGAATATTCTGACGCATAGCACACATCGCCAACATCAGCCTCAATAATGAACCTCTAAGACTAATTCGCATGGAAGTTGTGCATCAAAGTCCGCTCTTTTGGATGTATCTTGTTTCGTGACCTCGAAGGTGGTCTAATCCGTCAAACATGCTTGAGTGCAACTCAGTTGCTTAAATTTTTAACTTGCTGGGGGCCGTACATTTCGTCCGTAACTCCTCCCTGTTCATAATTGCCGTCTTGGTCTTAATGAGTCCAGTTTGTTGCTCAATCCTGGATTCCAGGTCTTTCCATTTTTTTCAGTTCCGGTGAAGAAAAATACGTCTTGGAAATGGCCAAAGCACTGCGTTTTGAACTTTTACAAAGTCTTCAAAAAGTGGATGCACTAGGGTAAGTCTCGATGCGAGCATTTTTATGCTTGTGACTTTTAGACCAGTGAAGCAACTGCAGTCCACTAGTAGTTCAATGACAAGGGAAATCAATTTAAAAAGAGCGTTATAATCAGATTAATGCTTTTCGAAAAATCAGAAAAGTGATGTCTCTACTCCTTGTCGAATTTCTCAATCTATAGCCTCCAAGACGCATGTTAGCTCATAGAGATTGTGTCGTAGCTCATGCCTTTTCCGGCATATAATTTAATATGCCGGGTAATGGATTCTGCATGCCGCGGACATCATTTGTTTTATGGCCAGTTTTTCAACTTCCGCGTCAACATCTTTTGGTTTCACAGCGACTGCACAGCCCGTGATTTGTCGTTTACGAGATGGCGAGGCACCCACGCCGAGTCGGTTTAAAACTTAGAGATTATATCGACCAGTAGGAGTCATTTGAACTCCGCTTTTTTGCCAGCCCAATGCCTTCTGGCAGTTTTCTATTAGCAAAGTGATAACCTGAGTCTGGACAAATAAAAAATCACCTTCATTTTTATCAGCGACATTATTACCCTGGACCTCTGCCATTCACATCGCCCGCGAACAGGGCAGTTTGTCCGTCAAAAAGGATAAGAATCACTATCACCCCACAGGAAACTTGTTCACTTGCACTTAGTCTGGAAGGCATGCATGACATCGACCTAACTATGTTCTCCTATGAGTAGGTCAAGGAGGCCGGAGATGAACCTGATCATAGTGACTGATCCGACCTAAACCCCCGTGCACACCTACCACACACTCTCTGATCGTTATGTGCATGCTTCAAGTACAGTGCCAGTCTGCACTTTTTCCGTCCAATAAACCAAACGGCCACCCCACGTTATTTTTGTGTACAACTTTTACAGGAAGGAAATCGGCGGTCTGGAGGTGCAGCAAGACTCCTTGGCCGTTGCCTCCGCGCAGAGTCCCACACCGGCTAAGCGACGCTTGGCACAGTCAGTGGCCAAGTTTGCGCGTCGTTTCGTACAGACCCGCCTTCATCCGCTTCGAGCCCTTCCGACGGAGGAGGAATATCGGCGTTTGGTCGAAACGCGAAGTAGCCGTCTGTCTGAAACCCTTCGGGCCACAGAAAGCGCCGATTCCTTGACACAGTCCTATTCAGTGAGCTGCTCGCCATACCCCCCTATTCGTTATGCCCTGAGACTGTAAATTCTACCGTGTGCAAGTACATACTGGCCTGGAGTATCATTGACTTCCTAGTCAAAACCTAAGTTATTGCACCTTAACTTGAAATTCCTTGAAATATACATAATTGCTCAAACCGCCGCTCAAAAACACAATGACCCGAATTTCTCTAACTCAGACCTTCCCTCTTCTGATCAGTTATTCATGCAGTTATTTTAGGCAACTGCCTAACACTCCAAACTCACTGCCTTTTTCATCGAGGCGCCTTGCTCTCCCTGCGATCTCGTAATTGGAGAAAACTTTGTGAGAACTCAACTATTTTGTAAGGCTGTCAAACACAGAAGTGGGATTCGTTTTTTACAGGCGTCACAGCGCCTGATCGAAATCCACAATCGTACTACCCGATTCAAAATCTTTCATTGGGAATAATGACATTGATTAACAGGAAAAACTCTTTTCGGTTACTTCATAGAGGCTGAACTTCACTTGAAACTTCAGCCAGAACGTACGCCTTCTTGGATATTGCCGAGCGAGAATCGTTCGTCTTAGCAAAAGCTAATATGTCATGCATTCAAAGGAGACTAGTCTGAACCGGAACCGCCAGCCAAGTAACGGCTACGTGCCGCGCTCGAATAATTCCCATCCTTACTTGCGCAAGCGTCTTAGACTCAAGTATTCGACTCTGTTGAGTTCTCGCTTTGAGGACATTAGGCAATGTGTAGCCTGCAGCGGGCGCATCGACCACATTCGTTGTCGACGGAACGGGACCGCGGCACCGGGCAGTGCGCGCATATCCTCTACATGTCGATACCACAACAAGTACGATTACTGTTCCGTCGATCTTGTACTCCCCTTCCTTGCGCTAACACTATTTGTCACTTAAGGCCTTTTGAAGACGTTAAAACGTGACCAAACTTACGCCTCTAACCCTGTTTTTGCAGCCTCAGCCCTATAGCAGCTCGCGGCCTGTTCAGAAGCGGGAGGGCTGGGTTCCCTCCGCCACTGTCGTCGTCTCCAATGAGCTTGTGAGGGAGGCGGAGACGGCAGCAATTACCGAGACCAACGAGGCCCGCCTCGTCCTTATGCGACAGATCGATCAGGTCGCTGACTACCTGCTGCAGGCTCGGGCTGCCAACCGATCGACTGATGAGATTGCCGGCCTGAAACGCAATCTCGAGGACCTGGAGGAGGAGTTGTGCCGACTCACCCGCTCTGAGTAGAACGTCAAAACAGTTTACTAGCTTGCCGTCGCGTATTTTCACCCCAATTATAACTCTTGTCGCAATTATCTTTTGCGCCTTCTTTTATGACTTTGTCTTTGTTTAATTAACAAACTTAGACCAAGAGTGTTTATACCTCTGTAAATGAATTCACATATATTCAGTAATTACTATTGCCATCGAACCTCTTTCCTCCTACCCGCTTTCCTTGTTGCGACAGTTGGCCTGAGCTATCCAAGTCACGCGGCGTGACTTGTCCTTTGGTGCTTCTTGATCGTGCACCCCCGACCAAACCAGCGGGCTTACCAATCGCACCACAGGTGTCTCGACTAATCATGCTGACGCGGACGTGTCAGACACGAAAATTGCGTTCTCGAACAGGAAATTGTTCTAACCCACATGCCAACTACAGATTCACAGCAGGCTTCCCTGTGTACAGAATAGCATTAACTTTCAGCTCTCCAGCCTATATTTTTAGACGGGATGATTAGAGTTTATCGGATACCCTTTACCGCTACACCATGATGACGAGTGGTACCCAAGACGGTCTCACATCTTGAATGCCTCTCCTCAGGTGTATTCTCAAAGGCAGTTATGGCACACGCAAACTGTTGTTGCAGTCGACTGAGCGGTCGGCTGACGGTTAGGAACATTTAGTCTGCGTTTGTGTGTATTCTCTTCTGTGGCGCATGTTACCGTTGTCAAAACTGAAATATGTCCCGTCTGCATGATTATGATGTTCACCTATCCCTGTCTCAGCCTCCGGACAGCTGGTATTAGTACATCTGGATTGGCATCCACCAGCCTGCTTCTGACGTCCTTTTTCGCAGCTGTGTTGAAGTCGGTAGACAACGGCTGACTTCTTGTTAGGGATGCGTTCTCAGCCGTCAAGGAGTACCAAGGCTGTTCCAGTAGTCTGCTTTTAATGACAGCAGTAAATCGATTGTCCTGGCGATCGTGCCTTCTTCAAAATTGATTATTATCGACAGGCTGATGGGGGACATCGTTGTCGGAGGTGCTTGGGCTTTGGCGTTGTGAGGTGGCGACGACGGCAGTCGAGATTTGGGTGTCTCGCGTTTGGCTTCGAAAATTGCTGCGCCTGTCTTCACTGTTCTCCACGTAGGTCGAACACGGGCGAGATCTTCCCAGTTGGCCGGGTTGATCTGCAGGCACTCCGAGGTGGATGTCAGCGTATCCTTGTAGCGCCGGATTTGACCTTGTCGGCGTGAACCAGTCGCGACATCTCCATAGAAGAGTCGTTTGGGTAGCCTCTCGTCGTCCATCCGCGCGAGGTGGCCGCTCCAGCGTAGTTGTAGCTGTCTCAGCATAACGTTGATGCTGAGGATTCCCGTCCGTTCCAGTACGTCCGTATCTGGGATCCTATCCCGCAACCTCAGTTTCATTATCCGACGAAGACAGCTGAAATGGAAGTGGTTGAGTCTCTGTGTCTGCTTCATGCACACCGACCATGATGCATGACCAACGTCTTCTCTGTGTTGACGACCATGCCGAAGTTATCGCAGGCGGCCGCGAGAAGATCCATGCTCCTTTGCGTGTTTCGTTCAGTAGTTGCATTGAGGACGCAGTCATCGGCGAGCAGAAGTTCGTGGACGGTAGTTCTGGATACATGCGACTGGAAGTGCGTCTGTCACTCATTGAGGAGGTGGCCGTCCGTCCTTTAGGCGACGCGGATCCCGGGAAGTTCGTCACGATAGGCATCCATCAACATGGCAGTGAACATGAGGCTAAAGAGGGTAGGCGCGAGGAGGCAGCCATGCTTTACTCCTTTGGACACTACGAATGCCTATAAAAAAAGCTCCATTGTGCACGACTCGCGCCATAATGCCATCGTGGAGCTGACGCAACATCTGAGTGAATCGCTCTAGACAGCCGGATTTCTACATGACTTTCCACAGTCCTTCACGATTCGCCGTGTCGAAGGCTTTCGTCATATCGACGAAAGTAGAGTAGAGGTGGGTCCGCATCTCCTGGCACTTCTGCAGTTGTCGGGCACCGAAGATCATGTCGGTGGTCCCACGGTGACGGCGGAAGCCGCACTGGCTTTCCGGCAGGCGACCCTGTTCTGGGTGGTTGTTCAGATGGTTGAGAAGGATGCGAACGAAGAGCTTCCCGGCAATGATCAGCGAGGAAATGCCTCGATGGTTGTCACAGATTTGGCGGTTCCCTTTCAGCTTGTAGAGGTGCACGATTGTGACGTCTTTGACATCCTGCAGGAGTTTTCCTTGGCGCCACATCTCCTGGAAGAGTGCAGTCAGATGATCCGTGAGTTGAGAGCCACCGTGTTTGTAGATCTCAGCAGGGATCACGTCCGATGGGGGCGCTTTCCCACTGGGGAGCTACTGCACGGCCCTGATGGTTTCATGGAGAGGGCTGGAGGTAGACGTCGACGTTGGTCTTTTCTTGAGGCAGACGGGCGATGGTGGTTTCGGAGTTGGAGGGACTGTTGAGGACGCGTATGAAACGCTTGGCCCATCGCTGCAGGATTTGTCTTCTCTGTTAGTACGGTGCTTCCTTTGGCACTGAGAAGAGGTGCAGTGATTTTGGTTGACGTTGAAGAAATTTTTCCATTCGTTGCGGCCGGCTTACCCTTGGATATCCTCGGCTTTGCGAGCCATCCAGGTGTCCTGTATGTCCCGCAGCTTCTGTTGCACAAGACGACCACTACGGCAGAAGGCTGCTTTGTTGCGGTCGGTGAGACGGTTGACGTAGGCTTTGTGCAGGCGGTTCTTTTCGCGGGCAGGTTGCAGATGGCGGAACCGTCATCAAACCAGTTTTGGTGCTGACGACGTGCGCGACCGAGGACCGCCAGGGCCGTCGACAGGACCGCGTCTTGCAGTTGACAGCATCGGTTCTCCACGGGGGGGTTCTCGTCAGCGGCGGCGGTGGCAGCGACTGGAAGGTCGGCTAGCCGCTGAGCTAGCTCATTGCTGAAGTAGAGATAGTGAGCAGACAAACCCAAAACGGCAATATTCAGCTTATCTGGGGGTCACTAACCTTGAGGTCTCCTGCGTGAGTGGAGATGAATCCGCATCTCGGAGACGACGAGGCGATGGTCGGTCCACCCGTCGGCACCCGGGATCGCCTTTGTCACCAGTACATCCCGCTGGTTTCGCATCCGGAAGAGGATATAGTCCAGCAGGTGCCAGTGTCGCGACCGATGATGCATACAGGTGGCCTTCTCTCGCATCGGGAGACGGAAGTAGGTTTTGGTCAGGATGAGTCGGTGTTCTGCGCAGGTTCGTAGGAGGAGCAGGCCCTTGTCGTTGAAGCCATCGTGACCATGGGGACCCAGCACTCCTCTCCAGGCAGCATTGTCTGTGCCGGCGAGGGCGTTGAAGTTACCAAGGGCAACCAACTTGTCCGTCTTGCTAGAGTGAGCGGATTTGCACTACTAGTCTGGCGATTGGGGTGTAGGGGAGGAGGAGGAGGGATAAGAGACTGAGTGTTGTTTCAGGTTGGATTGTTTTGACCTAGAGTTTTTCGTCCGCGGCCACGCTGAGCCTGCAGACAGCGCAGGTCCACAGTATTTGCTTAGGGCACCTGTTCTATCCCCTTCCCCCTCCCGGGGGTAAGCAGTGCTCTCGCTAATTAGGGCTGCTCAGCTATCCGAGGCGGCTGCCGAAGGCCACTATGGGCCACGACTTTTGTTTAACGGGAGAGCGACCTGAGTTAGCCTGGGACTGTCTACGGCATCGACGTAAGCTTAAAGGGGGGAATGGGGGGCAGGGTAGAGAGAGGAGTCGCGGAGCTTTCCCGTCCCTCACTAAGTTAACTGGCTGCTGAAATACAAACGGTGAGTAGATAAATTCAACAGAACAGCATTTAGCTTTCAGAAAGACAAACACATAAAAGCAGAATAGACAAAAGCAAATGCAGCACAGCAACGTTCGCTTAGCTCACTTACCTTGTGGCCTCCTACTGTGTTTCAGATGGAGCCTCATCACGGAGATACCAATGCCGGCCAGCGAAGCCAAGATTACCGTGTGCGTAGATGTACACAGGGATACCCTCACCTCGTTTAGTCCGACGGTCGAGGCGGTTACTGGGGTGTGGCCGCTAGGCTGAGCCAAGCTTCCAGAACCACATGTGAGAGCTGGTGCCAGCAAAGAGACGCTAGGTGTAGTCAACACCTGCAAGCAAGCGAGCAACCTACTACAACCGTTACGTGAACTCACATCTGGACATCCCTACACCCTTGAAAAGGTGGCCTGCGTGTGCCAGGAGTCGAACCTGGATTGAATGTGTTCATGACAGTAGATGTCCCCAAGACAATAAATTTGACCGGAAAGCCTGCATTTCCACAGGTGACCATGGGCGCACACTTCCTTGTCAGCGCATGTATCACACACGACACCTCCAATGTGGCTTAACGCAGGTACCTCTCACGTAAGTGATAACTGTGCTCGTCGGCTCATTTTCCATGTGGCTCGTCTGCCACACGCGAGATCTGAGCAGTCTATCCCCTTTGTCTGAAATCCTGGTGAGTTGTGTAGAGGGTCAAGTCATGTGTGTGGCATGCGCAGACGGACTAATTCTAGCTCTGTCAGTAACCTCCCCCAATGTCAGCCTCAGCTGACTGACCCGTTCGTACAGTCGACTTATGTGCCGGAAAGGATAGGGAATGAGGCCGACTGTCAGCGAATTTCCCTCAGTATGATCTGACGCGATTCACACTATCACAGGGCACCAAACGCCGTGGCTTGTGAGGTGGCCAACTAACGGGATAGTTAGGTTCTCCTCACAGGACGGAGATTCGGGCCGCAAATGCGCCTTCTCCATGTGACCTTCGTGTCACTCCCACTTGACTGGGATCCGAGATGTCCCCCTTTTTTGCTTGTTATGCAAAAGCCTGAATAGATGTGCGTGGTGGAACAGTGGATATGATGGCATGCCTAGGTGCGGATTTTCGCCGCGTCAGTCACCTGCCCCCTCTCCCGTTTCCGGTCTTTTGATTCTGTCATGACACTGGGCCAGGGTTGGGACAGAAGGAGTTCGCTAGATGATGCGCAAGCCTACTATCACCATAAACTAACTCACGCGCAAGTCACCGTCCCTGCGCCCATCCTGCTCTGGGACACATCGTCGGAATCAATGGCCAAACTGTGGTAGTCGTCTGTGCCAAGTTGAGTAGTGGGGTCAGGACTGTCATGTCTTACCGAAGATTTTCATGGAGCTGCATATATTCGAACAGGTTCCTATGATGAGTGAATGTCCTGGGGCAGTTTGTGTACTTGGGTGGGGAGCCAGCAGTGTATGTTGGGACTTCTGAGACTTGTCCGTTAGTATTTGTTCGAAAGATATGCAGGTGACCTATCAGGGCGATGTGCGCCAAAAATCCGCGCAGCAGTAAGGACAAGAGGAGACGATAGCTGCTGAGCCACTGGTGGTACTGTTGTTTACGCTGGTGGTAGTGTTTAGGTGTAGGAGAACTTATTTTGATAATATAACCGTACATCAACATCATCCACCGCAAGCATCCAACCGCTACCTCCCGCGCAAGTGGGAAGTGTGCGTCTCGGCTCCGTCTCCATGCGGCTCCTATCCTGCTTGTGTGGTCTGAATCTGTAACAAAGAGGGTGCGTCAAACATCGTGACTCGGAAGGCAGCCGACTGACGACTCCATCTCAGTCCACGCAGTCTGCCCAGTTGTTTGTGTTGTGTGGAGTGGCCGACCGGTTGGCTGAGAGCCAGGCTGTCATGGCCCCTTCACAAGCGATCTGTGGCACTCTCATACATGTGAGCTGTGGTTGTGTATGTGCTTTATGGGTAGTGCCTCTCAGTCGACGACTGTTCGGTTACCTAACATTGACGGGTGACGGCCGAGGATAAATGCAGTGCCACGGGTCGCCCATTTAGGTCAAAAGGTCTGAAAGCGTTTGCTATGCCAGTATCAGCAAACCATGGCCCTCACAGCCTGGTATGCGCTGCCAGTTCCCTGACATCTGGTTCCCCGCCGGTAGATGCGCTTGCGCTCCCGCTGGGTATACAAGTGGTGGGCATGGCTGCTCAGTCATCCTAATCCTTCTGACCCCTGTTGGGGTGTTGTTGTTGGTGAAAAATCTTGGTCAAGTGTATGTTGTGGACCAGGGAGTGTGGTGGAACGCCTAGGTGCGGGCCCGGCCGTGCCAGCCACCCGCGCCCTCCCCCGCCTCCGGTCTTCTCGACTGTCTTGACTCCGGGTCCAGATGGGGAGTGGGATTGCGGTAGATGCTGCGCATGTCTACTATCCCTATAAACTAATTCACGCGCAGGTTATCGTGCCTGGTGCACCTTGCTGTGTACCAAACGGTGGATATCGTCGGATTCAACGGTCAAACTGTCATGGCAGACAGGCGACCAGTTATAGAACTTTTGTTTTATGTTTAAACGTAAAGATTTGCCTAGTACGATGGCGAGACCTATAGAGGCTTTTCAGGCCTCGCAAAAAGACTGCACGGACCTTCCCGTCTGAAAATCTTATGAGTATATTCCTGTCCAAATATTTATTTCCCCAATTGCGTATGTCTGTCCACAAAGAGCCCACATCGACCATTTTTCTTCAGCTAACTTCAACCCCCTCCTCCCCCCCCCCATCCCACTTGAACAGTATTTCTCAAAATTATGTAGCACCACTGACTATGAAATTGAAGTCGAAGCGGCCACTAGGATCCGAAAAACCATGAATTCCGTTGTCATGGATAAGCGTATGGCCGGTTGGACCCGTGTAGTTTCCAGCGGACGCGGAAAACTCTAAGCAGATGCGACGTGTGATGTGGGTGTATACTAGGGCTCCAGGCGCCGACTCGCCGTTCTCAGTGTGATTGATTGACGAGCGACTGAACAAACCGATGCGCAATTGAAATATGCGGTCACAACGGGTACAAGTTGATTTTACGGCCACATTGTTGGTAGTAGGTTCCATGGTGGGTATGCTTTGCGGAATAGTAGGAGAGTCCTTACTGGTGATGCTAATGGCGATGTGTTGTGAGATGAGGCGGGTTGATCGCGCTGACAATGCACTGGGTCTGGATACGTCCAATGAAACCGTTCGGTAGCCGTGAAGTCTGTTGACAGTGTGGAGACATTATCAGGTATCGGGTGCTTGCGTCATGGGTCAATCGCACTTGAATCTTTCGGGCCTCTTTGCTATGGCAGCCGACATTTGATTAACACTAAAGGTGACTGCTCTAAAATTAGCGACATGGTGCCACACACGCCGATCTCAAGCGAGGTTCTCCTAAGTTGCAAGGTTGATTTGCGGTCCTATGAACGACCAGTTGCTACACACGATGTCCATATTAGTAGCGCCATCGTGTTCTACGGCATTTTACAAGGTGGTCGAGTTACCGCATCCTGCCATCACTGACGCTGGTCTGATTTTCTGGTAGGTAAATTACATTGAACGCATTTCCAAAACGCCCTACCCACAGCCTTAAAAACACGAAAATCACGTCTGCGTCTAACCGATCTTTTGGAATCCTTTCTGGCGACCCAAAGGGGCGCCCATTCTGCTGTGGGGCACGCGGTGGACAGTCAGAATCGATGGCCGAACTGTCGCATGAATCGGGAACGGAGTCGCGCGTGAAACGCGTAGAAGGGTCATCTAGCCTTTTCGGCCACTACGCCCAATCTCATCACTAAGTTGTGGACGATAAAAATATTCGATCCTTCTTAGTACTAAGAGTCGGGCTACGGTGGCTCCTTCGTGACGAGGCCTATATGATACTCTGTGTGCCGTCCATGCAATAGCCTGGTACGTTTTGTGGTGACTAGATCGTTTATGGCTTGCGCCAACCGGTTGTTTAGCCTTATCGGGCACAACATCAACATCCACCTGCGGTGATCTTGGTCTTTTCTTGCCATCGGAGCAAGGTACGCGTGTGAGAACGGAGAGCGGCAGATGCTGAGCGAGTTCATTATCACCTTAAACCAACTGACGCGCTAGTCACCGATGCTGCATCCACTCCGTGGCGGACGTCGCTTGCTACGGTCGAACTAACCGACCAACTTGGAACACCAACGCTCGGAAAGCCAGCCTGTTTATAATGGCGAGGACATCGTTTAATGCCGATTGGAGCCAGCCGCCGTTGCGCTGAAGAAAATAGCCTTAGTTTCGAAGTAATTGTAATTTATGAGAAATTGACACTTTTACAGGGTAATCACATGAGTCAGAGTACGCAGCCGTCAGAACAGGGGGTGCGCGATCTGGTTCTTCAAACTCGTCCTCTTTGATGCTCAGACGCCTAGACAAATCCGAAACCTTTTGTCTGGATGGCCTGGAGCAGCTTTTCGCGCAGAATCTGCTTGCTGGAGTACAGCGGCAGGTAGAGACGGGAAATGCAGGTGTTGGCGGTTGGCAGGTGCTGGTCATCAGGCGGCCGGATGGTGATGGTCGGCATGGGCTGGAAGCCGTGTGCGCTGGCCGGTAGAGCAGGACTCGAGGTCCAGAAGTAGAGCTGCAGAGAAAACAATGGACATCTCATTGAAATGCCACTCCAAAAACGACTTATCAAAGATATCAGAGGCAACAAATGATCGTTTAGGAGCCTGGTGGAATGTTGATCACAGTGAGATTTCCACATGACAGAACTCGACGGGTATTTGTACCTAAATTCAAACAAACACCCGGAGAGTTGCTCCAACAGGCAATTTGGCAGATAGGCACTTTTTAATAGACTTCCGTGACTTGTTGCGGCTTCTAAGAACCAACTTGGGAATCGCGGCTTCAGTTAACATAATTGTACCTTCGAAGCACTTGCTTATAGCTCTAGTCGGACGAGACGGGCCATCTTGCGGGCTGTGCTTGCAAGACAGCCAATCCGATATCAATGCGTAATATAAAAACGGCTGTTCACGTAACTAGCAGACACTGGCCAGGCGTGTGGAGGGATTGGGACAAACGAGCAAACACCTGTGTAGGAAATAATAGGCTTTAGTCATCTCAGTGCAATGAATTACAGAACATTAGTCCTAGACGTCCTTAAGAGACGGTATGGGTTCCAGAAATAAAAGTAATGAACAGAAAATACCCAACAATGTTCGAAAATAAACTTCCAACATCGCGATCACTCAACCTAACCGAATTTTTTCAAAGCAAAACACCAACGAACACAGACGGCAGATAAGTCGGAAATAGCTACTCTAGTCTTCCCTCGTCTATGTCGGTAGCAATGTCTGCTTACTGATCGCTCGTCGGTTTGCGAGCACCTGCAAGAGCTCTAGGCTCAAAAGTCAGAGGCAAAACGCAAAAAATGTCATTTTCTGCGCTGCCATCAGGACACAATGGTAAATACCAATGTCATTTGACTCTATAGCGGATGGCGAAAGCTCTCCTTTACTAAAAATGAATTCCCAGAAAAGAGAGCAAAGCCACTAAGGGGTGAGTCAGCGAGTGACCAGGAGGAACTGTTGGAAAAGCGTCCTAGGTCACTAGCCCTCTGACAGCAGATTATGAGGGACGGGAATTGTATGGACAGATAATGGAACTCGTCTACTTATAGGCAGTGAAGAGGTGTCTTCCATTTTCTCATGCGCCAAATCAGAGTCCAGCCCTCTACTTTGCCTGACCATCCGACGCCGCGCTAAACAAAGGGGCGTGATAGATCTGCGATGAAATAAAGTCAAAAGTACGATTGCGTATTAACCTTAATCCGGCGTTAATGCACGAAATAAAACATGTAAAGCAACAGCCGTATCCCGTCGGAGGGGGAACAAGGCAACAGAATAGATGCCGAACACTCACCAGGTCCTGACGTTGTTTGGCATCCATGCCTCTGACGACGTTCCAGAACCAACGCTTCAACCTGGCAACACGATCCGCTGCACTAGTCTCCGTCGCACCGTTCCCGGCACTGCCTTCGGAAAGGGCAGTGAAGGCTGAGGTTCCGCTCTCATCTAGGAAGGTTGTGTAACCGACAAGGGTGTCCACGTTGATGTCAGACACACCGTTCAGAAGAAGACGGAGATCTTCGGACGTTAGGCCATCAAGCGCATTGTGTGGAAGGACGTCGAAAACACCCAAACGAATGTGCTACAATGTGGATGCAGGACGTTTTTTTACCTCAGAGGAATCCTAATTTGCGTTAACCGCACTGAGTTTCTGAATCAACCTCACAAACAGAGTAACAGATCTAAGTGTAACTACCTCCAGAGGCTCGTTGATGACTTCGCGCATCTTAAACTCCGCGTAGCGCTTGACGAACTCGTAGATGTTACTTGAGTTTACGTCGATCTTATCACCGCCTGGCACGAGAGGGTGTTGGGCAGACGGACCTCTAATACTACCGCCTTCCTCGGGTGCTGCCAATAGCGCAAATGTCAAATTGTAGTCCAGAATGGAGTCTGAGGTCTGTGGGAGAGAAATGTGGAATGGAAAAGTTTGTACGCAAAAAGCATAGACAAGAAAAAGACCAAACAGAGGCAAAGACAACGTACACCCTCAGGACGTGCAGGTGTAGTGTAGAGGAGGAGTTGACGCAGACCCTCATAAACGGTTGAATCAAAGAAGGCGAAGTCATGCCAGCAGAGCGGCCGACCAAGAATGTACTTCAGTACGTGGCGGTTGAACCGCAGGGGACAGGTTTCGTTGGTGAGGAGACAAAGGCCAATTACACGTCCAATGCATCTACAACCCATAATAATTTTGGGTGTTCATACAGAACAACACATACAGGACATCGGTGGAGTGAACGTGAAGATCGTATGACTTCAAGGACGAGGAGAAAAGGGTGAAGAACGCACCTATAGATTGTATAGCGGCACTGAAGGACCGCAGAGTCAGTAGATGGAGCCTGACTGACGGCCCGAGGAGAGTAGAAGCCGCCCAGACCAGGTTGCCAGAATAGAGGAGCTCTCTCCGGCTTGGACGCGATGATTGCTGCCTCCTCGTCATCGGACTGATTCAGGCCGGACGATAAGGAGTTTGTTGCAGATTTTTCGCCATGGTTGTCCCTAGAAAGTTTAGTGGTGGATCAGATGCCAGAAGTTTAGCCTGATACAAAGAAAAGGGAGGACAGAACTTGTGTGTAAGGACAAATTACCTGTTGGAGCTCATCGAGGCCGTTGTGTTTGCCTGGGAGGACCCCTGATAAGTGACCTCCATGGCTTCTGCGTGGTTGGATTCGGTACCATGGGCAGACAAGGGCCGGGGGGCAGAAGAGGTGGAGAAGTCGTACCGGTTAGTTAGGGCGCCACGCTCGGTGACTGAAGTGGAAAGAGTGATTGTGGCCGTGGAAATAACTGAGAATGGGGCAGAAATATGGTGATCGGCGCCACCACCGGCAGAGGATGAAGTTGACCCTCGAAGACCCACAGCGGCTGCAATGCAAAGTGATGTGACGGCGACATAAAAGCCCACATTCAGTTTTGGCAAGCATTAAGGTATTCATGTTAAGATCGAACAGGAGTCCACACAGAGGAAAGAAATACTCCGTCACGTGAAGTTAAGTCGCTAGTCTTCGGTTAGCAACCTGGCACAATGGCACAACAGCAACCGCTGCTACTTAACACGGCACGCAATCCTCAAACAGAGCAGAAAGGTCAGACGATCTCTTAAACAAATTCTAAGAGTCCACAAAACTGCTGTTGTTCTTCGTAAATCGTAAAAACGAGCATCTGAATAACACTTGGTTGGCGGACTTCTACCAGTGTTAGGATTAATGCCGGACATTATTGAATCCCACATAGTTGTGAAGTCGTTACTCCTACGCCCAAACTGGTCCTTTTGTTATAAAATACTTTTAGACTACAATTTGTAACAACAGAAGTGTCGGTGACGCCGAAAAACTGCTGTTGTCGGTTACTATTATTGAAGAGGAAACCATTGCCGTCAGCGACGAACTCCAGGTGAACGTCGACAAAGGAAAAATCCAGGATCAGAGTTGTAGAAGGCGCCACGGGGATGCGGTTGATAATGGGGAGTACGGTGCATGGACCTGATGGCCGTAGTCATTAAATTAGACCTATGGAACGTTGGATCGTCTTACGCCACAAGGGATGTGCTGTTGTTCTGAGTGGTTCATGAGCTGCGTAGACGGTTCCAATACGGCTGAACTAGATATGTAGGATTTCTACTAAAGAAAAGTCAGCAACGATTGGAGGTTAGAGAACGACGGAGAGTAATAAAACGGTCCGACTGAAATCAGGAGCCTTACAGTGGTCCGTGGTGTCCATGGAGGTACCGTCTAATGTGTTCGAAATCCCTACCTCCCACCAGCCAATAAGTGTCGAGCGTTTAAACCTTTTTGCTCAATGTGTCCTCCGCTATAATATTAAAATAAAACTCCTTGGGGCGGGCCAAAGCAGAACTTGCACACAGTTCGCACGCTCACTTTCGGTGGCCGAGGGCGGTTGCAGAATGGAGGAGAGTTCGGGCAACGGGCGCTCTGAAAGAACTACTTCAGAGAAGGCGGTGATAAAGGAACGAGCTACACCCGAGCCCTCGCCCGGTTCATCACGGAAGGTCACCTTGATACGATGGCAAGCGAGGACAGGACCGACGGCGCCGACCTTCTGAAGAGTACTGTTGACGCTGCCCAGTGCTGCGGAGCTGGTGCTGTTACTGAGGAGGGACATAGTCTGCCCACGGCCGGCTGAAGTAACGCGACTTGAGCCGCCCTCCTGTAGTGTTCCCGAGGACGAAGACAGAGGTGTCCGATCGAACTCGGAGCCAGCCCGCAGAAGGTTGTTGGATAACTGGCCCTGGGCGACACGCTTGTTGAACTCCACGTTAAGTTGGCGAACGGTGCCAATAAGGAGGGCCTGAGGTTCTCTGTCAACCTAAATAAGTTTGGGAAAACACGAGAGAGAGAGAAGGGAGATAGTAAACCCACAATCACATGAAGAGGCCGTATATTCGGTTTCTGTAAACGAAAGTCAATTGCCCTAGGAAAATACTTCACAAGTTTTCCTATTTTTTCCATGACCCCTTATTCGGCTGAGATAAGGTCTGTGTATGCACCCTAAAAGCCTCTCAGATAAAAACCCGGGAGCAAAAAAACACCAACGAAATAATAACAGTTACCAAAAACTAATAAAACAGTCATTCACAGGCAAACCACCAGTGGCAACCCCGCCTACTTAGTTTCTGGCAAAATATCCTTTTGAAAGTACTAACGGGAGGGTGCCAACAAAGCAACGTACCACCAGAGTGAGATCGCGACGTGTGGCATTTCGCAAACGTTCCATCTCCTTACGAAAACGAGCCTCCTTAACTGTGAAACGTCCAAGTTCAACCATGTAACTGCGACTTTCGGTGCCGACATCATCCGAGAATTTTCGACTGAAGGCCTCAAGAGAAGCGCACCAGCGAGCCAGCACCGAGCCGGCATGGGCTGTGCGGTCCAGAAACTCGCCGCCCATCAGAACTGTGAGGATAAAAGAGAGAAAACGGCAGCATGTCCGAATTTGACTAGGCGTAAGGGAAAGAGATAACAGGTTACCAAAAGTTTGGTGACAGGAAACCCACTTGGTCGCTCGATGTCCGACACTGTTAGCATGTCCGACCATTGACTGTGTTCAGAGTCGATGTTCACGGGTGTGGAAAGATCAAAGACGTTTTGTGAAGAGCGTCTAGAATATAAATAGAGGCAGAATCGGAGTTTACCCTGAGAAAGTACTGACATGAGTGTGTATTGGCCAATAAATCCACAGAAACGCGACATAAAGTGCGATCGTAATGAAGTCAAAAGTAATAAGACATAAACAGCATGGACAACGCTAATTCATGGTGCGATGACAAAGCGTAGACTAGAATTTTTGACGTCCGTTGTTATTTTATACAACGAACTTCGGTAAACAGAAGCACTGACAAGTGACACTGTACAAAAAAGAAAACCATCGTCGTTTGTCTTCACCACAAACTGCCCATCTGGATGCAGTAGCACCTGCTATAAAAATTTAAAAATCAGAATTTCAGAATGATCGCACTCCATTATCATAAATCAATGGCATTCCTAGGTCGGTTATAGCCGGGGTTCAAGCTAAAAGGAACACAATGCTCTCCTGACAAACGATTCAACGCATGTAAATCCTTTGTCAACAATCACGCCTTAGGCTGAATCGCAAATGTCAAGAATGCACACATGCCGTCGCGTAAATCGTGGAGGGTGAGGAGACACGGGAGAGCAGTTACATGGGACAGAAATGCAAGCATACAACTGGCAGAAACGGTTTGTGGCAGCTCAGTCTATCAACCGATCAGCCCAGATGCACAAAAATTATAAGTCTGTGCGACTTGCTACACGGTGAGTCGTTGTATTATATACGTACTTCTATGAGAACAGCGTTAGTAATTGGCAGGACAATAAAAAGGGAGTAATTATGGGCGTTTGGGTGTCAACAGCAGCGTCCAACAGCCTCCGCGGAGGCAGTTCGAGACAGCAGGTCAAACTCGTAGTTCATAAAATCGAATGAATGCGTAAGACAGACCTTGCAGTTCCAAAGAGATCCGACCTTCGGGAGTTTGGTTGTAGGCGTTGGGGATACACAGCCAAGGGAAGGGCCTCCGAAACGGGTGTCAACACCGGATCGAGACCAGCACCAGCTAGAGAGAGGGTGCTGTCGGAACGCCGGAAGAAGGCATCATTCCTTTGGGCCAGCGGACCTGGGAAATCTGCCGACTGTCCATTGTCGTCCCCTTTACTTTTGTTACCGACATCTGTACACAGTGGCTAAATAAGATATTGAGAAAAAGGTTTAATTATGTGGATAACCGTTATGGCTACCGAATTCGACTCGAGTACATCTTCACTTGGTTAACATCGGTCACCGAACAGACGTTAATCATGTCTCCTGAGCCACTTAAAAGGGTGCTTTGAGGCCCTTCAGACCCCTACGTCGGCGGATGCCTATGAAGGCAGAGGCGGCGGTCATACAGTTACCTAACGCGGTCTCGTCCCCCAGAAGACGTATACTCGAGTCCTCCAGCTGTTCTAGCCTTTTGTGCACCTGCACATCCCCACCTGCATCGTAGCATGTTGAGTTACAACAAGGCATATAAATGGATCCCACCTGCACTCTCCTCCTACCCTCGATCTCGAAACTAGATCATTCTAGAGAGCCCCCAACCCTCACATCCATCCCTAGCCATTAGTTAATCTTTACACCTCAATACCGCACCGTAACGTATATAATCGCACAGGCCTGATAATGAATGAGTGAAAACGCCCGTTTGCTGGCTTCTCCTATTTCAACGAATCTGATTTCACTTAAAGCAGTGTCAGCAAAGGGGATAGTGAGATAACAGTGTCAGCACGGACGATGCGTAACGTATATCATACGAGCGGGCACAAGCTAGTACTGCAATTTTTTCGCCAAACACCCTAAGCCGTAACCAGTTGGTCATTGGGCCTGTAGCGCCTTAACCCCGTATAAGCCCGCCGCCTCTGGCATGCACGCGGCGCTAGGAATCATGTGATGATGGCTCACGAGCGGACGCAACATGAGCACATTCAGTCTCGAGGTCAGCCAATCACAGGCGCCCACCAGCTGCGTAATCATCCAATCAGCTCACTAAGCTGATAGCAACTGGTCCTCACTTGACACTGTCATTCGCACCACACCCCTCCTTGCAGAAGTTTCCACTAAATGAGTCGAAAATACCCTTTCGATGATCGTTGCTACGCGGCTGCCTGGGGGAGGGCCCCAAGACAAAACGGGGCGTCAATAACTCGTTCAGTAATCAGAGCTGATCGACCAACACCAGTGCGTGTTCTTAATTTGCACCGCCTGATTTCGAGTCTGAGGGATTTTTCAGTCCACAGCCAGGGGAATGACAGTCTCCACAAAACGATCTCGGAACTGAAGGTGGCGTAATATGTCCCGAATTTCATTTAAAGCTAGGGAAATCAAGCAATTGAGGCCTCCAAGTAGGATATTTGCTTCAAATTGTCGGTAAGTTGTTGGAAACAGCCAGAAAGAATGATTTAAAAAGAAGTTGAGAACAATGACGTAACCATGCCCTACACAAGCTTTCGCGTTTAACTTTGCTCCAAAACACTGATGTAATCACAATACCGATCAGCCACAAGCCTGAACAGTGGCTGGAAAACGTAGCCCAAAGCCATCTTCGGGGGTGTTTTGCTAAATTCCCGCGTGCAAAAAGCGACAACGCCTAGACAATAAGGTAACGGTGAGAGCACGTGTCGGGGAAAACGGGTGTGGGCGCTTACATCATCTAGAGGCAGGGCTCTGAGATGGTGGTTAAGGCCCGAAGGCCACGCCATTTCGAAGGCTTTGAAGAGATAAAGGAAGGCGTCGACGATGTAGGCAGTGTGCTTGTGACTGCTAATGTCGACGCTCGGTGCAGTGTCGTTGTGCTCATTCGCTGCGCTCCGCATGACGGAGAGGAGATAGGTGAGAAAGTCCTGTCTCGAACTGCCCGAGGCAGCCCCGACGCCTGCACCACCAGAGGCGGCGCCATTCTCTTGTGACTGTGGGCCGGTGCCTCCACTACCTGACTCGAAGACGGAGCAGATAGTTGTGGCCAGACCAGGCTGCGACGTAGGTGTAGTGGCACAACCATTAGGGCTGTTGTTTGCCTGGCGTGAAGCGGGGTCAGAGCCGTCAGTGGCCGTGGAAGCAGAACCCTAAAAGCAGTAGGCGCTATGATGAAACATGACAACTGAAAGCCAGATGGTCGGTCAGGGTGCATCGGAGGTCCTTCAATTGAGAAAAGGCAAAAGGCCTTTCAGTCGCGTAGGCTATGTCTCTAGGTTGTTTCGGCAGAGAAAGAACAGCATGGATTGGGCAGAAATCGACACTTGTTTGTATTCAGACAATTTTCGATGCTCTGCATGTCTGTGCGACTTTGTCTAATATACGGCATCGGTGTAGGTGAGAAAAGTCTACTAAAACCAATTTTACCACTTTTAGACATGATTCTTCAGTCGAATAAATCAGATGAAGCAAGATGTGAATAATTACGTTATTTTCAGGAAGAGGGAAGTCATTCAAAAAACCTAAACTTGCAAATCTCTGCAACCATGCGCCCTAAAACAGTGATAATGTCAAAAGACAGTCCGTAGTTTAGCACATCCGCAATTTTCCGGCATATACAATTGCGAAAAAAGAAGAGATTCTTTGTAGAAAACGAATTGCACTCATGAATTGCAAGGCCGGAGACACCAACCCCTCGTCAGACGAAATGAAGACGAAAGAGAAATCGAGACAGTCACAGTAGACTAAGTGGCGCGACAGGACACAAGGAGCCCTAACCGTTCTCCCCTCCGCTCCTCCCGGCTCAGAACCTTCCGTAACCCTGTGCTCACCTCGTCCCACTCGCACACTAAGGGTCTGCCTGTCGATCTCCGTCTTATAGAATTTTTCGAAGAACCTCTTCATTTTTTTCATTAAATCGGCTTGGAATGCTTACCATATCTGATCTGCATATGCAATTACCCCTGAAGTTATCCCGAAATGGTCCACCATGGCCGCAAAATGTAAGTTGCGCATACACTACAAAATAATTTTTGTTCAGTCTACTTCCAGTTAATACGACATTTGGGGACGGAAACGACACGGTGTAAAAGAAGTTTTTTGTTATCGGCAGAAAATGTGTCAGTATTAGTCAGGGGAGCGCGTGGACATGGAAAATGTGTGTATATGGGCACTCATCAGCAGAACGCTTTCAAGGAAAACTTTTTGGAGAACCCCCTTAATTTGATGAAGGGAATATTTATTACAGGCCTTCCTTTTAGGCGTCTTTTTTCTTCAGCGTTAGTTTGCATGCTCAAGTGGGCCCGTAAATATAACCCAAACCGGCATCTTCAGAAAAAATGATGCATGAGGACGCACAATATGGGCGAACGCTCCCAGGAACAACCTTACTTTCAAATTTTTGATAATCGGGCAGCCTACTGATGGCGACGAAAACCGCCGTGTTCACTGACACCTCAAAAACACCTTGGGGCTCAAGAGACCCCACCGCCGTCAGGCAGCGTACAGCAATTTTACCGAGAAAACACCCTTCTAATAAACAGAAAAATGCATGTTTAGAATTTTAACTGTCAAGTATTTGCCACTTAAATTGCTGACCAGCTGCTCGATAAGTGATTTTATTCGAGAAAATCACCTAGGCAACGTATATCGAACAATGTGAGATAGGATATCTTGACTCAAAATGTTGTTACTTTTTCTGGGAAAGCCTGATGAACATCGAGCAGCTGACCGGCTGCCATTCTTCATACTCTGCAAATTCTGACCCAAAGGTTATTTAAAAGAGTTCGTTAACCGTTTTTGAGCTGATGCTGTTTTATTTAGTTAGTTGTACTTCAAAAGTTAGATTTACTAAAATGATATGAATTTTCGCGTTTCGTAAGTTCGGGTTTTCTTCGGAAAGTGTTATTTATAACCGATTCCATAATACTTTCTCGGTTGAAGGTCATTCACTTTTAACTAGGCATTTTGACCGGTGAGTTTGAATCAGTTCGCAGTTAAGTTCATGGGTCCGGCCGCCTACTGTAAGTGCTAGAGCTCTGAGATGACTTCATGCCAGAGGAGTAATGCATACGAGAAGTAGTTCAAGGGCCGCACCCAACTCTACAGGCTGGTCAGTAAGTTTGTAAAAATTGCACTGACGCCTGAGCATCCAGTAGACAGAGTAGAGTGGAAAGGGGGCTTCAGAGTACCGAAAATGAAAAACTACAGTAAGCCAGGCAATGGGATTTAACCTGCCCGATTCGCACATAGCCCGTAAGTTAATTTAGGGCGAAGGTGGACTTACTGAAGGTAGTGGGGCTGGTGTTTACCTGTAAAACTGCCTTAAACTGGACGAATCAGATAAGATGGTGAAAAATAACAAAAAGCGTGATAGTAGTCTACTAATATTTGGGAGCGCAACCATTTGGATAGTGTGTGTAAAGAGAGAGCAAGGCTTGTGCTATGCGTAGCTTCCTTGCTATAATTTACGCGCGCGTCGGGACTACGCCCTCAGGAGGGTGGAGGTTGTCGCCGCTGGCGGCGAACAAGCTTATCATATCTGCGCCATCGCGACTGTGCAAGAGCACGAGATCTGTCCGAAAAATCCACAATTAAACATTGCCGATCTATAAATACATGTATGTTTACGGTTATTTCTGAAGACAGTGCTCTAGCAAGAGCGAGAAAATCAGTGCAAAGGAGTGATCCGAAGTTGTTACTGCTGCTGGACAGGCAGAAGAATTGAAGTAAATGCCAATTCAACTTACCCGTTCGGAAGGCTGATCTCGTCGACGGCCAGAAGAGGCTGAAAAACCGATAAGAGAGGAGTTAGTTAAGGAACAAACAGTCGGAAAATGATTTCCTAGTTACAAATGATAATTAGTAAGGCACATTAACTAGGCTGGGGAGACTTGTGCGCAAGAGATTTTGATGTTCTCTTACTATTCAACTATTTAGAAACGCATTTGACTGACATGTGCCAACATGGACAGAAACCGTTTTTATCTGGCTTTCTAGAGCCATCAGGCAACCTTATTCAAGAACCAGTCACGCGAAATTTATAAATCATCACAGAGCAGAGATTAGGTGAAAACAGTGTCCTGTTAAACATTCTCTAGGTCGGTTTACGACCGGTCAAAGGTAACCAACAAAGCACCATACCTTCAACTGGTTCTGATGTCACAGCGTTCTCAGTCCCCGATTTGGGCGCACCCCAGAGAGCCCTGAAGCGGAGCTGTGACTCAAGGCTGTCCATCGAACCCACTAGCCACGTCCATATTGGGGCAAGGGCATACCCAACGCTTGCACAAATGGCCGCCTGATCCCGCACAGAGAGCTGCAGGAAGGTTACCGGCTCGGCGGCAGCCAGGCTGCGGTTCGTCAGCGACAGACCCAACGCAGGCAGTCCCACCGACTTCAAGTAGATGACCCGAGTGCCGGTGCCGTCACTGCTGGGAGTGTGTTGTCTGGGGCCTGTGGTGGCACGAATGGTGTCGGTGTTGAAGGAGAATGTAGACTTGGTGGCGGGGACGGAGGGGTCAGTTGACAGAGAAATCGGGAAAACTGGCGCTGAGACACAGCGGCGCAGAAGGTTGGATGCTGCCTGCTCGTTGTTCAGGTCGACTATGCAATCGGCCAGTAAACGAACGAGGCATGCAAAGGCGCGGCTCAATTGGATCTGGGTAATGTGCATCCCGAACTGCCGGCAGATGTAGGGATGGAAGAGGTACGTGTTACTTTGATCATAAAAAAAACAGCCAAATAATTTTCAAGTGGCTTGTCGTGGAAACGCGGCAGTTCAAACACCCACTCATCACGATGCCTCATTCAGCTGCAAAAGTATTTTGCAAGTTAGAAGAGCCTAAACAGTAAAGGTCAATTATTTGGACGCCCCAATAAACAGATTACATGCCACGCTGTCCTGTAAGCAAGACTTTGTCTTGTGCTCGGGTGGTGTTTAGAGGCGAGTCAATGTATCAAGAAATCCAACCCTGCAGGATTGTTTCATTAAACACGTTGGCTGATTGTGGATAGGAATATTCCGACATCTCACTGTTAAATGTGCTTCTCAGTCACTGGCTGGAATTCTCCAGTGAAAAGAAGGGTGGACGCCGGTGACAGTTCGACCATCGGTTTCGATGATGTCCACCGTGTGCCCCACAGTTGCAGCAGCAATGGGAGCAGGGACGGTGACTTACGCAGGGGTTTATAGTGCCGGTAGACTTGCGTAGCATCTACCTACACTCTCTCCTCCTCCCCCGCCTGGACCCGGTGTCAAGACAGAGTCAAGAAGACCGGAGACGAGGGAGGCCGCAGGTGGATGGC
>CACRXP010000213.1:76161-114190 GCA_902702965.1 Spirometra erinaceieuropaei
TGCTGCTGCTGGTGCTGGTGGTCCTTCATATGCAAGCTAGGTGGGGAAGTGAGGATTGTAAAAGGGACATGAAAGCAACTTGTCCAGTAACAACATAACTTACGGTAAAAAATAACGCATGAAGCATATGTAGTTGGTTACAAAGAAAGGAAAATAAACCACATTTTCCTACCGACTCTTCTGTTGAGATGTTGGTGCTAAGATCAACCGGCTGACTTCTCTCGATCATTGCCGAGACATTGAAAACGCGGAGCTGTGTGGCAGCCGATACTTCTCTTGAGTCATCAGCAGCGGAGGATACATCCTTCGCCGCCTTGTCGGACCTCTGTGTAGTATCCGAAATTCGAATGGCAGTAGACGCGGCACCAGAGGCGGCTGCGCCAGGGTTAGAGCAAGCACCAACTGATCTATCTTCGCCTCCTTCATCGACAACCTTTGCGCTTTCTTCTCCTACGGTCGCTGAGGCAGCCAGGCAGTGTGGTCTTGCATTCCAGGAGGGCAGATGGTTAGTATCTTTGTACATGAACCGTCTGACAATGCCATTGGGACAGTCAAAGCTGTTCACGGCTGGCTGCCTCCGTATACCCTGCACGTGCTCGCTCGTCATAACCTGGTCAAAAGCCTGTGCAAACACGACGGAATTTTTAATCCTCAAACAGTCAGAAGGTGAATCATAAATCAAGAACTGGCATTACTCACGTGGATAGCTTCGTTTGTCTGAGATGTCAGGGGGTAGATGGCAGTGGGCCGAAGACCGCCGGTGCGGACGGGACTCAGCAAGCCCACAGCAAGCAGTGACAGTTCAACACATGCTACGGGTGCCAGGTGAAGAAATACGAGACGGCACAATTCCAGGGGTTGTGACTGAGAGGACAGCCGTCTAGGGGGTTGGATAGTAGATGATTAGTAAAGGTAGGATCTTACGGCAAGGCCGACAGGCGGCAAAACTGGGAGGCCAGTTGCTGACAGAGGTTTTTGCACAAATCTTAAGTGAGGGGAACTCAGTATACTGCCGTTTGCGCAGAGAAAAGTTAACACTTGGTTTAAAATCCCAAAGCAATGTACGGTACGACGGCAGCTTAAACGGAGTGAACCAGTCGGTCCCATTGACAAGTGGTCAGCAGGAACAAGGGCGAGTACGAACTTGGAGAGACGACTGCGCCCTCTGTTGATAAGGCGGCACGAGGTAGTGTCCGGAATCACCAGTAGCAATGTCGCTCTTGGTAGAAATATTTCAAGAGACGAAAAAGGAATTTAATTAAATATTTTCACCAATTGTGTATTATTTACCACTTTTGTCGGAAATGGTAAATCCAGTCCTAAGTTTAGAGCACAGAAAGGTCGTCCATTGATTATTCCTAAGAGTAAACACCTGTATGACTAATTTTAAGAAATACGGAGATTTTAGCTGGGAAGAAGATCTGCCTTTCCCCATTCGCATGATCTTGCCCCCTCACACTAGCATCTTTACAGACGCCTACAACACCGTTTAGCCAAGATGACAAGATCCGCGCAAAAAAATCCCGCCCGTCCGTCAGCCTAGCAGAAGACTACCCCGGTTAGCCCGCAGTTGGTGCATAGCGAAACAGTCCTCAGTGTAAACTAACAGTGAAACTAGCAGGCTCGCCGACCAAAGAAGTAAGCAGTCGCAGACCACGAGGTGGAAGTACCTCAGACGTGGCGGCCGGGCACCGACTTGGCAAACCGCTGTCCACAGGAAGGTTACGCACCACAGCTGCATTATAAGACGGCGAATGTGCTCCCAAAACGGGCCACGCGATAGATGCGCTGGGCCAACACAGGAGGCTAGGTCGGATTCTGGCAGGCGTTATCGGGGTTGCGCACCCATACCAAATAATAAAACTCTGAGTGTGGCTGCAAGCCCCGTTGCAGAAACACGCCGCGCAGATTGAGATCCATGCCGCCTCCCCCCATAACTGTTGTTTGTTGTGGACCAGGGGGTGGTGGCACGCCAATGTGTGGGTTTTCGCCGTGCCAGCTACCTTCGGCCTTTCCCACCTCCGGTCTTCTTGACCTGGTCATGACACCGGGCCCAGGTGGTTGAGGAAGAGAGTGCGGCAGATGCTGAGCAAGTTTGCTATCACCATGAACCAATTCACGCGCAAGTCACCGTCCATGAACGCATCATGATGTGGAGCAAACGGTGAACATCGTCGAAACCGACGGTCGAACTGCCATAAAACGGCGAATGGAGTCTCCCGCGACCGAACAAGACTGCAGTCCCTGTCTGCCACAACCCATGAACCTTAAACTGGTGCTGGAGGTGTAAACCGTGACGACCACCTTCCTCTATTAAATCGCTTTACACAACCACTGTCTGGCGAATTAAGACTTGATAAATATTATTTTGGCTAGATCGCAGTTGGTAGCCAGGTCCCGTATTACAGGTGGCTGGGGAGGGGGGGGTTGTTTACTGGGGCTATTTTGTGGGGTTCCATAATCAAATCTGTCCCATTTGGCTTCCGTTTTACGTTTGAGGTTATGATTAGGGTACCGGTTAATGGTTTCCGATTTTCAGGTTAGGGTTATGCCTTTAGGCATAGGTTTTCGGGTTACGGTTAGGGTTTGAGCGTACGAATAGGTTTCGGTTTTAGGGTTAGGTTTCTGAGTTACGGCTATGTCTAAGGACTACGGTTCCGTTTACGATTTCGGTTAGGGTTGACGGTTAACGTTTAACTTTGAGGTTAGGGTTAGGGTTAAGGTTAGGATTAGGGTTAAGGTCGCCGTCCGCTTCCCCATTCCTGGCTACCAACTGCGATTTAACCATTATTTTATCTACATTTAGGAAGTGGTTGCCCTATGATAATGCTAATTTCTTTTCCTATGCGCATCTAGGGCATAAGAATCTGAAAAGCATGTTGGTCAATCACCTGCTCCTTTACAAATAGTTGAAAACCGTCAGTGTCGAGATAAAAACAAAACGGGGGTTCAGTAAACTTTCTCTTAACATCATCAGTTGATATCTGCTGCACGTCCCCTACATCTTCCCAGTTTTAAGGATGTTCGGCGATCAGAAATTTCAGTTGGAAAATCTTCTTATAAACCTAGCGGAAGCACATAATTCAGAACAACAGATCAGTCTATGGTGCCTATTCCATCGTCTTTTTGTGCGTTCCGTCGTGAATATGTCCCTTCTAAAGCCTGAAATCACGAAGACAATCTGCAAACATGTACTATAGGGAATAGTTGAGAACGCAAGTAGCAAGGGTTCTTCCAGGAACTTCACCAAATTCTTGACCCTTGGCGCGTTGACTGAACTTCCTTGTGTGTAATGCCGATTCACTGGCAGTTGTTATGATGAATGTTCATGATATTCAAGATCCGTCTTTATCTCACTTTAAAAGGCGCAATCAAACAAAAGTTAGAACCACCGTCCAATTTTGACTTTTATTCCATATTTTTATTTAATGAACAGCGGCCGACTAGAAAGTCCAGAAATCAAGACACACATTACTTGAGTGAGAAAATGTGTTTTGCTTCATTGTTGAAAGAGCTTAAGTGGTTTCTAGGCGTGCGTGTGAATTTACGAAGGTCTCTTTCTGTTCATGAAATTAAAAAGACCTGAACCAAATGTGTAAAGATTTTGTGAGCTTGCATCAGTAAATAGTAGTCTCAAATGAAAGTATAAAATACTTATCATCTCTATCTAACGGGCTATCATATGTGTCAGTGACTAAATGGGATTATTTTCGAGGGGAGATTCGCATACATTATTTGTAATTATTTTAAACAGTTTTCTTTGAAGAGGGAAAAAAAGATTAGTTTGCTGAAGTTTACTGGAACTTACATCCTTAACGATGAATTCTTTGTCATTCTGTCACTTCCAATATTTCTATTTGCGTTTAGAATGACGAATTTTAATTTCTCTTTTGCTGGTTGTCCCCTCCCACTACCTCAATTAGAAGGCCAGTTAATACTGTTCAAAATGTAAAGGGTTATCAAGCCTTTTTCTCAGAATATATATCTGCAGAAATGAAAGCTTTTCAAAGACCGTGATACCGAAAGAAATCTCCGAGGTTATTGGTGCTATCGTTTGCATATGTTACCATGAATTTAACTATGGCAATTCTAAGTCTTAAAGTCTTGGGTAGAGGGCGAGTTCCTCAGTTAAAGCGCATTGGAGGCGGTCGAAAGTAAATATCACTGAACCAAGAATAGTGGGAAGGACTCGTTAGTTGTTAGTAAGCGAGTCATTAAGCTATTTTTTCATATTATTTGGGCGAAAACGGCCGCGATAATATCTACTTATGATAGCAATGCAACGTTTGCATGTGCCGCTTCAGACGGTCAGTATTCACAAATGTTTCCACTAGAGAAATTACAACATAAAGTATGCAAACGGGTTAGCAAAAATTAGTCTGCAAATATCGTTTCGCATTCAGGTATAAATTAACCTAGTCCAGAAAGTAAAACTACAAACTGCTAATTGTTATCGTCATACCCGTCCAGCAATCTCTTAAAAGGCCAGCGAGCGGTCTCTTGGGGAAAGCAAAATAAACACACCGTTCTGATATGAAATAGGAAAAGGCATGCATTTAAATCTTCCTAATTTTAATATCAGGACACATGCCAGAAACAGTCAATGTAATTTAGGAAAAGATGAGAAGATCAAGTATAGAGTGCCGTCTAACAGCAGGCCGCGTGCGTAGCTATGAGTTTCAGACCCAAATGCAGTACTGAAATTGGATGATAAATGGAAAACGACTCTCGCCTACGTAAGGATGTCGCGTTTTGATTTTTGACCTACTGGCGTTGTCGAATATTTAAGAAAATTGACGGTAGGTTTCTTCATGTGATTACGCTTAAGTGTATGTGCAAACGTTAGTAATGTCGATGATCCAGGTGCCGGCGGCGCCGAGAGGAGAAATTTTCTGCTCAAAACCAATAACATTTAGATGAAACGGATGCAATTCCACAAAGTTAAGATTTGGCCATCCCCGCTTTTTTTGCCGTAAGTTCACCTAGTTTTAGAAACTGCTTATTAAAAAACCCAAGATACTGGTCTACTGTCGCTGAAAGAGGATATGAGCAGATGCTTTAAAGACGTTGCCAGGGATCTTCCCAACCATGGGGAAGACCCCCCAACGGATGGTCGGAAGAATTTGTGGGTTATAACGTGACTACGTCAGTGCGGGCGTATGCCAATTCCCTACATATTTGGTTTAGCGGGCTCATCGACCCCAGAAGTTGGGTGAGTGTCCTTCTGTACCCTTGGGGCGGATGTCGACGTCGGCCGTGTGGGCCATAAAGATGCCTTGGAAGTCCCGCGTCACAAGTGTCTATGCGCGAAAGTGCCCCAAGACGGAGACCCAGATAGGCAGGGACACTAAGCCCTACAGATAGTGAGGGGGATACTTGACGCGGGCCTCGAGGATGGTAATTCTGGTCAGGAGTATCACTTTAACCCTACGGTAAAAGCAGTCTCGAGTGTATGCTAGGGATGCATGCTTCGGTGTCACAACAGCTCACATGTACGATGACGTGTTCGGGGCCAGAGACACTTTAGCAACGGTGTTATATGCGTTAACACTAAAAAGGTTTTTTGAGAAATTTATGTTAAGACCACTGAGTTTAATCATATACCGATGGCTTTAAGGGCGCCCCATCTACAGACCCACGTGAGACGGCAATAGCGCAGCCTTTAGTCGCCCATAGAGTGATTGATCAGATGCAACCTCTGCAGACTCAGCCTCTTCCCATCAAGTGAAAAACCGCCCAGCGAGTAATGTAGCAAGTACAAGTAAGCCCATAGTGCAAGCTGAGATGGGACATGCTGACTTTCCTCATCATTAATCTTCAACCAAAGGAAGAAACAGATAGGTTAGCTAAATGATGACAAGTACACTTGGAAATACCCGGTCAAGCAGTCCGGCTGTCATCAACAGACCAGTGAAGAGAAGAATTCGGAACAACGTTAGTGAACAAATGACTTATGAAATCTTTGATGTTCGATAATCGTTTTATCAAGTCATAAACTTACGGTTTCTTCTTGTAATGATCGGGAGCAAGACCAAGCACGATACTGGTGTAAACCCGCGCAACAGATCGCACAAACCGAGCGATACCATGTCGGCAGGCGAGGAAGGAGCTTGTACAGTCCGATTTATCGTCCGAATATGACGCTGGCGAGGGCTGTTGCAGCCCAATGCGTAAGAGACGAAGCATGCTCTTCTCTCGCCGCGGGACAGAAAGGTGCTCGTCAAGGCTGGCTGACAGAGTATTCAGCAAACGGTGGAGAAGTTCGGGAGGACACTTGCAAAGAAGCGTGAATACGAACTCGTCTAACTGCGACGCACCGGACTGAATCGCCATGAAGGGCTGAAAAAAATGAAGAAAAATAAGCACAAGGAGCTAAAGAGGGTAAAATCGGTCACAGGAGCGAAATACCAACCTGTTCGTCCTTTGAAGGGGAAGGAGGTCCATCACCACAGAGCAGACTTGCCGCGGCAGACTTTGATTCTAGCACGATCTCGAGGGCGTCTCTGCAGAAGGTGGGTGGCTCAAGATCATGTTCCGGCTCGTCTGACGCCGCACCCCCGGTTCCGCGGCCAGTCGAATCAGTTGTAGTGGTGCCACCCGACTGGGCGCGACCGCTCAGTGGAGTAGCCGACGTCGACGAATCTGTGGTAGCACCGGTTGGGGTGGTTGCTACGGCTGCGGCTGCAGCCGCAGCAATTACGGCCCTTGAGGTAATGGGACCGAGGCGCCGACGAGAGGGACGATACTGTTTCTGTTCCCTGCACTGTCGTTCCACAGACTTGGTAAGGTAGACCATCAGGTGTTCTCCTCGACCATTGGGCAAGTAAACTAAGTCAGTCTCCCGCAATAGGCGCTCAAAGAGACTGAGTCGCATTGACTGGGAACCAAGAATGAGACTACGACAACAACACTTCTCCCAGCAGTCGCAGTAGGCTGTCGGTGAGGTGCGCTTAAGACGGCAGTCATGGCCCTTGTGACAGACACGTGCACACTCAGTGCAGCAGCAGAGAGAGTCCATGAGACCGCAGGTGCGACACTCAAAAATGTCCAGACGGATGTGGTTGGGACCAGTCCAAGTAAAACTGCAAGTATCGTTGTAGCACAGCATGAAAAGGGGTGAATCGTCAAGGCAGGAGGAGGGAGGAAATATATATTTCATGAGGGGAGAGTAGCGGAACTGGCTGGTCTCGCTCTCCAATCGGATATCCTCCAGGTCTACAAGAAAGTCCAGGAGAAAACTGGCAATCTGGTAGGCTTTGCATTGGATTGCCAACATGAAGGGAGTCATGCCGTCGTCGGTGACACTAGACAGCAGCTCGGGCAGGTGCGGTCGTAAAGTTGGGTCACGAAGCAGCAGTCGGAGGATACGATAAGAGGCTTGGCGGCGGGTAAAATCGTCCGTAGTGACTGGGGGCAGATACCAGAAATTTGATCCAGCAGTTATTGTAGGAGGCGGGGCAGAGGGGAATGCCGCCTGACTGGTAACAATACCCCCCTGCGTCTCCTGTTCGGGGGTCGTGTGAGCCGGAGTTGTGACAGCCTCGATGGAGGACCGGATGAAAAGGTCGTGCATTGTTAGACCGGAGGTGCCTGACCGCGAGCTGCCCCTGGTAGACACACGCAGTAGTAGGTAAATGAATATTAAAATGGAGAAATGAAGATGGTGGTAAAGATTCGCGCAAACCCATTCCCCCTCCTCCTCGCTATTAAAAGACTTTTCACTATTTACGCTGTCAATGACCTGACTGAAACTTCATGTGACACACTAACGGACGGCAAGTCGCGCTACGCGGCGCACATGTATGCGCACCAAGGCAGACGGTTTCTTATCAACTGACGGTGAGTAGTCCATAATCTGCAACGGAGAGGAAAATCAGACCTGGGAAATACCTAATGCAAGGATTCTTTTCAGGGTAGTCAATTCCACTATCGAGTGAGTAATCCACACTTCACTTGTCAGTCCTGTGGCTTCGAATGTGCAGGCGATTGTATGCCTGGCCACACGCGCATGCAAATGATAGGCTGCTTGGCGTATGGAAGTTGCTGACATTGACACGAAGCCCTAGCATTACAGCGGATCAGGTGCATGTTTTATCGAAATTGCCGTTTGAAGAGTGTAGGCAGTCAATGGATTTTCGCTAGCGAGCCGCTTCAGGTCCAGCGTTTGGTGAGACTGGTTTTGTCCAGTAAGTATCCAAGTGACTGCTTGAACGTAACATATACAACCACTAATATTAATTCGAATACGTTCTAGCAAACCACGCAGGGTAAGATAACGTTCTGAGTAGAAAAACGTGATGGATGCAAAACAGGACGATTGAGTGATTTGGATTTCCCATTAATGACCAATACTATCCCCCTTGAAAATGTATGACTTTTAAATCGGTAAGTAATTGAAGAGATAAATCAAAACACGTGGGATAACCGTATCCAATCTACTTCCGTGATCACACTTTTGCATAAAGACTCATTTTAACAGCTGCCGTTTTGCCCGTGATTACTGGCAAGCGCCCATATATGATTCCAAGGCCTAGAATCGTGTCGGTATGTGCTGCGGAAGAGGATTTCATGGTTATTTAAATATTATCTGACGCACCAAACACGTGAAAATATCTGGAAAAGTTAGTGCAATATGTCTGCACGTTTGATAAAGGAGCGGAAAGTAGACTGAGTATGCAGGTGGACGCTGTGAGACGACCCTAGATTTAAACCTTTCCCTCAAATAATAATGAAATTATCCGCAAAGGTAGGCATTTAGAACCCGTGGAGAACTCACAAATTTAGTAGCGAGAATAGCGGTTTCGAGGTAGGTGTAAGATTCCAACTTTGGCCGGGGTTGCGGAGTTCCAGACTTTTAAATTTGCCTTCCGACTGATTGGCAAGAATGCTCGCAAGGCGTTCAGACCACTCGGTCTCACGATTGGACTGTGGAGCACACATAAGCACAGCCATGTGGAGGATGTTGCGATGACCGTCAGCAAGTTCGTGTACCACGGACTGAAGTTTCCTCGCCGTCGCGGTAGCCAATGAGCGGAGCTGAAGACGTGACATTAATGTCTGAGTCATGACAACAGAACATACAACAATAGCGCGCAAGATCTTAAGAGAAAGATAGTTTCAACAAAGCGATCCAGTAACTCTGCGGTCGTGGGCATCCCGAGATTTTGAAGAAGCAAGACCCCCTCCCCCGCCGCATATGGCCCATTGACTTGTTCATTTTCGAACTGTTAAACAGTGACTGGGGGAGTTCATTCTAGCACTGCAAAGTGTGTAGCACATATTGCATGTGATAAGGAATTATGCTTACCCGTGACGCATGAGGGTAGGCAGGCTACAACCAGTGAGGAAGTGTAGTTGGCTTCGGCAAGCATTTGGTGGGAAAGCGTGGTCGGTCATTTACTTGAGAGGCTGCAGACCGAAAACCGACTAAAAGGCTTTTTCCGCTCTATTTACATCGGGAGGACGAAGCTAGTCCGTTAACTTACTTGCCAGCTGCCCGGTCCCACAGGTGGCGGATAGTAGGACGGTCTCCAACAACAACAACTAGCTGTAAAATAAGCAGGTTCTGGAGTCTGACGAAAAAGCAGCCACTGACTGTGCAGCGGCCCACACTAGCTGGGCACTGATGACCCAGGCCGGTCGCCCATAAGGTAACAGGCCATGGTTGTATTAGGGAATGCTGAATGTACACCACCATATAGTGCAAGAAACCATTCCTTGGCCTAACCGTCTCACAAAGCTGTTCGTCAGCGGACTCGGGCTTAACTGAGGTTTGAGCGATTGGAGGTCATGATTCGGGCATTCTACCTGGACTTGGCGAAATTAAATGGCATTGAAGGAAGGAATTTTCCAGTCTGACGGCAAAGTTTAATTAGCTTACAGGTGGTTTTCTGTTGAAAGACATCACCAACGACAACAGTTCCATGCATATGTACAGTAGATGTGCTAACTCATGAAATGTCAACCAAAATTTCGAAATGCGTTCTCGTTTCGAAAAGATAAATTAGGTAGTGTTGTAAAATGAATCATCATGCAGCATAAACCTATAATGATCCAGTTACCTCAGGGTGTCGACTTTCGAAGGAACTTATTTTCGGCTGCATGCAAGATCTATACTCTGCAAAAAATGACTACTTAATTAGTATGTGATTTTCTCATTGATTTTCGATGGCCTTGAAAATTCATTTATATTTCATGGAAAACCTGCATAAAAATATTTATTCTTTTACTTATTCGGTAGAAAATCAGGTCTTCTTCCAATTTCATACTCAAAAGAAGAGTATAATTCGGTTTTAAAAAAGTTTCTAATTGTGAGATTTTTTAATGCCGTGAAATGACCGTTCATAGAATGTCATGTATCTGCATTTACGAATGTGGCTTGTAATGTTAACAATATTGCTCAAATCTACTGCTTAATTTTATGAACCTCCTATGGTCTCCTTTTAACACCGTAGAGAAATGCATGCAATATTGTTAACTTTACAAGCCACATTCGTAAATGCAGACACATGACGTTTCATAAACGGCCATTTAACGGTATTAAAAAATCGCACAATTAGAAACTTTTTTAAAACCGAACTATACTGTTCTTTTGAGTATGAAATTGGAAGAAGACGTGATTTTCTACTAAATAAGTAAAAGAATGAATATTTTTACGCAGGTTTTCCATGAAGTATAATTTGACTTTTCAAAGGCATCGAAAATCAATGAGAAAATTGCATGCTACTTAGGTAGTCATTTTTTGCAGAGTATATATCTTGCATGCAGCCGAAAATAAGTTCTTTCGAAAGTCGACACCCAGAGGTAACTGGATCATTATAGCTTTATGCTGCATCATGATTAGTTTTACAACACTACTTAATTTATCTTTTCGAAACGAGAACGCATTTCGAAAGTTTGGTTGACATTTCATGAGTTAGCACATCTACTGTACATTCTAAAGCAGTAAAAACGAAGGTACTGTGGATTCAGATTTCGTGCTCATACGAGAGCGAACGGAGATCACGGTCGAGCATGCAAAGCCGGGGGGAACATGCTATTTGGCTTAAAGAAGTCAAAAAATATAAAAAGGATAAAAGCAAGGTTAGTTTTGGAGATGTTTCGAGTGGCGTGGTACTGAAACGTCATTTACAGCAATATTTGCAAATAACGTACCCCAGCTATACGGGTTATTTTATATAATGAGACTCAGTGCTACGATCTATTCCTTTTATTACCTAGTCCACTTCCTTATATAGCAAGGTCTGGTCCCTTCCCAACACGGCCCCTTCTGAACGGCGTTATACCAATATGACGGAAGTTTGCTGGCCCATGGAGGTGTCACAGAAGCTTTGGTGTAAATTGCCTTAAGTGCGAAGAGTACATAGCATAAACGGCTCAGCATGTCGAGCCTAATTATAATGGCAAAACCGTTTCCTAAAATAACAGGAAATAACGGCATAAAACTGGGAGGGGGGTCACCTACCGCCTCTTCGACCTTACGGTCCTCTGCTCGCAGTACGTACTGCATGAGGGAGGTCTCGGAAACGACTAAGACGCCAAATAGAATGCGAGGAATCCGTGATTTGGCCTCCTTGTTCTTCTTCAAATTGGCGTCAGTAGCGCCAGACGAGGGGGTCGGCTGTGAGTCGCCGGAGGTGGACAGGCAAGATGGACTGAGCCAACTGAGTGCGGCACACTGGATAGAAGGAAGGTCAAGCCATTGAGGGAAGACCCAGGGCTCCTGTCCAGAGCGCGGGGTCGGAAGAAAGGGGAAGACAACACCAGCAGAATCGCGCAAGAGTAGAGGACGCTGGAGCAGAAACATGTGGGGGGATTCGATTATGGGAGCAGGGAATTAGGTATTCGCGACTGACAAATCATCATACCCGGAAAGGAAACAAGAAGCGATCATAAGGAACGGCCTACCTGCCCACCTGTTTAATTAGATGAGTCGCCCCTCCTTCAAAGGAAGGCAAAGACGCAGAATGACACATGCTTTTAAAGTTCCTGAATTCAGGGTGTGACAAGATACCTCAGCTGAGCCAGGCAGAAAGGAGGGTGCCAAACGACAGTGGTATGTTAACAGTTGGAGGACATTCAAATGAAAAGCGAAGCGACAAGGCTAATGTCGGCTTGTGCTACAAACTACCGCTGAGGTAAATGCATTCATTAACAGAGTGTAGTGGCAGCACCAGGCTTGTCAATTTATTTTAGTGTTTGGTACGTTTCCTCCCCTTAACCTCTAGACAAGGGTCGGTACGATGAATCCTATTCCGCCGTCACCGCCGCCACACTGTTGACGGCGACGAGGTCGCTTGGAAGGCTACTTCGACATGATCCGTCGAGAACGTCCGCTACTCGGTCTTTGCAGCCAGAAAGTTAGCTGAGTTCAGGAGACCCGTGATCGCAGATCGCCACACGTGGAGCGGCATCACTGACGCTAATTAGCATTGTCCAATATGGTTTGGTGCCTTTGAAGGTCTTAGATTAGAAGGATCAAACAGTAACTACATGTAAGTTAGCATGGAGAGCCGCCCCATGTGATGCGCGGCGTAGAATGCGCTCAGAGCTTGGGGCACGGTGTATGTCAATGATAACATAGGCTACTGAAGTAGTACTTTGTGCTATTCTTGCAGGTGGCTACAAGCCAGCGCGACTCGGAGTAAGGAGAAGTGCGAAGCCATGTTTCCTCACAAGTATTCTTTCTTGTCCCGTAGGAACGGCCAAGAACTCCAAGAACTCATGTTTTTAAATCCAGGGCGTACGTTCTATCGTAGTTAGGAGAGCCGCCTAGTCTAGTGACCAGGAACAAATGAGAGAGAGGGCGATATTGAGCTATTCCTTATTAGCAAAAGCCAATGCATTTCTCATTATGATAACCCCGCATAATGAAAGTCATGGCTTGGAAGATTGTCCACTAACAGGAAACTAGACCCCCCATTGGAAGAAGAATCGGACTAGAGGTCTCTTCTACATTTCTACCCTACGGCAACTCTCGCGTACGTGATGTTTGAATTTGTTATGCAGGTATTAGACCATGCACGCAGACCACAGCATCTAAACGTATGCCGGTCATATAAAACCGAATAGATCGTTGGCATTTTGGAAAGGAAACAAAAAGGTCGTTCATGTGTTCAACTTTTTCCCGTTTAAACAACCAGACGCGCCTTTAAAATACCAAACCACGCCAGCAGTCACGGCTTGCGAGGTTGCCAGTGGACGAGATAGCTCGGTTCTCCCTCTGGAAGAAGGCCTGCGCAATGGACCCTTGCCAGTGTGACCTCTATGGATACTCTCGAAGACAAGATACCTGAAGCCTCCCGTCGATGACTAGCTACACAGGATCGGGGACCGGCACGCGTGTGGCGCATGCATACGTAGCTTTAGTTCCGTCAGTCACTACCAACACGCTCGTCCCCGGTCTTCTCGACATAGCCTTGGCATTGGAACATAGTGGAGCCGGATGAAAGAGACAGATGATGCGTAAGTCACCGCTCCACTATCCTCGGGATAGTGGTGGACGTCGTTAGTTGTGATAGGCAGGGTCGTCCGGGGCGGATGTGGTAGTCGGCAGGAGGTAAAACTGTCTGAACCTGTCCGGCGTATTTTGCAAAGACTTGATAGTAATTCCGAGGAACAACTTAACCGTGCGTAGTGCTTTTTTTCAAAAGAGTGGTAATTAATCAAGCCGAGACAACCGTAGTTGACCGGCAAAGACTGTGCTTCAGATGAGTGAGAGCAAATGGCTGTGAACCCTGTGGTCAGAGCTAAGGTAAATCATAACGATGAAGCTTTCTGCATGAAAAATGAGTAATGCATCAAACGTACCTCGGCGGGACAGGTGTAAGCAAGCTGGTTGTAAGCCGGACGTGAATAACCCACAGCAAGAATGGGAAGTCGATGAGAGGAGACTGTCTTGCCAATTAACGTGAATACGTGATACTCGAGGGTTTTGGGATCATTCGCAGACAGACCTGAAGTAGAGTTGTCGGGCAACCTCTCAACAATGGCATGAATGCGCCCATTCTCCGGAGCAACTGAGATTAGTTTTTTCCTGCTGCGCGCCATAGTGGCTCCAGAGCCACTTTCGCCACTCACTTTCGAAGACAAAAACGAGGTGGGCACCTTTCGGGGAGAATGCTGAACAAAGTCGGGAACGCGTTGGAGACCCGTAGGCTTAACAACCATCAAATCGTCCTTCTTCAGAAGACGACAATCCTAAAATTTAAGAGATGATCACAGACTTAGTCCTTTGTCTGCACCAACTGATGCGCATACGCAATCCTGGAGAACTTTTAAACAGAACTCTTGGCCAAATAGGCTACTACTGCCTTACATTCAACCACGTCATCGGATCTGGAGGTAAAGATGATGACGTCGCTGTTGATAATTTGGGGACCGGGAGGTTCAGTTTCGTCAACTGACTCTGCTGCCCGCAGGCTGTAGAAGACAAAGAGGGTGAGGTTCCCGTGGTTATACTGTTAATCAGCATGCAGACCGGAGATAAGGTACAATTGGCCGCCAAGCACGCTCGGTCTTGTTCCTGGATAAAAATAGAGAAATTGCAGGGGTATAATTTATGCTTAAGGGGGAGGGAGGGAGGGAGAGGCAGAACAAGGGAACTACGAATTACAAGTACCACGTTTGGTAGGCCATTCACTGTACGAGGCGTGAGATGGTCTTTTCGATCACGCTAGGCCCAGTTAAGTTTAACTAAAATTGGTTACGTTACCTGTGGTTACAAATAGGGTGGGCCGTACACATAAAAATTGCAAGCCGACAGGAAGCCATAAATCCTGCGACTAAAGCCAAGAGAGGGGCTGTTTGTGGAAACGGGGCTTCTTCGAAGAATGGTCTTCAGCCTGGAAAGCGGAACTATCTGGTTTGGAGTAGCATTGGATTTTTTGAATAATGTTAGGTGATGAGCTATAGCGGCAGGGCTAACTCATCTAAAAAGTACCCTCGTCTAGAAAAAGTTCGAGTTCATTATAACCCCACATAAATGCGTGTCGGACAGCGTCTTCAGCGAGCAGATCAGAGGGTTTATAAAAGTCGGTAAATGCATAGATTCTGTTCAACACTCCCCAGACCACCACAGATTTTTCCATCTATGTTAGCTATGTCTTGTCTGAAATCCGGATTTACCTGTTAAGGGAGGATTCCAGTGGACTAATAATAGTAGGTATATCTGGCTCATCTACCTGGCAGTCATAAAAAGTGGGATAATGAAACCAAGGTAGTCTTATGATACTGATGTCCTGCTTCCGATTCCGTTGGAACAGACAAAGGACAAAGGTGGCTACAGTAGCGCCAGCTTGTCCCCACAAGGACCAACCGTGACCAGAACAGTGGAACGCGAAGGGCACGGGCACATTGATTGGCTAATTTATTTGCTGATGATGGAAAACCTGTTATGGCAGGGCAGAAGAGTTACCTTTAGAAATTTCACAGCTGCAATATTCCCATCCACTTTAAGCAGAACACCGATTGGCTGGGTGCGACCATCCTCGACAAAGACAACATCATTGAGACACCAGTCTTCCAACTCCTCTGACTCACTGCTACTGCCGACAGCTCTACCTGTCGAGGCGGAATGTTGGCGCTTGGTTGCAAGCCGAGTGCCACCAAAATCCGTACTCTCCTTTTCTGTAGAGGTGGTTCGACGACTTGAACCACGTGACTGACCACTGCCCGGAGAGGAGGCTCTTCCGTCCGCATCGGTGGAGGCTCTGGCAACAGTTGTAGCCCCGCGCTCACCACGATCACTCGATGTGCTTGGCACCTTCTTGCGCTCTGCAAGTGGAATGAGGGAAAACAGTTAGCATGCTGGAAAGGAGTGAACCTAACAGGCACATCGCCAGAGTTGGATTGAAGGTCTGGCAGATCGCTTTGAGATCAAAATAGGTTATATGCCCTAACGCAGATAATCCGTCGTATCCATGAAAGAGACTTCGCCCAAATACATCGATTATAATCTGGCTATGCCACTTGTTCCTTGACAGTGTAAAATGGTCTCACTGTCCTGTCACTTTCGCCAGTTCGTGAAATTGTCGACCTAGTCAATATACGCCGGCGTTTCTTCTATCCAAAATGGAAAAGAAACTTGTGAGCAATTCAAGGTATCAAATCAGCCGAGAGATCATTACACTCCTCGCTTGCCTGAACATGTAGGTTAGAAGGATATTCCGACGTAGTTAACGGGACACCACTAGTCGGCTTGTTGTGGTCGAGCCCAGTGCGTTGGAATTTGGCTGAAATGATGTATCATTGTTGTTTTTCAAAAATGTACTGCCCTCGAAGCCAGGATGGGAGGGACGAAAAGCTTTTATGGTGTTTCACCGTGAAAAATACGGGAGTGCCAATACGATGAGCAGCAATGGAATTCGTAAGACATCCCTATTTGTATCCCGTTGACTACGTTATTTTGAGGTCAGAACCACTGTTTTGGAGAGAGCACAAACAGTTAAACTTCCGCCATATTAATTATGTTTACTAGGTAGTTGTGGGGATAGGCAGGTCAGAAATGTCCCAATAACGCCTTGGATGGCAGTTATTTTAGTCAGTTAGGCAGTAGTAAGAAGAGAGTTAAGCCGCCTCACTGCATATTCATTCGCAAGTAGACTAGGCAAAGTAATAAATTGAATTGTTGCAGACAAGGCGCATTAGAAAAGTAAAAACATTACGATCACGGCGAACTTTACACGCATGGAAAAATATTGGCTTGAAAAAGTAGACAATAGGCGGTAGGGTCTTTACTGAATGTCCCTGGGCTGACTTTAATTGGACCAGATTGATCACTGCAGGTTGACGAGGCCGGTGAAGGGGGTGGTGGCATTTCCAGAGAGAGTGAACTTCCAGAGCCTCCTACACCGCCATCAGCTGATGCAGGAGCCGAAGTGAGGACGCCGTCCGTTGTCGTTGCGGACGGATCGAAACTTGTTGATGGCACGTTGTTGTTCCATGCAGCGATGGCATGCGGACAGGAAAATGCGTGAAGCGCTGCTTCAGTCTGGCTGACCTGATCCATTGAAGATTGGAGGCGAGCAGATTGGATGGGGTCCAGACAACCGCTTAGGGAGAGTGAGGTCAGAATAGAGGGTGATTTTACTCGGAATCGGCAGACATCGGTCAACTTCCAAGCATCCTCAAGAAGAACGCCGACTTTGGGCAGACCGTTAACGAGAGTAAAGCCGACGGCGCCGGCGTGAAATACGGGAGCATTTTTCATGCAAACCAGGTCTCCAGGACCGACTGGTCGAGCTGGTTCAGGATGCGCTGTCAATGTTCCTGGAGGCCCTGTACTTGAGTGTCGACTTCTACTATTGGCATTTGCACGTGAGTGCCCGGTCGATGAGGTTGGAGATGACGCATTCGTTGTAACCGGCTGTTTTTGATTACGTAACCGGTCAACAGTACGTTGGCGCATGTAAGACGGATAAACACCCCTTGGAGAAAAACACAAAAGGCAGTGATGATGGATGCAACCGGGAGAATAGCCAGCTGTCTAGTATGTTAATACGTAGAAACCTACCACCAATATATATTGCCGGATTCACATTGCACGACGGAGATAAGCGGAGCTGTGTACACTTTTCGAACGGTTTCGTGTTTAAGTTCGGCAAAATGGGTGGCGGGATGTTCAAATCTTGCCACTGCAGAACGCAGACTTAGTGCATTTGATGAGCTGGAAGACGAGGTTGTAGCTTGCAGGAGGGCAGGTAGAACGTCATCCATCCAAGAAGCAATTGCTCCGGAGGCCGTCACAACAGAAGCACGAGTTATACAGGCCGATAGAGAGACTATCTTCTCGTCAGTAATGCCAAGAGTAGCTGCGCGAGGATGACGGTGGTTAACCGTGACACCAGTTGTGGCGGTAGCATCAGACGCCACATCAGTGTCCGACGTTGGCCGGTCGTTAAAAATTGGAAAGGTCAGGCGCTAAAAGGAAGAGATGGGTGCATTATCACGTAGTTAAACCTCCTAACTTGTAGAATAATCAGGTGTGGGAAAAGATAACGGAAGTGTAGGCCGAGTCCATGACTAGGTTGTTTGTTTAAGCTGTCAAATAGCTAAAAGCACGGGATCATAAACTTAGCGAATTGCCTACTGGTTAATCAAACACGTTTATGATCATTTGCGTCACCCAACACTCCAGTTGGCCATCAAAAGTTCTAAAACAAGCCTGGCTTGTAGTGTTTGCGTAATGCACAATTAACCTTCCAAGAGCCAATAACACCATTTCACAGGCTCCGTTTCTTCGAAAGTATTTGACTCCTCGAAATCTGTAATCAGAGAAGGGTTTGCTTAACACTTCAACGGCAGCACAAACCTTTCTGTCTACTTACATGAGGAGGAAAAAGCCGGTTTAGATGAGCCGACGGAACGCTTTTGGAAATGGTTATTTCAGAGATGTAAGCCATGACTTCCAGTTTTCTTTGGATCAATTCAGTAAGATTAATTTCTTCTGGACCAAAGGCCAATATACAAAACAGGTTAGGTATTTGTCGAGAAAAGTCTCTTAACTTTGAATGCCCAGTAGTGCCCCGCCCGCTATTACAGCCTGTCCAACTGCGTGCGTAAATGTAATAAGTAAGCGTCTGTTGGCGTTCAACTGATCTACTCTCTGTTGGCGCGTATCGACAAAACTAAGTAGTGACATCGTAGAGATAACACGGTTTCTGATGCCCTGACACCAGATTGGGCAAACAGACACTGACTAACTGAGCATGGGAGGGCTCGCAACAGATTTCAAAACGAAAGGAGATAAATTACTAGCTTTACAAAACCGTGGTACTTGACATCCTTAGAGTAGTGTGGCAGTTTAACTGCTTTCAATAACTATTCGCAGCTGCCCAAAGTTAGCGCCGTAATTATCTAATACCATACCTACTCAACGGCAGGTGTAGCTTCAGTTAAAATGCTGCAATATGAATATGCCCTGACAGTATTCCATGCAGGGGCACGAAGACGAATGCCAAACATACACAAAACTTTGCGATATGGGCGCTACCACGAAAAGATTGCGTTTTTCCCTTGTTTTCCAATTATTCTTTAGGAGGGATGACGCGCAGCATAAGTGATTAAAAAACCTACATCTCGTAGGCGTTTCTAGAAAATACTGGCTAAAAGTTGGCATCTGCAAGTTAACATCTTGGGGCAAAGTAACTCGCTCAAGCATGCCGAAACATGCCTAGGTTTACCACTCCCACTTAGTACGCATGCCAGTTTTAGTTATTTCTAAGCACGAAAGAAGATGTTACAGTAGACATCTAGGGGAGCTAAAGCACCAAAAATGTTGCATGCACGGCGAATAGTGCAAACAGAATGGCACACTAAAAGGTACAAAAAGCAATAAGTAAGAGCGTTATGTTTTAGACGGACAATTTTAAGATGGTGCAGTCACGTTAGCGCACCAGCATTTGAAATCTGCTGAAGTATTAGTGCAAACTATAAGGAATTCCACGTGCACCCCGATTCACTGGATTAGATTTATTCTAATGATATCGAGATGGCATATGTGAAACAGGGGTTCCGAGAAATTAACACAAAGGGCACATCGACAAGTTTTCAGAAAACTAGAAATTCACAAGGCGCAGAAAAAAGTGAGTCCTTGTAGACGGGCCCGAACAGAACCACGTTGTACTGCTAACGCGAAAAGTTTGATCGAAGTGTAATTTGGTAAGGAAACAACAGACCGGTAGTCGTAGAGGGCAGAGATGTGTTGGCTGCCATTGCCCGTTAGCTGTTTCGGTTTTTCTGAAACAGGCCTTAGATCGCGCATGCCATGCATCGCACAACAGTAATCACATTCTTACAGTGAAATGAAGTTAAAGGAGGCACTAAAATAACTCAAAACTTATAGTCGTACGCCGGAAGAGTGAGGCTCCTCATTTCCGGAAACCATAATAAATCTGACGGAATGAAATGTCACCACAGTCAGCAGCGGGTAGCTCTTATGATGCACGTCTTGTAGGCGCGATTTAAAGAAGTCTTGAAAACAGTGCGGCATATGATTTTTGCACAGCGTCTATGAATAATGACGTAAAAAGATGGAACTAGAGAATGAAATTTCCAATAGGCTAAAGATAGTTAGAAACCTGATTTGGGCTAACCTGTGAAAAAGAATTGCCAGATTCGCCTGTCTGAAACCCATAGGGCTCAGTGCTCTTCCACTTCCACTGGTGCAAGTCGCCAGAGTTTGTTACAGCAAGCAACTCGGAGTAGAGCGCAGCGATTGCTGTGAAGACGAAGCCTGGTGAATCAGACGTTGACGGTGGCCAAAACTCTAGTTTGTCGCCAAGGTACACGTAGTACCGATTTTGGGATGGTAACTGTGGATTGGCGGAGTCGTAGATGTCCTCGTCTGCATGCTGAGGCTTTTCAGTCAAAGAATATGCATAAGTCACAACTCTCGTTCACAAAAACGTGGGGATGCAAGTAGAAGTGACAATACTAGGCCGTACCTGATCGTCAGAAGAGCCGGGGATACTACGCCAGAACCGTCGGGATTCAATGTAGGAAGAGGCCGAACGTCCTCCATACGTATCTGCACTTCGTACATATGAATGTGCATCCAAGCGACGGCGCTTACGACGATCACTATAGGATGTGTAGTCTGAAAGAGTCGCAGCCTGCTTATTAAATCACAGTTGGTTAGGCCAGTCCTATTATTTTATATGCTAAATAAAGGTTACTAGAATTCTAACAACTGGTACAGAAGTAATACCGTAATCGGAACCGAGCTCGCCACGCAATCGCGGAGAGAAGGCCCTGTCTAATAACTCATCAGTGACGCCTGTTTCTGATTCAAACAAAAGGTGGCCTTCTGGATGCTCGAAGATCGAAAACAAGTCTTCTGCTTCATCTTCCCAGTCCTCGGTAGTTGATGGGGCGCCAACTGTTCCAGAGGAACCGCCTAGATCGGCTTCGTCGTCACGCGATAGAAGGTTGTTGACGGCCATGTTTACATCCAAATTTGTTCGCTGTAACTCTCGGACGATAAGCTGTCGGGATTTTCCCTGTAATAAGAAAGGTCCACAGCTCACTGTATGGTCTCAAGCCAAAAAAGGTAATTGAAGTGGTCATGAAACGTCCGTTTTGCCGCCATGACATAACGTGGGCAACTAACGGGGCAGGAAATCAGAAGGCCACTAACAAAGCGTTTGTCCTTACGACAGAATGTTGCCAAGTTACTCGTGCACTTGTAAAAAGATATAAAGAATGTGAAGTAGAGCACCAAATAGTTCTCGTTCTCTTTTTAATTAAGGAATCACGATGAGAAAGGCTGAACAAATAATCACTGTCAGCGCGCCAACCTGTAAGACAGTTTGACATTGTTCAATCAAACTCTCTGGAACTTCAGCAGCTGGTATTTGCGAGCTAATTGGACGGGCAAGATAGATTCCTTGGCGTTGCATCTCACGGAGGAAACTCAAACCGCGAGCATGACGGCCCAACACACCCAGCGGAGAACGAATAGAACGTAGGGCGGCCGAAGCACCAGAGGAACGTGTTGAACCAGAAGATATGTCCCGGCTGTAATGAGAATCATTTCTCATATCAGCTGACCGCGCCTTTCTACACTCTGTTAGTAAACAAAAAAGAACAGCAACCTTTTCTCCTCTAGAGACGAGAGGGAATCCGGTCGGACAAAATAGGCAACACGACAAACGCGGCCGTCCTATAGGTGAAATGGGTAAAAACAAAAACTAACTTCCAGTCTAAAGGCAATATGGGATGGCCCAATAACTGATTCGGCGACACGCGACTGGGAGAGAGGTCGTAATACCTCAGGGGTCGAAACGCCATCTTTCTTCACCTGATCAGATATACGCTTAAGACTAAGACGAGGCTCAAAAAACGGAAGATATCGTACCAATCGACTAAGTCAGATTGCAACTGTGAATTAGGATTCACGTCCTTCGATGGTTTAGAGACAAAGACAAAAGGGCACGACATCAATGCCCAAAGCTCCTCGAAAAGAGTGTGGTGCGACAGGCTGTAGGTCACTTACGGATTTTCTGCATTTCAATTGGTCTGAATTAGACAAGGTCTGATTGTTTCGCTATGGAAGCTCTCATAGTCACGCTGAAACCCTTTATTCAGGGCAATGAAACTAGCGCACAGAAACCCGACTCGGTCGGGAGTTAGCAGCGCACAATTTATTGTGTAAAAAATGCTTAGTATTTTTCCGATCGCCTCCTAAAAACTACGTGAAAATCCAAAGGAAGTGAAGAATTAGAGTGCCAACCAGAAATCTAGAATGCGGTGGTTCAGTTCAGTTCAATTTAGGTTAAGGGGGAATGTGCGACTGCAGGAAAAGACAAAGCGGATGAGAGCGGAAATTTCCAGAAAAAGAAGGGGCACTCATATCATGGGATATGTGCCTTAGGTAAGACACCAAATACAAAAGGAAACAACCCCCACGCCCATTTATGCGGTCTTTTAGGTAATTCAACTCAGATCAGTTCATTTAGGGAAATGGGCGTTAGCCTTTGAGTACCCTATTTGCAACGTAAAAGTGTGTAGTGTACAAAAAAGGTTTCTGGGCTAAAATAGTTTGAAGAAAGTCATAATGGCAGGACAAAATGGGAGTAAGTCACGGGGGATGAGTTCGCTCTTTCATCGCTCTTGGTCATTTCGGAACATAAATATATTGAGGTTCTTTTTAAAGCTTTCTATAGATGGTGACATCGCAACATCTGCAGGAAGGGTATTCCATGGTCTAACCACTCGGCAGAAAAGGATAACTTCCGCACATTCAGCCTTAACTGCTGAGTGCGCAGTCTTAACGGGTGATTTCGAAGGTTGATCATGGTAGCGAATTCAAGAAAGTCCTCAAAGGTCAGGCTGCAATCCAACCCCTTCACTATGCGGAATTATTGCAGGAGATCCTCAAGCAGTTGCCTATAGCTCAAAGGGAACAGATTCAGATTTACTAGGCGGGTTGCATATGGAAATGAGCTTTAACCCCTAACCATGATCGTGGCTCTCCTCTGAACTGTTTTAAGGTAGTTTTGATTGTCAACCGCCCCATGGTCTCCAGGCTTGCATGCCGTACCCCAAGTGCGGCCGCAGGGATGCTCCGAATATCTTCATGAATACGCCTGCGTCAAAATCCACAAACGCACGCTTAATGGCGTACCGTAAGGACATTGTGCTCTTTGTCACCCTCGAAAAATGGGCGGATGGTTTAAGGGTGTTTGTCGTCAGCACATCGAGGTTCTTTTGGAATTGGACGTCTCGTAATGCTGCACTGCCCAGAAAGTAGTCGCTTGTGCTGGCGGACGGGCTGCGTTACCTAGGCGAATATTCTATTCTTACCAACGATAGACCTCAAGAGTCAATGGTGCGACCACTCCTAAAACCGATTTAGGTTCGTCTGCCGCCTGCCTTCGACGGCAGGGCCTCGAATTACATTCCGTATCATAGTTTCGTCTGCAAACATTGCTACTTCGCAGTCCAAGGTTCTTGCGCGCTCGTCCACGTATATCAGGAACAAAATGTGTCCAAGTACTGACCCCTGGAGAATATTACTCTCGACCACAGCAGGATCTGATTTACCTTGCCCGATGCACAAGGATGTTTTCGATCTATTTAAAGAAGTTACCTCTGACCCACATTTTTTCAGTTTGCGTAACAGTCTCCAGTGTGACGCAGTGTCGGACGCCTTCCGGAAGTCAATGAAACCCATGTCGACCGCGTGCCTGTCGTCATGAGCTCTGGCCCAGCTCCGGAGTGATTCAAGCGAGTTTTCCATGCAGGATCTTCCTTTACGGAACCGATGCTGGCAGTTCGATAGCAAGTCGTGAACTTCCAGGAAATGCATAAATCCACTCTTCATGGTCTTCTCCATGCTAGTCTTATGGGCCTGTAATTTGTCGTCGATGCCCTGCTGCCTCCTTTGTATAGTGGAGTAATATGTGCCGGCTTCAAATCGATGCTAAGTGTCCCAGTGCGAAATGACGTTTATAAGACCTTCAACAAAAACACGGAAAGCTCATTGGCAAGTTCCTTGAGAAGCTTTGGTGGAATCTCGTTTGGTTCTGGTGTCTTCGACTCCTTCACTGCCTTTAGTTCTTTTCGGACAGCAACTTCCGAGAAGAGTATATTACTAAGGCTTGGAGTAGGCAGTTCTTCTGTGGATTGAGGAAGGAACCTAGCCTCATTTGTATAGATTGATTGGGAAAACTGTGAAAAATATACACCTTATACCCCTTCTGTCAGGAATTTCAACGCCACCATTAGTCCTTATTTAGGGAATTTAATGTTTGTCCCTGTATATCTTCTGAGGTAGCTATGGGGCAATTTTGGGTTCTGTGTTGATTTTCGTAGCAAACCTTTCTCGAATTCTCAGCGCGTCTTTATAATCATGCTTATAGGTTTGTTTGTTTGTGTCGTGTAGGTGTTGAAATATTCAAATTGTCCGGTAACGCAGAATTGTCGCCACAATTTGTGCTTCCTCTTAACCCCTTTCTCTATGTTTCTATTTAGCTACACAGGCCTCTTGTTCTCCCTTGCGCTCGTCAGTTTGTCGCGGTTGTTCGTGAGCTGCTGAAGGATATTTTTAAACACCTTCCAGTCATCGTTGGCATTACCCGTAAACGTTGAGCGCCAGTCAAGGCCGGATAAGGTTGCCCTTAGCTGATTGAAGTTGCCCCGCCAAATGTTGCGTCTTTTTGGGTCTGGGTGATGACCTCGTCTATGCTGTCTGATGATTTCGCAAAGAATAATTCCAGGCAGTTAGCCCTGCGTTCTTCATGTGTTCTCGTTGGAATCACTATATGTTTTGTGAGGAGCGCCTTTAGTATTTTGTTCAGCAGACGGTAATCGAATGTCGATTTTAGACCTGACGCTCGGAGCGTTTTCCAGTTTATTCCTGGTGCATTGAAGTCGACCATGATCATGATATTAGGCTTACTGGAAAATTTCTCCCACTGCTCCAAAAGATTGTGTCTGCGATTTGGTCTGTCCTAGGTGGCCGGTAGACAGTGAGGACATCAAGACACGGGAAACCGGTAGCCTTGATGGTTAACCAAGTAGTTTCGCTGTTGCACACAAACTTGGCGGAATTTTCCGACATTGACAGGTCTTCTTTCACATGCACAATCATACCACCATCCTGACGATGTTCCCTGTCCCTCGGCTAAATTTGGTATCCAGGCAAGGCTATTTCGCTATCGCTAATGTTCTCGGACAGCCAGGTTTCGCTTACTGCTAAAACATCTCGAGAGAGCTCGGCAAGTCAAAGTTTAAGCTCGTCCAGTTTCGATACGAGGCTTTGGGCATTTGTACACAAGCACCTCAATTTTGCACCAGCCGAATTTCCGGCTGCTGTTGTCACTGTCGTGAGTATTACTGCGTTATCGCGAATGTTATTTTCTCTGGGCTCTTCCGTTACCTGATGGGTTCCATTGATGTTCGTTGTTTCGGTCACAACACTAGACGTTAAGGGCTTACATGTGTTGTCGCCTCGAGCGGCTGGTTCCACGAAGGTGTCTGTGTTAGCAGAGTAGCTGCGGTCGTTCTTAATATTACTGGCTGGTTCCACTTAAACGGCACATTTTTTCGAACTACTTCCCCTTGAAGATAGCCAAGTTGTGCTCGTCACCCTTCACTTTCGATTTTTAAATTCAAAAGAGGTTTCCAGCGTTTCAGTCGTTCCAATGGTGAGCAGTCCGGTAGAAAAAACTGTTTGTGTGTTTCTGAAGTTGACCTTTTGGTGAGGATCAGCTTGATTTGCTCTTTGTTCTCCAGCAAAATTTTGCGAGGACGAGTTGGTAGTGCTGCTGTCTAGTCTTCACCCTTTTTTGCTATCAGGAATGCCTTCCATATATTTATCTTTATGTCTGTCTGGTGTAAATTGTTTGGTAGACTATGAAAAGAAGATCTCCTGAGACACGGTCTACAGGTCTGACTGCATTCGACTCAGACAAGCCCAGAATAACCAGACACCGTTATCGGTCACGGTTCTCCTTATTTTGTCTTTCCAGTATATTCTCTGGTATACTGGGTGACCAAGTCATATCGTCCCTTGGCAAAAAAGAAATTCTGTCGCTTTCAACAAGCGGAGTAGGCAAGGTGGCTCCCGCGAAAGTAAAATTTTTTCAAAATCGCTTGGGTCGCCTTGCGTGGAATTCCAGTCTGTCCTTATCGGCGGCCTCGTCATCGTTGCCCTGCTCTTACCGGTACCCGCAACTGCACGTAATGAATTGCTATTCATGTTTGGATATGCTCCCGAGACGATATATTCTAGCGCCTTTTTGTGATTTGATCTTCGTTTTTTGGACTTTAAGACTGGCAACCTTCTGGTAATCAAGATATGCTGCACACGAGTCGTTAAGTTAGCAAGCCATTTATCATGCTGGCCCACTTTGATTTGGACATATGCGCAGCCACCACAAGGTTCATCTTCGTACCTCACAGTTTTCGCGGTAATTACGATGTTGGCACGGTTTACTGGTCGTTGGATGTAAGCACAGATAAAACGAGTGCAGATTCAGAGTGCGAGGGGTATCTCAGCAAACTAGCCTTCTAACGGAGAGCCGGCGCTGGCCGAACAGTTACAGATACACTGCTGGACTCCATAAACTTCGACATGAGAAAATAGGTGTATTTTAAATTTCGAGGTTAAGTCAGTTTAGGAAGGGAATGAGGCTTTCGCCCGTCAGCTTCCTATTCATATCGATAAACAGTAAAAAAGTCATCAATTACACCAGCAAATGCGAGAAGTTCAAAAAACAGCAGTAAGTGTGAGCCAGGCGCAAATTGCCGCCGCTAAAACAACTGTAATTATATAATTCAGCATAATTCAGTATATATGAGGGATAGAGGCAGAGCCTTGGAAAACCCTATTGACAGATAGACGTATGAAAAAAAACATGCAGATATTTACATAGCAGTTATGCCAGTCATTGATATCATGTAAATGTTTGACCATCAAACATAAGTTTATCTAGTCTTCTTTTGAACGTCTCGAGGTTTTCCGCTAAGACAGCGGAGTTCGGCAATTTGTTCCATCCCTCAACCAGCCGGTGAGAGAAGAATTTGGCACGCAAATCGAGTCTGGCATGTTTCGTCTTCAATTTGTATGGGTGCGCTCGGAGATTTGTCGTCCGCGCCAGTTCGAAGAAGTCGTCAAACTGAAGAGCACAGTCTAGCCCTCGGACGATCCTGAAGGCCATGATCATGTCCCCTCTGTACTGTGAGAGGAAATATTTTTAGCTTCTCCTGCCGTCTCTGATAAGGTAAGCCACATAATCCGCCGACTAGCCTGGTCGCTCTACGTTGTACGTTCTCCAGTAGGGTGTTATCTTTTTTCGTCCAGGGACACCATGCCTGGACACAATATTTCAACATTGGTCGAACGTATGCGCCAAATACTCGGCCGAAAAGTTCTTCATCAAAATTTACGAAAGGTCTTCTAATCGCGCCTAGAATACCCATAGCTTTCTTTGATACCTTAGCGCAGTGAGACGATGGTTTGAGAGTTGACGTCATCCACACACCGAGGTCTCTCAACTCGTTGACTGATTCGAGTTGGTGACCTCCTATATAGTACTGAGATTCACATCTGAACGGCCTCCTGTTGCTCGAACGTAATCGGATAAGTTGACATTTGTTACGATTGAGGCTAAGACACCACTCATCACACCATTTTTGCAAGCGATTTAAATTGTCTTGTAACTGTACAGAATATTCCGGCTTCTCTATTGATTGCCACAATTTGAGATCGTCGGCAAACATAACTCGCTCGCAGTTCAGACAGTCCAGGCAGTCGTTCACATATACAGAATTGGACTCAGAATTGGACTCAGAATTGGACTCAGAATTGGACTCAGAACGCTTCCCTGCGTAACGCCACTGTGCACGGATGCCCATTCCGATTTAGCGTTTCCGATACACACACGCTGAGATCTGCCCGTAAGAAAATTGGCTAGCCATTTCAAAAGATTTCCATTCACACCCACTTGACGTAGTTTACATATAAGTTGTCTGTGTGGAACACTGTCAAAAGCCTTTTTGAAGTCGATGTACACGGCGTCGACTGATAAGCCCATGTCGATGGATTTCGTCCAGCTCTCCATGGATACTAGGAGGTTGGTGAGACAAGATCGACCGCTTCGGAATCCATGCTGATGAAGACTGAGCAAGTTGTTTTCGTCGAGGTGCCGCATCAGCTCCGTTTTTATTACTCTTTCCATTAACTTGCAACAGATGCTAGTGAGACTCACTGGTCTGAAACTATTTGTGGCTGTTCTCTCGCCACATTTATAAATGGGGCTTATATTTGCTTTCTTCCTGTCGATAGGTAAAGCCCCAATCTCCATCGAAGTTTTGAAGATCTTGGATAACGGAGAGGCCAGTTGGTCTGAGAGCTCATTCAGAACTCTCGCGAACACGCCGTCCGGACCAGGGGATTTAGTGGGCTGTAGTTGCCTCAAAGTTTTCCTTACCGTGTCTGTTGTGAAGTCCACCGTGCTAATTGTACTGTTTGATTTGACATTTGGGGGGGGGGGTTAGCTCTTTCATCAAAAGCCAGCTCCTCAGTATACACAGACGTGAAGAAGTCGGATAACAGATTCGCCTTATCTGAGTTGTCAGACAACGTATTTCCCTGGCGATCTTTTAGGCAGGGAATGCAGTCCCGGTTGCGTTTTGCTTTATTCACGTATCCAAAGAATTTTTTTGAATTTTGCGGGATATTTTTTAAAAGTTTTGACTCAAATTGTGCCCTTTGCCTCCTCAACAGATTCCGACATAAATTCCTCTGTTTTTTGAAGTCAGCCAAATGCTCTGGTTGCAGAAAACTGGCGTACTTTTTCCAAAGTCTCCTTTTCAACTTAAGGTTCTTCTTTATTTCTGACGTCACCCACTCTGGTCGGGATGTGCGCGGCTTCCTCTTCAGTTTCCTACAGCTCTCTACCAAATGCTGTATTATGTTCTTGAAGAAGAGCCAATCGCTTTCTGGGTCAGGTCCTTGTGCTGCATTCCAGTTCACCTTCTGTAGCAGGTTTTTCATTTGGGTATTATCCCCCTTCCATACGTTTCTTTCCTCAGCAGCTTGAATTTCAGGTACAGAAAAATGACTATACTCCCAAACAAGAACGCAGTGGTCACTTCGGCCAAGGGGCGGGTGCGATTCCAATCCGAGAATGCAACTATCATCTCTGGTGATGATGAGGTCCAAACAACTGGACTGCTGTCCATACCTGAATCGAGTGTTCACTTTAACATGTAGGGTAAGGAACTCAGTTGTGATCAGGTGCATAAATTTCTGTTCGAAGGAGTTTTCTGATCGCGTGCAATACATCAAATTCCACTCTATGTCTGGACAGTTGGAGTCACCAAGTAGCATTATGTGTTTGCTTCGACAAATTTCTTTTATCTCGGTGATAAGTGCATCGTCCGCATCCGTTCGCTGGCTTGGCGGTCTGTAAACCAGGGCCATATGGACGCTTGGATGGTTTGGCAACTTGAAGTAACAACTGAGTATTTCACAATCAATGTGCCGAAATGGGGAAGACTCAACCCTGACGTAGTCGATGCCATCTCGTATAAATATCGCAATCCCCCCCACCCCTTCGTTCGTTTCTATCCATTCGGAGAAGTTGAAAACCATCGAGCATAACTTCCGCATCTTCTATCTGCGCATTTAACCATGTTTCTGTTACAGCTATCAAGTCGGGTTGTAAATGGGCCACAGTGACTTTTATTTCATCCAATTTGTTGAATAAACTTTGCACATTTGTGTACATCATTTTTATGTTATTCGGCTGTTTCGATCTCTGGAAATTGTTTACTGGTGCTTTCGACTGATTATTATTACTGTTTATTTCACATGGTGTACCATGTCCACTAGTCGATGGTGAATTTACTGAAGTTTGTCGGAATCGAGCGCCGGTGCTTTTACCGTCATCGTTACCGGACGATTCCACAAGAAGGAACGCTCTTTTTTTACAATTTGATTGTTTGCTATTTTCAGATTAATTTCGCCCTAGCTCTGACGTTTTCTCTGTTCCGCTACCAGCGTCCTCATTTTTATTCGTTCGATTGGGTGATAGTCCGGCTGAAAAAACACTCCACGATGGTTGTTTTGGAGCCTGGACTTTCGCGACAAGATGAGATTTGCTTGCTGTTCGTTTCCCAATACGACTTTCAGTGGTCTCGGCCGCAGTTTGTCTGCGTTTTTTCTTACTAAAGGTCCCAAACGGAAGATCTTTTGGATTTCGACGACCTCACCGGGTTCTTGCGTGTCATCGAGTAGGTTTTCGAATGTCTGCAGATCGTGTTTCGCCCTCTCTTTCGGGGTATCACCAGGTGCTTCAGGAACACCTTGCACTACCACACAACGAGATCTGTCGGGGAAAAAACCGGTGCTTTTATCCTGCCCTCTTCTGCTGGCGGTAGATTGAGTCTCAGACTCTGGGACTGCCTTGGTGGCTGTATCCAGATCAGTTGCTAAGTTGTTCGCGTCCGTGATATATGCTGTACCGTCTTAATTTGGCTGCCTCATTTGACTTTTTGCATTATAGCCTGATAGACATGTGAAGGACAAGCTGCTAGCGCTCTTTGTTGGCGTACGTAAGTCCATACGATTAGTTTCTACCGGTTTTTTGGGGTTGTCGATCGTTGTTTTGTTTTGGTGCAGACGGACTCTGCATGATCCAGTTTTGTTAAATTCATGGAAATGCGAGCGCCAGTTTCATCACTGTCTGCCGTATTTTTATTGCCGTCCATTTCGGTTGAGTCCGAAGACTTGTCTAGTGACTTCGTGCGTTGTCTCTTGTTTCGCTGAACGCGACGACTATGAACTTTTACCGGTTTCTTGAGGTTCATGTGGTCCGGCTCATTGGTGTTTTTCATGTCCTTTGTATCTTGCTCAGGGGGTTTAATTTTGTTATACTTAAGAAGTGACGCTATTATTTCAGTGAGGAGGTCGACGTCTACTTCTAGTTTCAAAACTCTGGTGGTGAGGTCTCGACATCCATCACAGCGTGTCGACATGTCAGTATCTACCTTATTTGTGGCTTATATCATCAGTGAACTACATTCTTCAGGGTTGGCGGTCGGTAGCCCATCACGTCCAGCTGAGAGCGAGTTGAGTATTTCCGGCAAGTTTTTATCACAGAAAATAGAAAATGGTTTACAAATAAGTGATAGGTCGCTTTTTCCTGAGTATATATTATTTTTGTGGACGTCAGGCCGTCCCGGCCTGTCCGAGCGGTCAAGAGCGTTTCTCAAAAAATGAGCATCTAGACTGCAATTAAAGGATTTGACACTTTCAGAAAGAACGACGACATCAGGGAGTCCGTTCCATGCCCCAATGACCCTGTTAGAGAAGGCGTTCCGTCGGACGTCCGCATGAGCCCGCTTCCTCTGCAATTTGAAGGGATGACAACGCAGACGGTCAGTTACGGCCAATTCGAAGAATTCACCAAGGTCTAGGGCACACTCACGGCCTCTGACAATCCTGTAGGTTTGAATGAGATCGCCGCGCAGTTGCCTGTAATTTAGAGGAAACAGATTTTGTTCGGTCAGCCTAGTTTCGTGAGGCAGATGATGAAGATTCTTGACCATCTTCGTAGCCATCGCCTTTACTCTTTCCAGTCGTTGATAATCTTTCTTCAACCGCGGTCGCCAGGCCTTGGCTGCATACTCTAAGTGAGACCGGACGAATGTCCCATAGGTTTTCCCGAAGAGCACTTTATCGATCTGCACAAATCCTCGCCTTACCGCAAATAACACCCTTATTGCACTTTTGGCTGCCCTTGGACACTGTGATAATGGTTTCAGCGAGGAGGTCATTAGGACGCCCAGGTCTTTCTGTTCCACAACATTTTCAAGGGGTTGACCACCAAGGACGTATTGAAAGGAATCGTGCTCCTTACTGGTCTTTTTGGTGCGGAGTGTCAGGACCACATATTTGGCCAAATTAAAATTAAGGAGCCAGCGAGATGACCAACTGTTCAGGCGGTTGAGACAGTCTTGAAGCGCGTACCTGTCTGCGTCAGATCTGATGGGTCACCACAGTTTAACATCGTCGGCAAACCTGATTGCGCTACTCACCGGTCGTCGACGCAGTCGTTAATGTATGCCAGGAATAGCAACGGCCCTAAGACGGAGCCCTGTGGTACACCACTTAGAATACGGTAGGATTTGACCTTGGGGCGTCAATGTACACGGTTTGTGATCTCCCGGTAAGGAAATCTGTTATCCATTTCAGCAGCCTTCCTATTATCTCAATTTTAGAAAGTTTGTAGATTAGGCGTCTGTGTGGGACGCTGTCGAACGCTTTCTTAAAGTCTGTGTATATGACATCGACCTTACCATCCTCGTCCAGTGCGCGAGTCCATTGGTCCGTCGAGAGCAATAAACTGGAAAGGCTCGAGCGTTTCTGTCTGAAGCCGTGTTGCAGGTCTGAGGGTAAATGGCCCTGCTCCAGGAACTTCATTCTTGTTTTCTTAACTATGGCCTCCATTGTTTTACAGCAGATACAGGTTAGACTAACAGACCAGTAATTGTTAGCATTAGTGCGAGCCCCGCCCTTGTATATCGGAAAGATATTTGCTGTCTTCCATTCCGATGGCAGCCTCCCTAATTCGAATGACGAGCGGAAAATGTGTGCCAGTGGTTTGGTGAGTTCATTCGCCAGTTCTTTCAAGAAGTTTGCCGGTATATTATCCGGACCCGAGGACTTTGCTTCCTTGAGATTTTTCAGCTCCCTTTCCAGGACAGCTGTCGGGAACAGTATAGTGTCAAGCACGGGACCAGCAGTCTCAACAGCAGGGCTGGCACTGCGACAGCGAAACTCTGTTTCTCTAGTAAAAACCGAGGCAAAATACTGTCCTAAGTGTTCGGCTTTCTCGCTGTTCTCAATGATATCTACACCATTATCATAATTCAGCACCGCGACGGGGTACTTATTTTTCAGTCTACTGTTAAGATAGTGAAATAAAATCTTGGGCTTCTATTCAGCCTGTCGGAAAATTTTGGATTCATACTTCATCGCACCTGACGGAAACATTTTTGACGGCATTTCGTTGACGACGAAATTCTTCGAAATGCGCTGGTGACGCAGTTTCCCTGAATATTTTTCATCTTTTACTTTTCTTCCGTAGCTGCCTTTTTAGGTCCCTAGTTACTAAGCAGGTCAACTAGTTGTTTTTTGTACTTTAGGTGGACAACATCGCCTAATCAGATCGACTGAAATCGTCTTAAAAGATCTCCGGTCGTGTTCCGGATCTCCCCTGAGTAATTGATCCCAATTAATGGACAGCAATTCGTTCTTCATCGTATTAAAATCTGCCTTCCATATATTAGGTTGGCCTCCTGTTCTCTTCTGGCGTTGAGAGAACAATGAGTAATCCCATAGTAGCCTAGTATGGTCACTTTTCCCGAGAGGTGCATTGGAATACACTTCGTCGATATTAGAGAAATCTTTAGTGAAAACTAGGTCTAGACAATTCGCTCTCTGGTTCTCTCGAAATCTTGTTGGTACCTTCACAAATGCGCCAGAGGGAGATCGAGTGTGAGGTCCAGTAGCTTATTGCTGAAAGAGGCTGGCCCAGCGTTAACTGCCATAGTTTCCCACTCTATTGCAGGTGCGTTGAAATCCCCAGCAATAAGTACCTCTTGGTGGCTAGCTACGTCTTTGACTAAACCAAGGAGCGACTATTCAGCTGCAATCAAAGTGTTTGGTGGTCTGTTAATCGCCAGGAATTGTAGATTTTGTGCATTGCTCTTCTTTATCTTTATCCAGACGGATTCATATTCAGAGGAGAGGGTGTGGGCTCATTCAATTGCCGAAATTTCTGCCCTTACATATACGACTACCCCTCCGCCCTGTCTATTTTGACGGTCTCTACGAAACAGCTGGTAACCTGGTATCGAAATCTCAGCATCCACGATTTCGGCATTATGCCAAGTTTCCGTTATGGCAATCGCGTCGGGGATTCGTTCTGATACTATCGCTTTGAGTTCGTCGATCTCCAAAACGAGACTTTGAGCATTGTATACAAAAATCTCAATTTGGCACGAGCAACTCCGACATACAGGCGTCTATCCATTTCTTGGGATTGAATGCAAAAGCCGGTCGGAGCTGATGGGGATGAACTACTTTTCATCACTCTTAAGCTGTTAGAGATATCGGCTTTCTCCAGAGGAATGGCCTCTGGACGCGTATAATTTTTCCGTCCACTATTCTGATATTTGTCTCGCCCAGACTCGACCGCCTAAGGACTTCCAACTTGAGCCCTCTCCATTTTTCTCGCTCCGCGTGTGAAAACTTCCGCTAGAATCCGATGGACGGAATTGAAACGAATATTTTAATCTTAGTGTGCGACAATAGTCTTAATATCTGACAAATTGTATGGAGTTCAATTAGAGACGACCTAGACTTTTGCAGATCTATTTGGACCTGAATATCTTCAAACCTTGTACGCCGTAAACGTTTGTTTTTCTAGCATATAAATATGTGCGAGTTGTCTGAGTAGACAGTTGTAAACCTGGACCAACAGTTTCCAAATATTGGTTATTTACGCTACGGTGGCCAACATATTGCTAGTACAAATCTCGGTGTTCCCACTGGATTGCACACGCAATTTTGCCATTTTATATTCTCCAATTCTATTGGTCCAGGACACTTTTAACTGTCGGTCTGATTGGATCTCGCCAGATTAAGTCGAAAGTGTTCGACTAACCATTGCGTATTTCAGTTTGCCTATCAGCGATCCTGTGGAAACTTGTCTAAAGTCAGAATGTCAATAAAAACGGTCCCGAAGTTCCTACTGGCTACGATATACTTTCTTAAGCCACTTTATAAAGCAAAAGAGGCTTTCGCCCTTGAGCTCCCTATTCATATCGATAAACAATAATAAAGTCATCAATTACACCAGCAAATGCGGAAAGTTCTAAAAATAGCGGTAAGTGTGAGCCAGGCGCAACCTGCCGCCGCTAAAACAATCGTAATTATATGTACAGTAGTTTCTCAAAAATGAGCATCTAGACTGCAATTAAAGAATTTGACACTTTCGGAAAGAACGACGGCATCAGGGAGTCCGTTCCATGCCCCAATGACCCTGTTAGAGAAGGCGTTCCGTCGGTCGTCCGCATGAGCCCGCTTCCTCTGCAGTTTGAAGGGATGACCACGCAGACGGTCAGTTACGGCCAATTCGAAGAATTCACCAAGGTCTAGGGCACACTCACGGCCTCTGACAATCCTGTAGGTTTGAATGAGATCGCCGCGCAGTTGCCTGTAATTTAGAGGAAACAGATTTTGTTCGGTCAGCCTGGTTTCGTAAGGCAAATTATGAAGATTCTTGACCATCTTCATCTTGTATTCTTGGAATTTATTTACGCATACCCAATGGTCTTTTTTTATGTGAACCTATCCAAACCGTCTGGAGGCCCTATAAAAACTGAGGAGGACTGACGTTGGTTACCCTTGTACCGGAGGACACCTTCTGGACGCCACCGTCGCTCCTGCGTCGTCTCCTCCGCTCGGACCCAAAAAGGCTTGCATCCAAACAGGCCTGTCCCCGCCATAGGACATCCCACTGTTCCCGACTTAGCCCGAACTCCGAAGCCCGTCTTTTGTAGCCATAAACGATGCCTAAACTCCCCTTAGGAGCCCGTCTGTCCTTCTCACTGGGGATCGGAAAGGACTATGCATAGTGTTAATAATCCTCGTCTCGTTTGTTTGCGTTACACAGTAGTACATTGAAAGTCTACTGGCTGGGGTAGCCTATCAGGTCTAAAACACGCATAGCGACATTTAGACGGAGGGAATTCCATTAACCATTTTGAGTTCTACTCTGAAAGTACTAACAAATCAGCATGGATTTGTTCCAGTCAATAGTTGGCCGTGGATTTAGTGAATGAATATGCGCATTTGAAGTCATCAGTAAGACTAAATGATTGAGAAGGTTTAACTGACACGAGATATCATTAAAGTAAAGCAGAAAGAAAAGAGGGCCTAAGACGGTACTTTATGGGACACCACTTACAATAGGGTTCTCTTTGAAAATGAAGATCCCGCTTCAACCTTTTGTTTACGAATAGACAGGCAGGACTTGATAAAGTCTAAAAGGGGACTGTGAAGTCCTACAGCTTCTAATTTGACTAAGAGTCTTCTATGTGGCACCCTATTAAAGGCTCTAATAAGATCAAAATGAATAACGGCAACAGATTAGTTATTCAGTTTATTGAGTTTATTTGATAAGGATAGTAGGCAAAGCCCTTGAAAACCCTATTGATTACGTGTCAGCTCATTTGAAATAATTATTCACGAACAATAAAAATATTCGCTATTAAAACAGTACTTGATTCATTTGAGTAGCATTGTCTCAGAGAAAATATTTGTGGGGACGTGGGGTCTTAGTTCAGATTCAGACCGTCGAGGGACAACAGGGGACACAAATAATCATCCAGGCGTTTCTTGAAGAGTTGCAGGGACGTAGCCTCCACGACTGACTGAGGGAGATCGTTCCATTTCTCCACTACCCTCTGCGTGACAAATTCAGAACGAAGATTCAGCCCGGACATTGTTGTCCGTAACTTCATCGAGTGACCACGAATATTGGGTGAAAGGTGCCATTAAAACATGTCCTCAAATTTAATTCCATACTCAAGGCCATGTATTATCTTGTAGACGAGGATAAGATCACCTCTTTGCTGACTGTAACACAGAGGGAATAAATTAAGGCAATTCAGTCAGTCTGTTAAGGATTGGCTTTTTAGACCGTTTACCAGCTTTGTTGCACGCCGTTGTACCCGTTCGAGGCATGCTTGGTCCTTTACTAGCCATGGCCGCCATGCCTGTATGCCATATTCTAATAGGGGCCGAACAAACGTGCCGTAAACTCTCCCAAAAAGGTCTTGGTCAAAGTTTACGAAAGCCCTTTTTATTGCATGCAGCACTCCCATGGCATTTTTTGCAGGCTTGTGGCACTGCAGTGTTGGTTTCAGGTTGTTCTGTATCCAAACCCCGAGATCCTTCTGTGAAGATTCTGCGGGGAGCCTTATATCTTTCAGGTGATATGTCCTCAGGCTCTCATTTGAATGAGAGTTGGTTGGACGCAGATGAAGGACGGCACACTTCTCCACATTGAAATCTAGAATCCATTTCTTCGACCACGCTTGCAATCGGTGCAAATTATCTTGAAGGGATCTCTCATCATTCGGACCCTTAATGACTTCCCAGAGCTTAACATCGTCTGCAAACATTATTTTGCCGCAGTCGAGTTCCTGAAGGCTGTCGTTAACGTAAAAGATGAAGAGCAATGGTCCCAGAACTGAGCCTTGCGGCACACCACTGGTCACATTCACCCATTCTGACATATCATCTCCGATACAGACACATTGTTTCCGACCAACCAGAAACGCCCTAATCCAGTTCAGAAGATCTCTCCGGCGCGCAATTTGCGAAGAAGACGTTGGTGCGGAACAGTATCGAAAGCTTTGCGGAAATCAATGTACACGACATCGACCTCAAAACCCTCCTCTAGAGCCCTGGTCCAGATCTCCAGACAAGCTAGCAGATTTGAGAGGCAGGAACTTTCTGTCCGGAAACCATGTTGAAAATCCTGCAAGACGTTATTTTCTTCCCAAAATTGCTGTATAGCGCTCTTTACAAAAAGATGTTAGTTAATAGAGAAACGTCATATGACACGTTTAACAAGAGTAATCCTGCAAAACGTCACATATGGCTACACTGAATGCAGGGTGCATTAAAATCCGGACGAATGCTGATCCCTTTTATGCTTCCACCATAATAATTTCTACGTCGGGGCCTGCCGTTATATAGTTACAGCTTCGAGGGACTGCAAATCCTGTACCTATAATAGCCTCTGCGTCGTCGGTAATGTTGTCGATCTTTTCATCCTCTTAAGTTGCTTTTTTTATGCATTGCAAGACCTCCATCATGGCGGTCCCTCCTGTCACTCCTAAGCCAGTCAGTCAGTCAGTGTATTTGAGGGAAATAGGCTAACGCCTTTGAACTCCCTATTTGTACATAAAAAATCGATAAACAAGCAAAAATGTGAAGAAA
>CACRXP010000213.1:114274-136226 GCA_902702965.1 Spirometra erinaceieuropaei
TCCGTTACCAATTCGCGGCGTTTCAGACGTTCCGCTGGAGAATAGTCCGGCTGAAAAAAAAACTTCCTTGTGAGAGTTTCGGAGGCTGCTTTTCCTGGACAGAAGTAAGCAATTGATAATTTAATAGTGCTACTTCGCAATCACTGTCTTTATCTGTCAGCCAAATTTCTGTTATTGCTACGAAATCCAAAGATGTGTAATCAACCTGTATCCTTAGTTCATTGAGCTTGAAAGACGGACTCCGGGGCTCAGTGTAAAATAATTCAGGTTTGCAGCAGTCGGCGGTGCTTAGTTCGAGTTGTCTCGAATTTGCCAATACTCTTCTGCCGCCGCCATTGCAACAACTGGCTGGTTCTAGACAAACACCGTGCTTCTCTGTATCACTGGTTCCCTGGAAATAACAAAGTTGCTCTCTCTAGCTAAAAGTCTCCTCTCCAGCTCCCTCAATAATTCCCGGCGTTTCAGACGTTCCCCGGAAGACTAGTCCGGCTAAAAAGACCTCAATGTGAGAGTTTCGTGGGCAACTTTTCCTGGGACCGAACAAAATAAGCCCTCTCTTTGTTTTTAAAAGGTCTCAGTCGAACAGTTTTCGACTGCTAACTCGAATTTATTCCACACCTTAAGGCCACGCAAATGGTTGAATTTTTAATCCGAATTAAACACACTACTCAGAAGGTGTTAATACATATTTAGGTCGGCGGAAATACACTCCCTTCGGTGTAGGAACATTCGACTCCCATAAGCCTAGGATAAATACCCAGCTCTGGCGATCAAGGTGTACCCTCGTTTTAGCACCGGCCGCTTGTCAGTTGACATTCCCGAAAGAACAACCGGAGTTGCTTTGGGCTTCATACCACTTTGCCTTGTTTAATTTCCGAAGAATTTCATGCGCGAACTTGGAGTAAAAACTTTAGAGCAGGCCTTTACGGTCGCGCTCCTGCACCTTTGTTGTAAGTACGGCAAATCATTTCACAACTTCACGCCACTGATGTTGTTACGTACTTTGCGGGAGATAACGGACTTGTAACGAAGCCCAAGCGACTAGACCATGTTTTATACTCAGGATCTTCTTATTCTTATTTTGGTTTTTATGTGCAGATGTCCTCATAATGGCACAAAAGAAAGTAAAGCGTCTCCCGAATAAATCATGCGCCTATTGGCATATTCCATATTGTTAACTATGGGAAAGGCAGAGGTGCTGTTACTGTGGATACCAACCGGCAGCCAATAGACGTATGGCGTTTGGTTGTAATTATAACCCTCAACGGAAATGAATAAAACAGACGAACTGGACTTTGGAGTCACGCCCATGGTAAAAATAAAAACCAGATTCGAATTTTTAGTCACCAAAAACCGGACGAAGAGCAAGAAACCGAAAACTATCGTCAGTAATTTTTAAGGACGACACAGAACCCCTAAGCATGCCTGAAAGTAGTGACCATATGCTTAGGTTTTTCGTACATTAGGTCAGAAAAGTGGTAGCGGGATGAGTGTTCCTCATAAGGTACTTGGCAGCTGGGGTGAAGACAATACAAACGACCTAACACAATACTATTTGTGGTTTGTCTCTTGTATAACTTTTGATGCGGACTTGATAAAAGTGATAGTGACAGGGCAGACGATAAATTCTCTATAGTTGATGCAGGTATAATGGCCTTTACTTTAACTTTATTCAAGAATCCGATGACGAGCCGGGTAACTGTGGCATAACACAACTTATACAAGCTGTACAGACATTCCTACGATACCTGAGACTGGTGATATTGATGAATCGTGCACAGAGGAGGAGATTTCGTGTGCACCGAGGTATGATTTAGTCAATCTTAAAACATGCTTTGTTCGGCCTACTAGTTAAAACCAGCTTGTTTCAATTACTTTTGACACTAGCACGATAATAGCGACGTTCGGCAGCCGAATCCATTTCCACCTGTATTTAATAAGTGGAAGTCTAGTAGAAATTTATTTTGAAGTGACTTTTTTCCCACAGAAGGACCCGGCAGGTCGTATAGTAGGTTTATTTTTACTATAACCCGGTTACAATTCGAATTATTACAAAAGGTGTAGCCATCGAACATGATTGAGTTATGGCTGCCATTAAAGTCGTTGTCCGACATTACTTTTTCCGTACTTTCCTACTCAAGGATAAAGGAGATGCTTACAACGCATGGCTACTGCCGGTTGCGGACATTTTTATAGATTATCATAAACCAAAAAATTTCTGAAAGCACATCTAATTTACATTAAGCGTTTAGTCCTTATTAATTTCTTTAAGAGATTTCCAACAAAAAAACAGTCCGCATAAAGATACAAGGCAATTTAACCATTTGCCTGGGTCACACCATCCCCTTCGCTGATATCTTGCTCCTAGTTTGCCTACGCGCCGTCGACATTACTCGCGAGGGGAATTTGCATACAGCTGTAGTTTATTTGGACGGGATACGCAAAAAGGGAGCACCGGGCACCTGCTAATTATTGATGGAATTTCACAAAGCTTGTTAGTATAGGTTGCCGAAGGGCTATGTATAAAGCTACCGTATTTTGTGCCTGGAGATCATGGTGTTTCGCCAACCAGTTTAGCGTCTATATCTTGGGCTCGCGTTCCGTAAAAGACATTTTTTTCACAACCTGAATTCAGAAACAGGATGTTGGAAAAATCCAACAGTCTGTTTCAGTTCAGTCGGGTAGAACAAAACCGTTCTGGGTACAGAGGGATACAAACAATCACAGGGTGTCAGGCAGATTTTTCTTAGTTTGCAGACTATCGAGATCCAAACGACATTAAATTGGCCACAACAATGGTCTGGCGGCCAATATACACAGCCGTTAGAAGCTTCTAAAATAGTTCGAAGATGGAAAATCGAATAGTACATGGACAACTGTTAGCTTAAACCCTTTTGGCGAATGCTATTCTGACCAAACCAGCCTCTCGGGGAGCATAAGAGACATACTACTTAAGACGTTCGTTTAGTAACAAATTCGAAGATGTTCTCACAAAGCCGCAAGTATAATACTGACACACCGGCACGCTGAAAAGATGCAACACTTTCTGAAAATATCAGAAAGCCACAGACGAAAAAATTAAAAAGGAGCGGCAAAACGTCGAGCAACTGAAATCTTTTATCGAATTTTTTCTGACTACCTAATTTCATCTACTAGCGGCAGCCGCGACGAAATCAAATTCCTCTGTGCACGCTTTCGGCTACAAAACCTCAACAACAGGCTTTTATTTCCTGCCGATTAGCCTATAGGATGTTTGTTATATGGAATTTCTCTTATTTTAGTCTACTTGCGACGCGTCTCCCGACATACTGGAAGCTAGACGAAGAGTCGACAAAATGCAGTGCCCTTGCTTTCCTTGTAAAAAAGTGTATTATACAAACATGTTAAGGATAACAAAATTGATCTCAGACTTCTTTCTTCCTTCTTGGATCCAGAAGAAGAGACTAAAGAAGTGAGTGTCGGCGTATTTTGAAGTAAATACCCACATTTAGGAGGACGAGGTTTGGAGCTGGGATCGACTATTTGCAGATATAATGAATTGATGTGGGTTGAAAATAAACGCTTATAAACCAAGATTGGGTCTTGCATGAGGTTTGTCTTCCCTTACTCTTTCGTATTTATTTATACTGCTGTATTATGTTCATGGTCTCAGTTCCTACAAATGGGATTATTAGATTATCTCGCCTACTAGCGAGAACGTTGACTTGCAGCCTGGGGCTTCTATGTTTAAATACTGAAACGTTCCTGTGGTGGATATCTACCCCAGGTGGTCCTTGATGCGTTTTCTAGCTTTTGTTTGGCCCTCATGTCCTGAGGATTTATTGAATTTGACTACTCCTACAATATTGCATTTCAATTCAACTTGGCTTTCCGTATTCTTGCTGGCTATTACTTCTGAATGCCGCACAGTGTGGCCCGAGGAGGCGGTTTGGAGTATGGCAAACCGGATATCAACAGGATGTTCTGCCCATCATAACCAGCACATCGATATGATACTAATTATGCGGCAACACGAATGGACCGCAGCTCGCCGTCGCTATCTTGCCGCCCAGCATTAGGCCATTCATTCGGCTTATTCATAATTATCGCCTATGAAATTCGCAACTAGCTATATGTGGCGAGCACAAAGGGCACAGTTAACGAGTCGCGCTTCTGACCAACTGTATGGTGGTTCACTGGGTCAGAATAAGAGCAAATAATACGGAGAATGGAGCGCTTGCAGCATCCGTCGAATGATCCCAGGTGGTGTATAACGTCAGAGCGTTCACCCTTTGGGCTGATTTTGCGTCGCTTTCAAATGTTTTCGGAATGCCTAACAAGGGTCACGTGCGCATAGATGGTTTGATGACTATTGTTTTCCATGCTCGTTTGATGAAATGTCCGGCCGAAGTTAGCAGTATTTGTCAAATATTCCAATACAAACAGTCCACTGTGACTGGCGGAGAGTCCCGACGGCGAAACCCGAGCAGATAACCTCCCTCCTGGAAGAGTTTAAGGCACACCTCAGCCGCCTCCGTCCTTATATGGGACACGGGGCGTAGCATTCCAGCACAGAAACTCGTCAGCACTGCAGTAGTATTGGTATGGTTTGGATTCGCAACGTCTGGACAACGACCTTATGTAAGACCGGAGTGGCGTGTCGGCACGTATTGAATATCACAATCCATTACGTAGTTTAGCACAGCAGTCGAAAAAACTTAGCCCTGGCTGACGCTAGGCGTGAAAGCAAGGCACTCGTTCTTCGCCACCTAGACGAACATCGGTTCGCGTTCTCAGATGACAGACTTGGAATATGCAACGTAATTTCAGTGATAGGCGATCATGAAACATGATCGACCACAGGAAATCCCGCTGTACAGCGTTAAGAACACAAGTCCACGAAACAAACGGCGGTGAGTTGCGATTAGCAGTGGTGTTCGAAAGTCTAGAGAAACCAGAAGTGCCACTCAACATACTATCAACCCAGCTGGGCGTCGCACCGGTTTTTTCGTTTGCCCATCGCGGAAGAAAGGATGCCGCCGATGATTATGACTGCATCAACCTCACCAGCAATGTCCCGAAAGTTGACGCCATTATAGTTTTCCCATGGTGACTTGTAGCCTTTCTGGAGAAGCAGTGTAAAGACTCTATTCGGCATGTACTGTCCGAAACCTGTGGTCGGTCGGCAATTAGTGTCGATCATCAGTCACATATGTCCGACAGAAAACAGTCCCAGCTATGCATTTGTTTCCCTTCCCCTCAAATCACCCTCTGGCTGATGAGGGGCAAGTCGAATAAAACTTTGCCAATGTGCCTCTAAACTGGAGGGGAGCTGAAGGGCTCGAGACCGCCGGGTTCAGAAGCTGAATAAAGTACTGTTTATAACGAGCTATCGTGTCCAAACTGTATGCTATCACAACTCCGTTATCCTTGATTGTCGAGACAGACAAATTATCGAACTGGACTCAAATTCGGGTACAACATTATGGCACCACCCTCAAATGGAACACGTTCAGTGACGAAGGCAGTTTAACTGGAGTGCCCGTCGTGGCCATGCTACGCGTACCATATGATTTCGCGAAAAAAGCCCTTGAAGATAGCATCGTTCGGGAATGAGTAAGCCTTATGCTGCCAGCGAGTGGGATCGCTTCACCTGATATCCAGCTCCTGCGCCGATGCCGGCAGTTGCACAGCACCTCCTAAAACGTACCTTGAGGAACCTCCTTCGGTTCGAACAGGTCAATGCCAATTGTAGGACTCCGAGGCGACTGCTACGTTTTTTAACTTCGTTAGGAAAAAACCAGATAGAAACGCTGTGAGGTGCATTTCAATGACGGAATCCCTGAAACGTCCAGTGCTGTATTTCTTTGTGGACGGTATCTCCCCAGACAGTCTAAGCCGTAGCACATATTGTACTAAGTCATCAGAGAACTTTTTCACCACCCGCCAGCCCCGTGCATGTGTCTGACACTTAAGGGACCAATGAGCTCGGGCAAGTGGATCACCAGGCGAATATTAGGCGACTAGAGTTTTCCTAGGTTATTAGATTTGGGTGTCCGTGGCGATCATGCGGCTCGACATGGCGGAATCTACGAACCTTTCGCCATTTGAACAACTGCTCCTCAGTGCTAAATAGCCCAAAGCTTTCCCCGTACATGCATGACACTTCTCGCCCCCGAATCCTAATTGCCCACAAGAAAGCCTTTTAATGTATTGTACCCGTCTGTCATCGAAAATTAATTGTACGTTTCTGTCCGATTGTCGGCGCCGCGTACCTTAATGCTGCAGAGTGTGATCGAGCAAACCCACCTTGAAAAGTCAGAAAACGTTGACGCCTCACTGCGCCAGAATTCGCCTGCTTAGACCGTAAGTTGCCGGTAAAAACGGGTTCCTGTTGCAGAATGAGCATACCGACAAGTACATGGGAGACTTAGACGGCCATTTCCGTCTCATTAGCCGTCATCAGTCAGAAATACCCAACCTTAGGTTCGCTACCCCTGACGCTATGGCCAATGGGCCACAAACTCGTTGTCCTGTCGGCTGCGACTGAGCAAATGAACCGTGATAGAGGATGCCTACCAATCGCGATACGGGACCTACTCGTTCCGTTCTGCATATTGCGTAGCGCGATCGATGACCGCACTCTACCATAGGGTTCCTGTTATTAGTACTAGTTGAAAGGGTCAGCCGAGCCGCCAGCACAAGGACCACTGGCGGAGGTCCAGAGGAGTCGATTCCAGTTACAATACAGGAACCTGTAGGAGACGATTAAGGTGTTTGGCACAAGTATTTGATTTTGACCCTTAAATAGGCGTAAAACCCACAAGCGGTCGCGGTGAGGTCCACTAATTTCGATTGTCACAGTACGGCATTTCACCATGTAGCCAGTATGCTGGACATCAATCTTCCGCACACTGCCAGCACTGCTTGTCCATGATGGCCTTGTATCCCAACGCAATTTCGCTTACTTCTCAGCTAACCTTGAATGATGGCCATTACGCCATCCGCCACCCAATATGCAGTGTAGCTTAGGCGAATGAGCAACTCCGCTTCTCTCGGTTGATAATTGCCTGGCTTTTATTTAAAAACTCGTTAACAACCATGACTTCTTTAATTGGTCACTAGGATGCTCCGGGAAATTAGTATGTAAACACGATGAAACATAACACTCCAGTCATTCTAGGAGTGGACGGTTGTTAACACCGGGAGGCAACACGCTCAGACCAGTTGATTCAGAATCATTCAAAATTCAAGCTTAGCTTTGTGTGTGCAGTTATGTGGTTTGTTAGTCGCAAGCGACTATGGCCGCCAATGCAGGACTGAGTGCGATGTCTGGGGGGATAGACTGAGTCCTTTGGCGAAAGTCAGCTTATCCAGAAAGTCGGCAGTAAATCGTTGCTGCCGGTAACCGAAGTGTAGGCGCACATCAAACATGTTAAGGAGAAACGTGACGGACGGCGAACTGGCATAAGATGTAGACGGTAGCAGTGTGGATGGGTCCAGGTGTCGCAAATGTCATACCGAACACTCCAGCTCTGATTCCCACAATGAAGTAAGTGATACTATATGTATAGGCGAGAAACAGATATCATTGTATCTGCGTAGCCTCTGTGGACCTGGTATCGTGTGCTGGAGTGGTACTTTACTATCTGTCATAAGTCTCCTCGCCGGTAGTAGTATGGAAGCAACTCAGGGACGCATTGATCCAGAAGATGATGAGGGGAATAAGCCCACATAACGAGTGCGTCGGAGAATCCTTCGGTGCTAGGAAATAGTAGCATGGTATCGGTCACAAACCTAAGACTTCGAGGAAATCCTGAACGAGACTTTTGCGACTTGTTCTAAAGTCGACCCGTTGGTCTTTGCGAATCAGGTGATAGGGAGACGATGGCGGATCACTGTCTGCTTAAAGTACCCTACTGGTTCGTTTCGTTGGAAATCGAAGTGATTGCGAGGGTGGCGACCTTGGCAAGGTAGCGGCTACCCACGGAGCAATCGCATAACGACAGGGAAGCAGATATCTGAAACATGGAGGTTAGTCGGAAGGGCAAACCACACTCGTCCCGGCGCAGAATGTCTGCAACGGGGACAATAACAACTGAGTAGCCTTTGTAGTCCTATCACGTGCGTCCTTCGAAGGGAACAATCGATTCATCTTTTCGACGATAACCCCGTGACTCGCACCTTCACCCCTACTCCTCTGTCAAGCACATAGGAAGTATGTGAACTTGTCCGCACCATGGCGTGGCAGACAGTCAAACGCAATCTAACTACTGCTAAAAATTATATGCTCGGAATTTGTCTTCGCCCACGACTAGTAGGTGGGAAGCAGATCAGACAGTTGCATGGTTGCAGTCATGCAGCAGGGACTTAAAATACTCTGTACGTCAATGCTGACGAAGGTTAATCAGCACCTCTAGTTCACCATACTGTAACGGCCGCCTGAAATACCACCGTATACAATGTGGGCAGTGGGCCATTGGCGCAGCAGGCTGTCAGATTCAGAACCACACGAACGAGATCCAAAGCAAGGTAAAGATCTGCGTTTTCTCACAGCAAATGACGTTTCACAAACATGGGCAGACACCCGAGTGCTAGTAATTATTCGTTCCTGTCTACCATCAACACAGCGAATCACTCATCCAAACAGCCAAAATCTACCGCACGCGAATAGCTTTCTCCGTACCGAACAAGGGCTAATGGTCTGTCCTACTCTGACTCAACAGTGCGGAACAATAACCCCGAAAAATAATGAACTCTGGGCTCATTTACATGACCGAGTTGCCGTTCCGGATTACGAAGAAAAATAGGTAGGAAAGGAGATTAAAAGTAACGTTTAATTAACCCCTGTACGAAAAAAGTGGAACTTCGTTGCCTTTGATGAGTCTTCTCTCGACTCCCTCCGACGAAATGATTCCAAGACGGATGCATCCTCCACTGGACCCGTCTCTATTTATTGCCAAACCAACGCCTGAAATGGAGGTTAGTTCTTAGTACAACAATCTTTAAGATAAAAAAAAATAAAAACATGAAAAGCAGCTTTAGTGAGCAAACAAGTTAAGCAAAGCAGGAGACGAGCTGGAAAAATCTTGCAGGGGAAACTCCTAGGGTGCTTGGGAGCAAATTTCCACCTAATTTGTAAAGGTCTCACTGATAATTCTTAGGTGAATAAGGGAACAGGAAGTAAATCCACGACGGAATAAGGCTAAGCATGCGCAAGTCAATACAGCACCCTCTGCGACACAGCAATGAGCCTCGTTCGTGGCGGACGATCTGGTAGCAAAATATTGGCTAACTGTCAGATCGACTGTCGTTTCTGTTTATGTATACCGTGTGACCCACAGCAGGGCGAGCACAGGGACAGTGACTTACGCGTGAGTTGTTTTATGGTGGTAATGGACTTTCGCTGCACCCGCCGCACCCACTCCCTCCTCAGATTGACCCAGTGTCAAGATGGAGTCAAGAGGACTGGAGGAGGAATCGGACGTAAGGGGCTGGCGCGGCGCGAACCCGCACCTGTGCGTACCGCCATACCCCTTGGCTGGCGCACAAAGGACCAGGACTTCAAACAACACGAACATGGGGGCAGCACGGGCCCCAACTTAGTCGCAGTAGCATAAAAATCGCGTTAAGGAGTCATTGCAGTCGGACTCAGTTAACCAGTTGGTCGCTCCATACACACACTGGACTGGCCGCGAGGTGCGAGTTGAGTCGTCAGCCGGCAACCTTTCAAGTCACGGCTTTTGGGGCACGGTGGTAGTGTCAGGTACAGCAGATTGTTTATAGTGAGGAATATTCGTTAAGGATCAACCCCACTCTGTCCCCTCTCCCGTGCACCAGTCGACTGTCTGAGTCGATCAACCAACTGGTGCTGAGATTTGGCGGTAACTGACAGAGCCAGAAACGGTCCGTCTGCAGTGCCACGCGTATGACCTGGTCTCCGGATTCTACAAAAAGACAGTGGACTGCGCGGATCTGATATGTGTTAGTGACAAATGGTTCACATGGAAAAGGAGTCAAAGAGCATCTTTTCAACTTGCGTGAGGTGTCGGCTCTGCGTTTGTGATGGGTGATGAGGAGCGGGCTAGGGTTTGGTGTATGTGCCGATGGTGATGGGGTTCGATTGGCAGTGCTGTACTGCAGATTTTTATGGATGCGCATGTGGCCAAATAGGCCCATACGATGACGGAATGTGCGTGGACAGTGGGACAGTTGAGGATGAGGTGCGTGAATGTTGGTGCTCAAGGCATCGGTTCGCCAGTCTCTGTGCGATGGATTCGCAAGTAATCGATAAAGCCGATGACTAACTAGACAAAAACTACGAAAGTAGGAATGTAACAAGCAGGCGGAGCACCCAACTCGGGAGCGTTCGTTAACGTCATGCATAAGATACGTCTACAGATGCAGCCTTCGAATTCGGAAAATCGGACGGGAAGTTAGAATCCAGAGTCCACTAAAGAGACGGGTTTATTAGGCCGTGTGACTTTTGCAAAGTCGTAGGTCAAAATCCGTCTGGAACTTAGCTGCATGTACTACTGCTGTCGGATTATGGCTTAATTGGGATTGAGCCAATGACTCAAACGAGACGGAATAAAAACCGAAAGAGATTCGATTGAGTCATACATAAAAAGTCGGGAGGAGGCGGGTTAAAAGCCCATTGACAAAAGATTAGAGGGATGAAGGTGAAGTGGGCTAGGACGTTTCCTGTGTCATCTTCACTGACTTTAGAATTGTTGCATGGACAAAAAGTGCAGACGTCGGACTGTTGAAAGCTCGGCAAATAACTCAGTTAAGAGAAATCATCTGCGAAGTAGTCCTCGTAAGATTACACCTAAAACTCTTAACTCCAGTATGTGCAACGGGAAGGAGCAAAAACACATGCAGAGACGTCATCCAGGCCTGTGATACTATCACTGGGCACGTTCGGCGACAATACGTCGACAAGCCCTGGCTAACAGGAGGCTGTATGGAACACCGAAAATGAACCGCTGGTCTAAGTCAGGGAAAGATGGAAGAAGTAGCACCACCGAGTAGATCCGACGCTTCAGTGACAGGAGTATGTTACCTGTTTCTGAGGCCGGCCAAGAGCCTCCCTATGTCGGAACGCTGATGCAACTGTGGCTGACTCAGCACTCCTGATATCCATGATATCGACGGAAATTAACTCGGTGGCTGTCATGCACCTTCACTCTACATGTTGGCCTCCAGTTTTGGTGACCCACAAACTATAGTGTGGCAGATGAATTAAGTTTCTGAATTGATCGGTTTATGCGTAAACGCTGGGAAAGCCAAAGCATCATCGAACTACATCTTGATAGAAGAATGCGCAACTCGGGATTAATGGCTGTCAACTGTAAAAACTAGACAGCTTCAAATACATCGGAATAAGGCTACTGCCGAAAGGACAAGACGACATTGCCTCCCGAACCAATGCTATTCACAGGGTTTTCATAATACTCAGAAGGCATCATGGACCCGATGCGATATCTTCATCACCACAAAGATGCGCGAATAGAGGGGATCTGTCAACCCATTTCCCCTACATGATTGTGAATGCTGGGCTGTGCGCGTGGAAGATGAGTAAAATGCGAAGGTGCTTAACCGCCGCTGCCTGAGAACCATCCTTAGACTGGAGTATACTGGCTTGGTTTCGAATGGGGCAGTCCGCAGCCGCTGCGACGACATCGCAAGGATATTTCAGATTATCCATGATGATTGAGGTGGGTTAAAAACGTCCTTCGTCTTCCGCCCCGACCCCCGTGTTGGTGCTATTGTCTACTTGGAGGCGTCGATAAGAAGGCAAACTCAAAACCTGGCTCGTCACCGTTCGTCATGGCATGAAGACGGTTCGTTGACCTTCCGTACTCGATCTCTATCATTAGATGAGAGAATGGGTCGAGCTCGCTAGATCCGCACGGATAGGTACAATTTGCAACACCATCGAAGTTGGGCCAGACACTATCATAAATGTACCAAGTACAGGTAAATATGCCGCATACTTTGGCCCCTAAAACTGGCCACACGGTACATGCGTTGGGCCAACACAGGGGCTAGATGGGATTCCGGTAGATGTCGGGAATGTGCATCCATAACAAATGCCAACATTCAGGTGTGGTGCCAGGCTCGCGTCGCGCCAATTGTGATCCGTGCCGCTGACCCACTTCTCTTGTGGTATAGATTCCTGGTCGGTGTACGTTGTAGACCAGAGATGTGGTGGTACGCTTAGGTGAGGGTTTTCGCCATGTCAACCACCTGCGACCTCTCCCGCCTCTGGTCTTCTTGACTCTGTCTTGACACCGGATCCGTGTGGGGGAGGAGAGTGCGCAAGAAATAAAATCCACGAAGGCGACTGCTCTGGGACTAATGCCCTGAACAAACTTTCCCGGACAGACTGGTTGATAAAATTTCTGACAATACAAACAGCCTCTGGTGCAGGAAGCTGGACTTGCTTTCAAAAGCGAAAAGTGAAAAATAAAACGGACGTCCGGTCCGACGAGAACGGCAGAATTCTGATAGACCCAGCTGAACAACGCGAATTGGAAGACAAGGCGGGACGCTTGTTAAGGTCTTATTGAGCCTTTCTTTTCAAATGAGGTTTCCGAGGCTACAAACAGTTCAGAAGTATTCAAAAGATTTTACTTAAGTGTTTGTCGCTGAAGAGGTCTTCGAAGACGGGCTAGAGATCTGGACCGATATGCTGCCAGTCGGATGACCGCTACCTACTTGCCAGCCTAGTTGTTATATCCATTTATTGCGTCATTATAGAGGCTCATTTATGTCTAAAGTCATCTTATATCCATCTGGTTATTCATTGCCAGATTAAAATGAGGCAGAGTAAAAGGGGACTCAGACGAGAAGGCGGGTTGCCCGTTAGCCTAGCTGCTGGCCACCCGGCGCGTCCACAGGTAGCGGATAGTGGAACGGCCTTCAGTGAAGGCCAGCTACGAAATCAGCAGACCAAGGTCTGACGCAAAAGCTGTCGCGGACCAGCAGCGACAGTACTACCAGGGTGCGGAGGGCTGAGGTTAAGCGCATTGAAAGCCTTATAAAAGAGCCGCAAAGCCCGATAAAGGCACTGTGACATGGCGAGCGTAAACCGCCATTAAATAAGTTTGCATGCCACCGCTGCCTTGTGGTTAGGCATTTAAGCCAAAGCGCTAGAGGAGAAAACCCCGAACAAACAATCCGGGCGTTGTTGGGAACCCGTCTGTACTCATAATTCCCAAGAAACCTTATGAAATATGGCCGACTACAGAATTACGACCCATGCTACGGCGTCCGCAAAAACCGACGCGCTCTGAAACCCTGGTCCAGTAGTGCGGGCGAATAATATGCGAGCTGGACTACTTATTCGGGGACGGACTCTTGATATTGGATGCTGGGATGTGCGAACGTTCCTGGACCCTGGTACCCAAAGTCTGACCGCGCGCAGCCTTAAACAGTACAACGTGGATGTCTGCTGTCTGTCCGAAGTTCGAATTCCTAAGTCAGGCTCTCGAGAAATAAAGATCCCTGGAGTCGAATCACACTCAACCCTGTACCACAGCGGCCCGCGCGACTCTTCTGGTAGACACGGTGTGGCTATCGCCCTCTCTCAAAAAGCGGACCTCGAGTTATTTGCTTGGGAACCAGTCAATGACCGGATGGCTTACGTGCGACCGAAAGGTCACTTCGCGAACATCTCCACCATCTTTGTGTACGCACCAACTTCAGCTGTCGAACAGCGCGATAAACAGGCGTTTAACTCGCAGTTGCAAGCTTTAGTTAAACAACTGCCTCGCCGCGATCTGCTGATTGTTGTCGGGTATTGGAATGGCCGGACTGGACCTGCCGACTCAAAAAACAGTCATCTTCTTGGCCGTTTTGGGCTTGATTCTAGGTTTGAAAGTGGCGATTGCTAAACTTCGCTGATCAGAATCGACTTCTTGCCACCAACATGTGTTTCCAGTATCAAAAGAAACATCTGCTGACCTCGTATTCAAACGACGGTCATACGGCCAGTCAGATTGAGTACATTCCAGCCAGATCAAGGTTCGGCAGTTGAGTTCACGATAGCAGATCGATGCGTGGTGCCGAGAATGGTAATGCCCATGGGCCGGACCATGTCTTCGCTCGTACACGCTTGAAAGTTCACCTCTCATCCGCACCAAAAATGCCACGTCCTAGACACCTCGATGTCGCAAACATCCGGCAAACCAGCACTGCCAAGGCCCTTAGCAGAGAACTTCGGTCCTGTTTCACGACTCGAGACGACGGAGAAGGCAGTAACCAATGGTCGTCAAAGTCGGTCAGGGATCGCCTGAACCAATAATGGACTGAAGTAACAACCTCCATGGAACAGGCCTTGAACGTTAGTGACACTCAAAAACTCATCCGCCAAGTCCTCTACACTCAAGTAACTTTTGGCGACGTAAATGGCTTTACTGATGACAACTCGACCAAAGTCCAGCGCTGGTGTGAGCACTTCTAGCACCATCTCAACTTAGATACCCAATCCACTACATCCTTGCTTTCCTCTGCAGCGGATTTTTCTCCCTCTCCAACCTATGCAGTGTCATGTGACTCCCCTTCTGAAGTAGAGGTCGTCGATGCCATACGAACGTTACGCAACAACAAGGCACCCGGAGAGGACGGCATACCCGCTGAAATCTACAAGTCTTCTGTCAAAACTGGCGGTCTTGCTCTATGAGGTGATTGAACAAGCGTGGAGAGACGAGGTTGCTCCTGGTGACTGGGGCTCAGGCATCCTAGCACCTATTCTCAAGAAGGGAGATAAGACAAGATGCGAGACTTACCGCGGCATAAGCCTCATTGACGATGCTGTGAAGATCCTCGCTGTTGTCTTACGCATGCGATTCCAGTCTGTGCGTGACTCTAGGACGAGGCCCAACGAGGCCGGATTTCCTGCTGGACGTGGATGCGCGGACCAGTTATTCACACTATGACGCATGCTCGAATTTCACATATGGCTACCAACCACCGACGACCGTCTGCTTTGTTGACTTTGCCGCCGCATTCGATTCCGTCCATCGTGAGTCCCTGTGGTGGGTAATGGCGCTAGACAGTCTACCGCCAAAAATCGTCGTCATTATTAAGGCCTATTACCGCACTACCACTGCGCGAGTCCTGGTCCGCAACAATCTTACCCAACCGTTTGGAATTCGGTTTGGCGTTCGACAGGGTTGTATCCTGTCGCTCATTCTGTTCAACTAGGCTATTGACCGGATTCTCTGGAGGGTCCTACATGAAGGTGACGGTGTTGGGTTTGCGCTCGAACGACGACTGACTGATCTCGACTATGCCGATGATATTGTCTTACTTGCTTCAAGTTTTTGTGATTTGCCGTCTATGGCGTCACGGGTGGAGGTCGCTAAATCGGTCGGTTTATCCATAAACGCTGGGAAGACTAAAGTGTTTTTAAGCTGCATCCCTGACCAGGAGAAGGCGCCTCTCCGGATTGATGGCTGTCAAATTGAAGAAGTAGACAGTTTTAAATACCTCGGGGCGAGGCTAATTCCGAATGACCAGATGAGAAATGACATTGTATCCCGAATTGATGCTGCCCTACGGGTTTTTTCAAGCCTTAGAAAATGCTTATGGATCCGACGCGACCTCTCTATCGCCATTAAGACTCGCGTGCACCGTGCGTCTATCCGGTCTGTCCTTCTTTACGGTTATGAATGCTGGGCTGTGCGCGTGGATGACAAGCGCAAACTGCAGGTATCTGACTAATACTGCTTGAGGACCATCCTTCGAGTTAAGCACACCGACTTCGTCTCAAATGAGACAGTTCGTGCTCGCTACGACAACATCGCAAGGATAACCCAGGCCGTCCTAGAAAGGCGACTGAGGTTGTTTGGGCATGGTTTCCGTCGTTCACCTCAGGAGCTCAATGTAACTACCCCCGATCCGTCACCGTTACAACAATGGAGGCGTCGAAAAGGGAGTCAACTCAAAACCTGGCTCGACAGAGTTCGTCAAGAAAAGGTGGTACTTGGCCCTTCGGTATTCGGTCTCCGTCGTTGGCAAAGAGAATCGGTTGACCTGCCCAGATCTGCTGCCACGGATCGTTACGTGCGGAAAGCTACAGCTGGGGACATCATCGAGGTCGGCCAGATCAGGCATGATCGCAGCCGTACCAAGTACAAGTAAGTACTCAGATAATTTTAAAAAGCCGACCGAAGAAGACAAGATAAACGCCGCGGAGTGTAGAGTAAGTAAATTATGCAGGCTGGGCCCCTTGCTGACAATAAACCAATCATGGAAATAAGAATAAACACCCCTGTGTATGGCTCACTAACAAGCATCAGCGTTCTTGGCACAGGGCTTCAGAATATACGGGTTACAAAGACTCGCAGCTCTTAACTCGACGGAAAAGTTGGGTCGCAAAAAGCGGCCAATGTGGGGGTCATCAAGTTAATACTTAAGATGAAAGAAACAATGAGAAATCGGCATATGATAATGAGATAAAAAAATACAGTGGTCGCCATATAATCATTGGGAATTGACTTACACTTGCTGACGAATGCAATGGCCTCCTGCTTCGTCATGTTAGGCTTCAGCTCGGAATCGAAGTGGCCATAAAGATAAGTGCTTCCTGATCCACCAATTACAGCGGGTTGCTTTATGAGCATTCCACCAACGGGTATAGAATATATCTGAAGAGTATGGTTCGTCAGAAATGCACGAACCTGCCCACCGTTCTCGCTGTCCCAGCCAGCGACGAAAATACCCGCGAGCAAATCATCCCTATAATTGTAGCATAGATTGCGAAAAACCGTCGCAGCCTCGAAAACCGTTGGTTCGCGACCCATCTCTATTGTGTGAAAGTCGAGGTGATACCGCACAATATCAGCCATGGCTTGGGTATCAGCGGCTGACCCCGAACGACAACAGTATATGTACTTCGTTAAGGGTGTCAACTTGTCCGTTATTCGGTTTGCAACAAAGGTACTTACAAAATAACACTAAGAGAAGCATTACCCGCTCGAGGTCCGAGAGTCGGCACCGATGACGACACCGTCGTCAAACTTGCACGCAACGAGAGTAGTCTTAATCGCTCAGGATGGTTAACAACAACTTACTCCGGTACTAACTTCATGCTTTGACCAGTCTGGATACCACTCACAAGACGGTACGACCGGAGCGGTACACTCAGCAAGCGACTCCATTCCGGCTCTTAAACATAAAAAACGCGGGCTGTTCAGTATGCCTGAGGCGACGATTCCCAGGCTGTTCATGGAGAACAAGGCCAGGTGTCTATTCAGATGCCTGCGTATTGCATCACCGTCGACGTAAAAGGCTACAACAGTTTAAGTTCAGACAAAATACTGGAGCCTGCAGAGTACAAAGCTGTGGAAGGGGTTGGGGAGGCATCAGGCGGTTGGCGTCGGAAAAGCAAGCTTAAGGTCCCTTATGGCAGTTCGCGATCGGGGTCTCCGCATCCTGTTAGCCCACCCGAATCACGGATATAACAAAAGGAACATCAAGGGCATTCTAATTCGTGGACAGGACGCCAATCTTCTCACAATAACTGTAACGGCGCCGAAAATAAATACCAGCTGAACGCGCACATGACAGTTCGACCGCCGTATTCGATCATGTCCACTGTGTGCTCCACAGCAAGGTACGGTGTGTTGTGCGTGATTTAATTTATAGTGGTAGTTGACTTGCACAGCTTCTAGCGCAATACCTTCCCCACCTCCGCTCGGTGTTAAGACAGTGTCAAGAAGAGCGGAGACAGGGGAGGGCGAAAGGGGAATGGCATGGCCGATTATGCATCTAGGAGTAGCACCACGCCCCCTGGTCCACAACTAAAAACCGTTCAGAATTTCAAACAGCAACAAAAGGGCTGGGGCGACCGTAGTCGTCTCTTGGCTTGCGCCACACCCTGCTCGATTCATAATGGGTAAGAACGTCATAGTGACCACATGAAACCAAATCATGCGAAACATGTCACTTGGCTTTTCTTAATCTAATCACTTCTCTTCGTAATGAGCGGCAGTCAGTGGTTGTTATTTACTTTGATCTTAGCAAAGCCTTTGACAAGGTGCCCCATAGACGTCTTTTAGTAAAATTGGAAGCTCTCGGCATCCGGCCGCCTCTACTCGACTTCATCAGGTCCTATCTGTCCAACGGATATCAGAAAGTCATGGTCGGTAATAGCTTCTCGACACCCCACTCGATCACGAGTGGCGTACTTCAAGGCACGGTTCTGGGTCCGCTACTCTTCCTTCTGTACATCAATGATATTTCGACTGAACTCGGAAATTCGCAAACTTTTACTTATGCCGATGACCTCAAGTGTGTTTACTCATACTCTGAGGATACCGCAAACATTTGTGTTGAAAAAATTAATGCCGATTTACTACGCTTAAGCAGATGGGGTTCAATATCGCAGATGGAGTTTTCATCATCCAAGTGTAGTTTCATGTCTTTTGGTCCTGCCAAACTTCCTGGTCAAATAATTTTTCAGAATAACCCACTCTCAGAATGCCTCACCATAAAGGACCTGGGTCTAAGTTATACAAATAAACTTGCTTTATCACCTCATGCAGATAGAATCTCTGCCAAAGCCGCGCAGGTATGTGGATTCATATCGCATAATTTTTTTCCTTCCGGAAATGAAGCCAAGATTCTATCAAATGTTTATCCTTCCAATCCTCGAATACTGCTGTGCTTTCTTCGGTTTAATGAACGTCTGTGACCGCCATAAGGTCGAAAATGTTCAGAGGGTTTTCACCCGGAAACTGTTCTATGTATGTATGTATGTACACGAGACGGGTACGCCGACTGAACCACTTCCACCTCAGTTGTCTCCGTCGCATCCTGAGGCTGAACTGGCAGGATCGAATCCCCGACACGGAAGTACTGGAACGAACGGGAATCCCCAGCATCTACGCCATACTGAAACAAATGCAGCTGCGCTGGAGCGGCCACCTGGTGCGCATGGACGACGAGCGACTACCCAAACGACTCTTCTACGGAGACGTCGCGACGGGTTCTCGTCGTCAAGGAGGCCAAATTCGCCGTTACAAGGATACTCTGAAGTCCTCCCTGAAGCGCCTGCAAATCAACCCGACCAACTGGGAAGAGCTCGCTCGCGATCGTCCGACATGGAGGAGAACAGTGAAGACGGGCGCTGCTATCTATGAAGCCAACCGAATCGCCGCCGCCAAAGCGAAACGCGAAGCCCGCAAATCACAACTTCGTCCAGTCCGCAACGCCGCCGCACAACCTGACGAGAGGGAGACCTAAGGTAACACAGAGGGTGTGAGTTCCCTGTTCACACCTTCTTTGAGATAACTAGCCACCACCACCACCACTACGTGTCCTCGATGTCAACGGACATTCCGGGCACGAATCGGACTTGTTGGACATCTCCGAACCAACTGCACCTCTCGAACTGCTCCAGCCATCGTCCCCCCGCCCGCCTCTTCCTCCTCTCTTCCGCCAACTAACTCTGACACCCCTTCTGCACCACCACTTCCATCCTCCTCCTTCTCCTCCACTGCCCCAGCGGCGACCGTTCAGACTGCCTTCTCACACATCACCAACCCCGACACAATAACCGCCACCACTCCCACCTCTCCCGATTCCAGTGATGAGGATCAGGACTAAACCTGCCCTCACTGCGACCGCACCTTCACCTCTCGCATCGGCCTGGTTGGTCACTTGCGAATCCATCGCACAGAGACTGGCGAACCAGTGCCTGGAGCTCCAACCTACACTCACCGCACTCGCCTCCACTGCCCACACTGCCCTCGCACCTTCACGCATCGCATGGGTCTATTCGGCCACATGCGCATCCACGAGAACGGAATTGACCGTCCCCTTGACACACCTACCCCGCCGAGCCCCACTCCCAATCCATCACCTTGTGCACCCACTAACCACTCCCCAGCTGACATCGACGCCACCGACCTTACCACCACTCACTCCTCCCCTTCCTCCTCCTCTTCCTCCTTCACTGCCACAACTACGGCCACTCCGGCGTGTGTAGCGCATGACTTCACCACAGCCGCACCTGACACAACAACAGGCACAAGCCCTGCAACCTCCATCATCAGACGTGAGGGCCAGGACTACATCTGCCCTCACTGCGATCGCACCTTCACCTCACGCATCGGCCTGGTCGGTCACGTGCGAATCCATCGACAGAGACTGGCGAACCAGTGCCTAGAGCACCAACTTACACCCACCGCACTCGCCACCACTGCCCACACTGCCCTCGCACCTTCACGCATCGCATGGGTCTATTCGTCCACATGCGCATCCACGAGAGCGGCATTGACCACAATTCCGCTACAGCCACGACATCCAACACATCCACCACGCACACCACTGAAACTGATCCGATCCCTTTAATTCCTTCGTTGTCTGATGCTTCTCTTAGCTTCATTAATTTTTCTCCTGAATGTATTCAAAAACTGATAAGTCATCTTCCTAACTCTCACTCAGTAGGTACGGACAATATCCCAAACTCTTTGATAAAACAACTAAGAGATTTTCCTCCTCTGCTTAGCAAAATCTTTTCAGTATTTCTCGTAAATGGCTTCTTCCCTGACTATTGGAAAACTTCTATTATTATTCCAGTATTTAAGTCTGGCTGTCGTTCTGACGTACAGAACTATCGAGGTGTCCATAAAACACCCTCTCTCGCCAAAATCTTTGAAAAAATTATCGCCATAAAAATTACCGAATTTTGCATAGCCAATCAAGTTATTAGCCCTTCCCAACATTGTTTTTTACCAGATCGCTCTTGTGAACCATGTCATCTGTCGTTTCTCGATCTACTTACCTCTCTTCGTAATGATCACCTATCTGTTGTCGTAATTTATTTTGATCTTAGTAAAGCCTTTGATAAAGTGCCACATAAAAGACTCTTGGTTAAATTGGAAGCTATGGGAATTCGCAGTCCACTAATAGACTTTCTCAGGTCATACCTGTCTAATCGTAAACAAAAGGTTTTGGTGGGATCTTCACTTTCCAGTGAAAGTCCTATTGTGAGCGGTGTCCTACAAGGTACCGTTTTAGGTCCTCTTTTGTTCTTACTTTACATAAATGATATTTCAGCCGCAGTTAAACATTCTCAATCATTTATTTATGCCGATGATCTCAAATGTGTATATTCTTTTAAAAAATCTACGAGCCTTCATTGCCTGGAGCAAATCCATGCTGACTTGCTTGCTCTCTCAGCTTGGAGCTCAAAATGGCTAATGGAATTCTCTCCGTCTAAATGTCGTTATATGTGTTTTGGACCTGATAGGCTACCCCAACCTGTGGTCTTTCAAGGAACACCTATGACTGAATGTACCACCATCAAGGATTTAGGTTTAAGCTACACTAGTAATCTTGATCTCTCGCCGCACGCTGACAGAATTACAGCCAAAGCTGCTCAGATTTGTGGCTTTATTTCTTACAATTTCTATCTTCCTGAAATTAAATTAAGGCTCTATCGTATGTTTGTACTTCCCATTCTCGAGTATTGTTGCCCATTCTTTGGTTTGATGAATGAAGCCAGTCGTTTAAAAATTGAAAATGTCCAAAGACGTTTTTCAAAAAAACTTTTAGATAGGGAACATCCCAATATCTCCTACTCAGATAGATGCCAACTAACTAACCTAAAATTTTTATGGGTTCGAAGACTAGAAGCGGGCTTCTGTCTCCTCTTTCGCATTAATCATAGTTCAAATTTTCCTCGGATTTCAGCACTTACCCCTAGTAGTCGCCCATACAATCTTCGCAATTCGTCTCTAATTATACCTCTTCCAGCGTCCTCCACCTCTAAGCGCTCCCTTTTTTTCGCTTCCAGGTATACTTTCCTCTGGAATAACCTTCCAATAAATATAAGATCTTCAGAAAATCTACACACCTTTAAGAGAAGGCTACGCCTTTATCTGAATACTGACTCGATTAAACTTTTATTTTCCTCATCCTTCCCAGACAACTTTTCCTATGACACTGAGAAAGG
>CACRXP010000213.1:146390-182156 GCA_902702965.1 Spirometra erinaceieuropaei
TACTACTACTACTACTACCTCTACTTCTACTCCTACTTCTACTGCTAGGACTACTACTACTACTAGTACTACTTGTACTACTACTACTACTTCTGCCTACTGCTACTACTACTACTACTACTACTACTACTACTACTACTACTACTACTACTACTACTACTACTACTGCTACTACTACTTCTGCTACTACTACTACTACTTCTTCGAATACTACCACTGACATAACCACGACTACATTACTAACTTTAATGGTATAGGTAACGCTGACTGAAATACTGCTAGTACCAATAACGTCAATTACGAAGCAACTGTTAGCAAGGCGCTTAATTCGGACATCAGGAGGTTACTACCAATACCGTACATAGACACGTAGTGGGGCAGCCACCTCTGCAACGAATAATACTAATAGAAATTGCGGTGAGTGATTGTATCACCAATAGCACAATCAATACCCCGAAAGACACGACGGACGCGCATGCAAAGGGAAATGCACCAGACGGCAATATTTTAAACAAGCATGCCTACTGAAAGTAATCAGTAGGCCTTTATTTTTAATGTCGCAACAATCGGATTCGCGGCGAATCCGAGTGTTGCGACACTGGTATCCAGCCATGGTTTCCTCCTCCCCAGTCCATTAACATGTCCAATGACCTTCCCCTTCCATACTCAGTGCTGAGACTACGCCTAGACGGAGTAATTAGCCACCCGTGGAGCGCACAGGTGAACACTTTTCCCAACACCAGGGTTGGTACGTCAGATGGTTGCGCAATCATTACAACAACATTCAACGCACGTGATGAAATTGCAGCAATTAACGACGCGAATGTCGACCCTCAAACAGTTAGCACACCAAGTACGACGATCCCTGATGAAGAGGGGGGAGCCGTTAATATTCATAAGTAGGTGGGTGGCATGACGACCGCATACTATAAATACTGCAGCCCCTTGTGCATGAACCACCCGTATCTGCTTTTGTCTCTGATGATGGGTTCGAGCAGGAATCTGAAATGCCAGGCTAATGAAGCTCTTGTCCCAGGCATTATGTCTCCTTCTTCAAGACTGCTTCCTGGGACTCCTCTCTTTGCTTCTATTGGCAATATCGCGAACGCCCGTCAAGGCTTTCTTGTGTTCTGGAGGGCAAAGTCATTTCTGCCTCGCACCCTTGTACATAAGGCACTGTTTTCACAGTCCAAAGCCCGCATGTTCCTGATATGCGACCTTTGTGCGTCAACTCGCAAACGCTTGTTAATCTTCGTCTTGGAGGGAAAGAGCGCGCGCGCAGGAGAGAGCGAGGAAGATGAAATGCGCTAAGCAGGTTTTGGTCTTTTCGAGAAAGTGAGAAGAACTGTAAAAAATACTAACAATTAATCCAGTATACTGTCGCAGTCCAAATATTTGAAGGCCAAACTCTACTCTATATACCAGAATAAAATTAGACAGTCTGGAGGGCACTTACGTCAGCGAGTTTGTTACTGCTGGTCTACGAGACAGTCGGTGTCGTAGGCAGGCTTTTCCCATCAAGGTAGACAAGTAGCCGGGACTACAGGCGCCTAAAAAGTGAGCCTTGAAGGCCTGGAAGACAAGTGATCGCTGCCGTGAGAGTGAAGTTTCAAGCTGACCGAAATTTTTTGCTGAGTCTCTTTACTTCAGCAAGAATATCTTATATGCAAACTATTTAAAAGCGATACACGGGACATCCTACGTATCCCTATCACATTTATACTGTTCGCACACTCTGGTTGGTTGTGGACATAAACTTTGGCAGTCGCTTTTGTCGAACGACTTATTTTTCAGCCGATTGCTCCTGAGTCTCATGCGAGAAAAGAGAGGAGCTGATGGCGCGCGTTAATGGCCTTCACAGTGAGTGGTTAGTTATATTCAGTGAGACATAAGCAGGAATACCCTTTCCCCTGAAGAATGTTTGCATTAGCGATGGGCTCGCCAAAGTTGCGTGGCTTGGCGTCCCCCATTCGGTAGGGGGTTTCGCTTCCTAAAATAAAATTGTTACGAGCACTCTATATTAATTCCTATAGAAAGTCAATAAAACTGGAATGTTCGATAAGCTGTTTGAAACGATAGCCTATGTACTGCGTAGAAGAACTCCTAAACACTATGCAACATTTCCCGAAATTGAGTCCTTGATGCATGCGCTGTCAATCCGAATCCATTAATTTTAGAGGACAATGTTCATTGAACGCGAAACAACCGTATGTCATGATACCTAGACGATTTTTAGTGCCAGTATGTGCATTGAGAAAACTTTGCGAATTTTTCACTAAGTGGGTACTCGCCTAGTTGTGGCAAGTTGTCAAGGGAGGGCGCGATAGATGAGTAAAGATTTTATTCGCTCGGCGTTTCGGACTCACGTTAGGACCCATCATTAGAGACCGCAGAAAAAAGAGCAGCAAAACACATAAGCGACTTGTCTGCCTTGCGGCCACTCTAATATTAAAATAAGGGACTTTCGCCACCATCGAATATTTTTACACAGGGTGCGTTTACGACTTTTTGGACGCACCCTAGTCTTTCATGACGGCCACTCCATCATCGCTATGGTTAACTGGCATGACGCTTATTGGGCACTTTGGTCCACCGACACTGGAAGTAGTGTTTATGCCAACGCTCCCCACGCGAGTAATTTCGCTTTCCAGGCGAAGCCTTTGTACTGCATGTGGACACGGGGATGGAGAGGGAGTTAGAAAACAAAGAAGCAGGCAACTCGCGATACACGCAGTTGTCACCTCTCGCGCGGATTTCAGCCTCGTTAAGCTGGAAGATGTAGCCGAGTCGCAGCGTGTAAGCCACGAGATGAGAGTTGGCGTCGCCGTCCGCACCGCCGGCGCGTGTTCGGGCATCCGTGTTTGCTGTAGTCTCCCCACTGTAGCTGGTTTGCCCGCAATGGCTCTATGTCCGACAAATGACTGCAGTCGTTTCCAGCCGTGAAGTTGGCGCTGAATGGTTCCCGCCGGAAAGTGTGTGAAGACAGCTGGTGGCTTTAAGACGTTTCTGACGTACAGTAGGTGGGTGTATTCATGAAATGTCAACCAAAATTCCGAAATGCGTTTTCAATTCGAAGAGATTAATTATGTTAGGTTGTAAAACCAGTCGGCCCGTAAACTAATTCTATAATATTTCACTCACCTCAGGATGTCGGCTTTCGAACGAACTTCCTTCCGGCTGCATGCAAAAATACACTCTGTGAAAAATGATTACTTGTGCAGCATGTATGCTTCTCACTGATTTTCGATACTCCCAAAAGTCCAATTATATTTCTTATAAAACATGCCGTAATATATTCATTCTTTTGATCATTCGGTAGATAATTACGTCTTCAACAACTCGAATGAAGGGTATAATTCTGTTTTCAAAAACTTTTTCCATTCCCGAATAATTTGGAACCCGCTCTATCCTTTCATTTGGATTCTGGGTTCCCAAACTACAAGCCGTATATTTTCCGCGTGCAAAAAGTCACAAATTCCACCACGGTAATAAAGGAGCAGTCGACTTGATCCATATTGGCAAACATTGGCAAACGCAGTGAAATAACGTTTTATGAACTGCCATTTCACGGTATTAGAAAATTTGACAATTAGAAACTTTTTTTCAAACCAAATTATGTCCTTACTTCGAGTATAAAGTTGGAAGAAGACTTAGTTTTCTACCGAATAAGCAAAATAAAGAATATTTTTGTGCACGTTTTCCATTAAATATAATTGGACTTTTAGGGACATCGCAAATCAACAAGAAAAATTCATGCTAATTAAGTAGTTATTTTTTACAGAGTTTACTTTTTTCGTGCAGCCGGAAGGAAGTTCGTTCAAAAGCCGGTATCCCGAGGTAACTGAAATTTTATAGAATTATGTTGCAGGCTGACTATTTTTACAACCCCACTTAATTAGTATTTTCGAAACGAAAACGCATTTCGGAATTTCGGTTGACATTTCATGAGTCATCCCACCTACTGTATATACGCGTCCGCTCAAATGTCAAGTCCGGTAGGTGCCAGCCCGCCTATCATTTTTGCGTGTGCCGGTTAAAGAAGCTGTGAGGGTAATCATTCGTTTTGATCATCCATCGAACTTATCGTAATTCAGCAAACTTGTTTTCCAGATAGCTGCACTGCGTTCCAACGCATCTCTATTGCGACCTTTTGTAGATGCAGCCGTGCCCGGTCGGATGGTTGCATCTGAAGTTGGGAACTTGCGCGGTATTCTTAAGTTCTCCTTACACTTTGATTTTTAGACCATCGTAACTCTTGTGACACAAAAGAAACATCCGGGAAGACCATTTTGTCATTCTCTCCGTCTGTTATCGAGAAGACGGTGCCGATATGTTCTGCAAATGTTAGCACGGGATTCCAGTCGATGACGGCGAAGGCACCTACAACAGACGGAGTCTAAAATTTTGTTTGGAGTGCTAGATGACCAGTGACTACCTGCCCTGGGGTTAAAAAGTCAGCTAGCTTTGCACATCAGCGTAAAGTGCTATGCTGAACATGAAATACGTTTTTGAACGAGGCGTAAGTGAGTGGAAGATTTTGGTCTAACCAAGTTGATGCTCTGTTGCATCGCATTTACGGCGCAGTGAGATTTTGATGGTCTGGACGATTTGGGAGTGAATTCAAAAACAGCGAAATAATAAAGCTGCAATTTAGTTCTGCAATTCAGTCCCCCTCTTGTTATCTCCCTGCTGGAACTCAGTCCGCATGTGTTCGATGGGGACGGATGAAAGTCTGTCGCTGTTCCAAGGAAGTTGGGCACGTTCTGTTCAAAAAAACTCCACAAGTACAAACGTGTGGATAGGGTGAGGTTAAACCACACGCACAAATTTTTTTCTGACTACTCACTATAGCAGGAAGCGCAGGGGGTCGCCTTTATGTTCCACCCAATGGGATTTTCAAACTAAGCCGCCATTTTGCCACTTCCGTCCGGCCAAACTCGCAAGATTTCCTTGCGCACAGAAAGGGAGATTTTTTTATTTACTAAGGTGCTAATTGAAGACGCCTTAAGTGGATTTGGTGAGAAGTAACAAACCCGAGTGGTTAGTTAGAAGTTGACTGGAGGAAGAATCATTTATTGGGAGGAAGAAGAAGAAGATGCAATTGCTGGTACAAAAAGTCTATTGGCGTGCCAGTTCGGATCCTCACTTGAACCCATCATCAGATACAGTCGCAGATAAGGGTAGTGGAGTCACGTAGAGTGCGGTATTTACAAAACATAGCTGCCGTGGGACCACATGCGTACCATATCTAAAAGCCCTCGAGATCACAAATGCGGGTCGGAGGTGATGCGATGATGACTCGTTAGTCCGCGTCCGAGTCGTTGATTGTCGCAATTTCATCATCAGTGTTAGATGTTGGCGTGATTATGACCGAGTAGTTTTGCTCGCCGTCGCTGGAATTATTGCTCGCCCGCGCCCTACCCATGCAACTGATTCCCCTGCCCAGGGGAGCGTCGATGAGCTTGGTGATGGATTGTGGGAATGAAAACCATGACTCGAGCAGCTAGCGGTTCACGTGGTTGTCGGCTCTTGCAAGGATTTCGGTCTCCTGAAACTTAAAGCTATGGCCGGGTTCTGTGGAATGAGCTGCTACCTGAGAGCTAGCGTCTTTCCTCCTCCCCGTTGCTGCGTGCTCAGCCATTCGCGTCCGCAGTTATCTCCCAGTTTCTCCGATGTGATTGCTCTTTATGCAACTGCATTAGATCTGGTAACCGACTCCAGACGTTTCTTGGCTTAGCAGTGGGTCTTTTGGCCTCATTACCTGGTCACAAAAAGGCCTCTACAGATAAGGTTGGAAACTGCCGATGGACCTTGAGCAGTCAGGTTGTCTAAAATGCACGACATGTGTTCCCTGAATCGTTCATCGGTATTCGCTCTGACAGGAATTAAGAAGGGCTGAGGGTATTCAGGCAGCATATCTATACTATTGTAGCAAGCCCAGCTCAAATGCAACCTCCGAGTAAACGGATCGCAGGCTCCCATCTTAAAATTCAATCCCCCCCCCCCTACAGTCGTTGCACCGCGTAAAAAATGCACCCCAGAATGCGAAATGGGTGATCTGCAGTCGGAAAAAAGACTGAGATTTGGTTTTTTGCTGGTGAAGAATAAGAACTAATTACACAAAATACACTGTTTCTAGTCATTATTTTGTTGGGAGGAAAGTGCTGAGCTCAAACCGATAAGGTAAAATTTACCCCTTTGCACGCAGCACTCCTTCTGCCAACGTAAAACGAACGAACCAATCGGACACCGCATGTGTTTGGCGCATTTGTGCTGCAACCCATTCGATTGGTTTTTGAGTTTTGCAATTTTTATCGGGCAGTAAATCCGTAGACTGACCTTCTGCTGCTTACTGCTTTTAGACCGACCCAACAAGGGTTGATTAACTCCTCATCTTTCAAAAGAATTTTTCCCCTAGACAGACTACATCTATAACTTCGTAAAATATCTCTCGCTATGTGGGGGTTCTGGTGGCCGTTGGAGCTGGTTAACGTCGCACATGACGATCGGTTAAGTGAATCATCAAGACAAGATGTTTAAAGACATCACCGGAGACAGCTTCGCACTGACCGGCTTCCGTTACCTCCGGAAGAATTATGTTGTTTTCAGGCAATTGTCTTCCCATCCCTAGTCACCCCTGAATATTCTTCCGCATTAACGTGGGAAACTAACTTCGTGAATAAATTTAATTAGTGGCTTCTCTTTGTTTACTCCTGCCGCTACTGGCTACTTCCCTGAAGGAACCTAAGTTCTGGCGTTAACAGCTCCTTCCAGGATGAAGATAACCTTCAAACGACATAAAAGGCCCTCCAATTGTGTTCTGCCTGTTGAATGGCGTCTAGGATTCAGGACCTATTTTCTTCCCGCGGAATGACCTCAACTGAAGTCAAATTCAAGACACTTTCGCTCTTTCCAAACAGAGCCTGCATAAAGCCCAAAAAGCGCTTCGACAAGAAACCTTGATAAACTTAAGCTTTTAGATTTCCTCGGAAATCTCTGTTCGAACTTGAAGTAAATTCTTCGGCACAAATCTTCTTAAGTTCATTTCGAAAGTTCCTTTGAATATTTGAGCTGAAATTCACCTTCGATAGCAAAATAAACGCGTTATGTTTGCATCCTACTCACAAACAGTCAGTAGTAAATATATATGCATTAATTGACGCACAATGTCAAACGCATAGACGTAATCTGGAATGGACGCACACCGATCTATTTGGTTTCACGAAGCAAACAAGCTCCGTATGGGTGGCAAAGGTCACGAACAGACAACAAATTACCAGGCCGAAGTCGACCACGTCATAACAGCACCGAGGAAGGACGACAGCGAGTGAGGGTAGATTGATACAGTACTGCTTCGGGTTTATTCTGCCTTCATTAAGCCAATCATAGCCCTGACCAACAACTCCGTCCAGAAACACAAGACATGCGCGCGAACGCACCTGGCGCAGTTGGTCCACCACTGGGGTCCACCAGTCATCCCTCTTCGTTGCTATTATGACCTGGTCGACTTCGGACTGGTAATTAGTTACCTATTCGTGACCTTTGCCACCCATTCGGAGCTTGTTTGCTTCGTGACGCCAATAGATCAGTATGTGCCCATTCCTGATTGAATAAATACCCGATCTCCAGCGACAGAGAGTGGCATGTGGCGAGGCACTGACGAACTTCGGTTCGATGAAGTGCCTATGACCCATCTGATAGACTCCAGTGGTGGACCAACAGCAGCAGGTGCGTCTGTGCGCATGTTTTTGTTTCTGGTCCCAGCTGCTGGTGGTCAGGGTTATGATTGGCTGAATGAAGGCACAATAAGCCCGAAACAGTACTGTATCAATCTACCCGCATTCTCTGTCGTCCCTCTTCGCACAGACGTGTGTTTCGCCGTTTCTTCGCTGCTGTAGGACGTATTTGAGAGAGTTTCGGCTCGTCGATGGGTCCCCAGCGACCCGCATGGGTTTTATGGTATGTACTCCAGTTTTTAATTTCAAGCTTCTCAGTTTTCCCAGAAATTGATCCGCCAACCTGAAGTAGCTTCTTAGGCACAACTCAGACTTTCTGGCCGTGCTTGTTGGTGTAGACTTACTGGGGCCTGTAACCTTGCCTTGTTTTTGCATTTCATAGGAGAACATTTGCATATCCGTTGCTCACTGTTTTTGCGTCGATAGGACGTTTGTTTTCTGGAAAATCCTGCCTGTTTGTCTACTGTAACTCATCCATCGTACACACGGAGGAAAAGGCGCTCGTATTTTAGGTGCGTTCACTTAATGCGCGTCTGACGTAATCGGCGGACATCGGCATTGTTCTAAAGGTGCAATAATAAAGTAGACCGAAGTGAGCTGATAATGAGGAAAGCTCTCTCTCTCTTCCCGCACACAACTTATTCACATGACAAGTTACTCGCAACCTGACCGAGTGTCCTAGGCCGCCTGATTTGTCTTACCGGTTTTGTGATCGTAGGCGGCTACGCTGAATCTCGCACAACGCGCCGGTTCGCGGCACAGTCAAAATCTCGCACCTAGGACCTTGGGGTGAATCGCAACACAGTCTACCTGCCAATCGGGCGCCTTGAAATGGCTGATCATTCTATTGGAGAATGTGTGCGCAATCGGATCGGCGCCGGCAACCGGCCAAGGCAACAGTCACTACGCCCTTGCATTCTGATTGGTCTGCGTGTATAGGCCAATGGGAGGCCTTATTCGTTACTGGACGCCTTTGTGGGGCTGGTTTCTTGTTCAACACGATCGCTGCCAAATAAAACTGGCAGTTTTTCGCCCGCCGACTCTAGCTTTATTTCGACATGACAGACAGCTCAAAGCTGAACCCAGAGGACCGGGAGCGAATTGCTTCGCTCTTCAGCAAACTTGACGTGGACAAAGATGGCCGAGTCAGCGTGAGTGAACTAGCCTCCATAATCAGAACAGAGCCTCGCCAGGCTGAAGTCGGACATGAGGCTGCCAAACGGGTTGTTGGTTACGGAAAATCCATCAGCACAACTGAAGCCCAACAGACCATGTCTTTCCAGGAATTCGTAGACTATGTGCGTGATACGGAGACCCAACTGAAACTGGCCTTCCGACAAGTGGATCGCAATAAAGACAGCCGAGTGGATATTCAGGAAATTCAGACCGCGATGCGCGAACTGGGCATCGAGGTGGGCGAGAAGGAGGCGGCCAGACTGCTGCGCAAAATGGACAAGGACGGATCCCTGTCAATTGACTACGAGGAGTGGCGGGATTTTCTCCTTCTCTCTGGCAGCTCCAACATCAAGGATATATTCCATTATTGGAGGAGGGCATCGGCTGTGGATATCGGCGAGGGTATTCTGGTGCCTGACGACTTTACTGAGGAGGAACGGAAGTCCGGAGAGGCGTGGAAAACACTCGTCGCGGGGGGTGAGTGCAGCGACGTCATGCTGACAGGATTTTAGACTTTTTGGCTGTGCAGTGCACATCCATCCTTTCTTAAATAATCGACAAACAGTCTGTAGAAATTCAAAACAAACTTGGAACATCATTTATCGCAAACCTGACAGTTTATGACAGGTTTGGGGAAGCAAACTTGAAACAAGGCGCTTAATTGCTTCTTTCGCATAAGGCGCGTTTAAAAACTCTTGAGGCCTTTCAAGCCGAAAGGCTTACTTAGTTAAAGTTGCCTTCCCAAGCCAGCTGTCCATCCCATTAACAATGATGGTTTAGTTGTTTCTGTAGTATATGATTTCTCCGTTACCTTTATGCATATACAAAGCCTATTATTTTCTCAAGCAGAAACGACACTAACTTCCTTTTCCACTTTTCTCGTACACCAAATTATGACTTTTTGAAACTACTTTTCACAACACGGAAAATGATCTATTCTTTGACTAATTAAACCCACCATATTTCCTGTATTTTGTATGATTAGATTCCAAGTAGGTTACTAAAAATTACGTCACAAGGGATTCGCGTACGATGAGCCATTTGGAAGTTGTAAAAATGTTGATGATCTTCTGTCGAAAGACTTTAGCTGCTACGCTTAAATAATATATAAATACCTCATGCTTTTCAGTACAAAGTGTAAAAATAGCTTATTTTTTCACGATGCGTCGTCATGAAAGAAGAAGTTAGTAGAACCCTATATAAGCTTCCCAAATCAGTAAAAAAGTCTTACTGAATTGTAATGGAAAAGTCGCGGTACATGAAGTAGTCTGGAGCTGGCTAACAGGCCTAGCAGAATTGAAACTCAAGTCCATTTGAAAGTGAGTTTCGGCGCACCTGGATGAATATATCAAACGTCTAAACTGCGTACAGTTGCTGATAGAAACGAATAGGCGGAGTCCCAAAAAGTAGTTCAGAGGAAGAAGATGTGATTGCTGGAACAAGAAGCTTATTGGTCAGCCGTTTCAGAGTCTCATTCGAACCCATCATCAGATAGTGTCACAGAAGTGAGAACGCCACACTAGGAAGGAGACGCTGCAGTCTGGATCCCAGTTCCGAAGTCTATCCCAGAGTTGGCAACCTTATAAGTCATGGAATTTAGGGCAGTGTCGAAGCTTACGATCCAGTTTGGTCAGTTGTAGACAGAAAAGGTCGCCTGAAACCGTCGTCTCATAAGTGGTGCACACGTCATTGACCCTCGCTTGAGAATGTTGCCTCTTCTACTGATGACCACCAGTCGACAGTTCGACCAGCCGCATGCCTACCGGGGACTTGCGTGTAAACTTGCTTATCGCGAAGGGGGTTTGCATGACATCTACCCCACTCTCACTCCCCAGAATTATCGTATCCCGACGGCAGGACAATCGGTGATTGACCAGGCTGAGTCTACGTCCACACGTACAACATGAGTACTGATCCCTGACTCCACAGAAGCTGGCGGTAAGAATACGCAAACACATACACACATGACAGTACAACCGTCGTGTCCGACGATGTGCACCGTATTCTCCACAGCAGGGTGGAAACAGGGATGATGACTTGTGCGTAAATTTAGTTTATGGTGATAGTAGACTTGCCCAGCACCAACCGCACAATATCCTCCTCCCCCACCTGGACGCGGTGTCAAGAAAGACTCAAGAAGACCAAAGAGGTGGGAGGGCGCAGGTGGATGGCACGGTCGGGCCCGCACATTGACGTTTCACTCCAAACCCCATGGTCCACGCAGCAAATAACCGGGTTTGTGATTAACAACAGCACTGGCGGGGGGTGGCAGGGTCCCTGTATGCGCGACGTACGCCGGCAACCGGGTCCGCCACCGCACCCCGAAATGTTGGCATTTGTTACGGTGTGCAACTCCGATAATGCCTGTTAGAGTCCGATAAGGCTCGCGAGTTGGTCCAGCGCGTCTACCACATGGCCCGTCCGGAGGGCAAACACGCACAGACACACGCACGATAGCTCGACCGTCGGTTTCGACGGTTTCTACCGTATTTTCCACAGCAGGATGAGAGCATGGACGGTGACTTGTGCGAAAATTTAATTTATGGTGATTGTAGACTTGCACAGCATCTACCGCACTCTTTCTTTCCTCACCTGAACCCGTTGTCAAGACAGAGTCAAGAAGACCGGGGGTGGCAGAGGACGCACGTGGATGGCACGGTCAAGCCGGCACCCTGGCGCTTCATTTCACATCTCCTTGTCCAACTAGCAAATACCCAGGTTTTTGATCGATAGCAACAAAGATCCTGGAGTCCGGCACGGCCGAAGCAGCACCTAGGCGTGCCGTCACACCGGGCTCGGATTCCACGGAGTGGCAGTGCCATAAAGGCGACATTAAGAAGGAGTCATTGCAGCCTGACTCTTTGATCGCCAGTCGGCCGCTCCACACAAACACAACACTGGGCCGACTCCGAGGTCCAAGTTATCCCGTCAATTGGCAGCCTTTCAAGCCACGGCTTTTAGCTTACCGTGGTGGCTTCAAGCGCATCAAATTGTCTATAGTAAGGAAAATGCGTTGAGTCGTCGACCTCAGTCACCCTTCCCATTCCCAGGTCTCAGCCACTGTCCGAGCCGGTCATTTGACTGGAGCACACACACACACGACAGTTCGTCCGTCGATTTCGACGATGACCACCGTGTGCCCCACAGACTGCATTGTGGGAGCAGGGACGGTGATTTACGCAGGGGTTTATAGTGCCAGTAGACTTGCGTAGCATCTACCTACACTCTCTCCTCCTCCCCCGCCTGCGCCCGGTGTCAAGACAGAGTCAAGAAGACCGGAGACGGGGGAGGCCGCAGGTGGATGGCTCGGACGGGTCTTCGCCTTGGCGCTCCACTCCGCACCCCTGGTCCACACACCAAGACCAGGATTTTGACCACAAAACAATGGGGTGGAGGCACTGGTCCAGTTTTGCGACGAATGCCGACAACAGGGTCCGCCAGCGCACCCCGCAAATGTTGGCATTTGTTATTGCGCACAGATAACGCCTGCCAAAGTCCGATGTGGCCCCCGTGTTGGTCCAGCGCATCTAACACGTGGCCCATTTGGAGGGCACTGTCCGAGCCGGTCATTTGACTGGAGCACACACACACACACACACTTTCTCGTCTGATGACCCACATTGCCGAAGTTGTATCCCATTGCCTGCGATCTGTCCCTAACATGACGAGTGCGTGCGCAAGCCTTTAGGTCACTGTATTCAAAAGTACACTGGTGGGAGATGACGACTGCCACAGTCAGCGCACAACATGCACCTTACGGGAGTTGCACCTTGCTGGCAAAATTCCACCACACTGATTGGTCACATCGGCTGCAAGTAGGCGGAAGTTTGCATTAGCCCGTAGCGACGCAAAACGCTGAAACAGGGTAATGATTTGCCCTATATTTTCAGCCATTTCTGGTATTCTATATGCACAACCAAACAGCTAGTAAATTCACTGAGGATACTCTCTTCCACGGTTCCTTTTAAGCAGAAAATGCGCTTTATTAGGGGCATGGAGGTTCGATGGTCTGCGTTTCTGGTAGTGTAAGACGAATCGGCATCACAGCCGGGAAAGAGTGCAAGTAAGGACTACTGAATAATCTGTTAACTAAAACATCGCATCCTCATTTCCGGGACCCATTGGAAAACTACGTCCCCGGTTAATCTTCTCCCACGATACACCGCTTATAGAGGGCCTTTCGATAACCTTACAGTTAGTACAGCCAACGTGATCTCAAACGTATCTGGTTGCTGATAAAGAAGACACTCGCGACAGTTCCGACGTACGTGAACCGGTGGTACCGTATTTCGTCCACTCAGCGAAACCTGGTGTCAGAACAGAAAAGAATTTTAGTCAAAAGTTAACTTTGGGTGAGGGCATCTCCCATCGAAATGGGTGCGCATAGAAACTTGCATTCGCTAATGAAACTGACTGAGAGACCTTAAGCATACCAAACAAATGCCCGCAATTGGGGGGCCTTATGCATTCGCGATACAGCATCATCGAGAAACAATCTATTAGTACCTTCTTCATAGCTGGTTTTTCTCAATAGGCCTGTCCCCCGTTTATTGCAGGAGACCTACAGTGAGTGACCGATCTCATGAAATGATGGCTAAACTTCTTAAATGCGTTTTCGACTATGAAGGATTATTTAGATGGAGTTGCAATACTAATTATCGTACTGCATAACCCTATAGTATTGTGGACTCGCCAGAATGTCGGCTTTTGAAGGCACTTCTTTTCAACCTCCTGTAGAAACTGCATATGGCAAAAAATAACCACTTACTTGGCATATGTGTTTCGCCTTGATTTTCATAGTTTTACAAATTCAAATATATTTTATAGAAAATGTGTAAAAAACCGCGCTTTCTTCTACTCGTTTGGCGGAAAATCACATTATCTCTCGGTTTTTTACAAAATTTTTTAAATAAGAGGTACTTCAAGACAGCGCAATGTCCATTCATGCAGCGTCGTACCTGTCCGTTCATCAATGCTCCCCATGAAATGTACAGCAGTGTCCACATTCATGGCCAAATTTTGTGAGATCTATATGGTATCTTCTTAAAGACCCAGGGGAATATATGATTTCTCCTACACGGGACTAAAATCGCTAAACGCTTGTGCAACGGGTGATGAGGCTCAAAATTAGTCGGGAATCGGGAAACTCTTTCGAAACCTAGGTATACCCCTCCTTTGGATACAAAATGTAAACACAAAGTGATTTTATACCAAACAAGTGAAAGAAAACATATTTTTGTGCATGTTTTTTAAAAAAACTCTATTCAATTTAAGACTATCAAAAATCAACGTGAAAAATGCATTCTAAATAAGTGGCCGTTTTTTATCGAGTGCGATTTCTATAGGAGGTAAAAGAGAAATGCATTCAAAAGCCGACATCCTGGCGAGTACGAAATAATATAGGATTATGTCGCATGATAATCAATATTACAAATAAGTAATCCTCCCTAATGGAAAACGAATTTCAGAACTTCGGCCAATATTTCATGAGATCGCTCACGCACTGTACGTTTTGTGCTTAATTACCCAAAAGAAGTATATCAATTTTGACTTTATGGACAGGCTATGACCACATTTTATGCTCATCGAGAAGTTCCTGTCGGTGTTTTTCTAGGCATTTCCTGAATTTGCGTTTTTACAGCCAGTGACCGATCTCACGAAGTGTCGGTCAAAATTCTGAAATGCGTCTTCGATTAGGAAGGATTACTTAGGTAGGGTTGTAATCTTGATTATCATGCGGCATAATCCTATAGTATTTTGGACTCGCCAGGATGTCGAATTTTGAATGCATTTAAATACACTTCTTTCCAATCTCCTGTAGAAACCGCAAGTGGTAAAATCTGCCTGCCTAATTACCGTGCATTTTACCTTGATTTTCGATGGTCTTATAAATTCAAATATATTTTATAGAAAGCGTGCACAAAATATGCTTCCTTTTACTTGTTTGGTAGAACATCATGTTTTCTTCACATTTTAATGCATTTTCCGTAAAATTTGATTGAATTTATAAGAGCACCGAAAATCAAGGTTAAAAAAGGAGCGTTCATTAGGCAGGCATTTTAAGGTAAGGTGATTCCATAGTAACAGCACAGGTATTAGTCAAAAACCCATACACGCGTGTTTCGCCGATATTCTGCCGCTGCATGGCACAGCTGCGAGGGGTTCGGCTCGTCAGTGGGTCCCCCAGCATTCCCTGTCTGTTTTCTCGTAGATACTCCAATTTAGAAGTTGTAGCTTTTTGATTTTTTAAAAAATTAACTGCGAACTTGGAATAGATCAGTATATTTAAGGTCTATGGGCTCAAACCTAAGTTTTTATGTATGGAATCATCTTGCCATAAAGTATACTGCTAGCTGCCTGCTAGCAATTAATGAATATTACGCGGTTATCCGCTGTGGTTGATGGGCTTCGGCCCAAATTTTCATACATAAAAACTTGGATCTGAGCCTGTAGACCTTAAATATACTGATCTACTTCAAGCTTGCAGTCAATTTCTCAGGAAATTAAAAAGCCACAATTTAATATTTCTTTTATATTTTTAATTCTTTTAAAGTTGTGCTTTATTAAAATACATTTTTGTCCACTTGTTAGTATCAGTATGCGAGTGATTGGCAATCATTCGTAAATCCCGACTCCTTTCATGATTTATGTTACCTACTGTATATTGGTGGACAGTCTCTAGATGGCTAGCGGCAGATTCTTGAGTTTCAGCAGCCAGTTTGTACACCAGGTCGCACCAGGAAGGAGTGATCTGACATGAAGGATGGATGGGCCAAACTCAGTCAGCTTTCTTAATCGGCTTACTGCACAAGCACTGGGATCAGATATCAAATCTCGTAGGTTTAACCAGTCACCTCCAACGAGACAAGTGAACGTACAGGGGGGCGTCTCCAAACATCATCGTACCAACAGTTCAGCAATCGTCAAGGATGACGTCTACCCCCTATCCCCCCTCCCCCAAAGTGGGCACAGTTTCGGTGACCCACAACTGAATTAACTTATAATGACGCAGACTTGCGAAGCATCTTACAAACTTGGATCTGGGCCTATAGACCTTAAATATCCTAATCTAATCCAAGTTCGCAGTTAATTTCTAAGGAAATTAAAAAGCTATAAGTGGGCATGTTTTACTAACTGCGGCTTCTGTAGGAGGTAGAAAAGAGGTGCAGTCAAAAGCACACATCCTGTCGAGTTCAAAATATTATAGGATCGTGCTAGATGATAACCAGTTTTACAACCCCACCTAAGTAATCCTTTCTAATTTAAGACGCATTTCAGAATTCCGGCCGACATTTAATGAGACTGGTCACTCGCTGTGTGCCCGAAGTAAGGAATTTTGAGCCATCTGAACGAGCAGTCACAATATTGGCTGACATTCTTTCAGGTCCCGACTGCACACGCGAGTTTACAGCCGTTGCCGCCACTGCGCCAGTTAAACGAGGAAAAGCAATCAAGGCAGTCGAAATGCAAATAAAATTGTCTGAAAAGGCCAAACCCGCTTTATAAGCACTTGAAACACGTGCCGTTTGGCACCAAATCCAGTTCAGGTACTTGTGCGTGTTTGACTGTTAAACTAGATCCATGACTCATCTGCCTGACATTTCGAATTTTGTGCTCGACCGAAGGCCATCGTCAAATTTCAGAACAAATAAACCCGTTACCAAAGCAGTCGCTGTTTACGCCTTCCGCAGATCATAAACAGAAGACATTGCTTTTTCAGGAGTAAATGAAGATGCGAACCCTGGACTCCCGTAGTAAAGAGGAACAATCGAACGTCCAGCTAAGTGCAGGACTTTGCCATCGAAGACAATGATCGAAATGCAGTAGATGGACTGTTTTCGCAGTGTCTCACCATGCGTTTTCCTGGGTAAGATTGCGTTCGCGCAAAATGACTGTGTGGCGTAGTGACTGCTACGCTGGAGACAGATCGATGTGCCAAATTTTAGGACTTGTCAGTAGCTCAGACCTCAATTTATCCAAGCGGTTACGTCGCGAACGACAAGGTCCTTTCTGTTTTGGGCAAAAAGTGAGTGCATTCCCGGGAGGCCTGCGCCCACAGCCTTTCCTGACTGGCCATTTATCATGAGAGCTGGTTGTAGTTGATGCGTCATTTGTATGGGTCATTGGATCTGGATGTCCCTTGTTGATTGCAGAAGGTTAGTTAATCGTTTCATTACCCCCTCCGCGTCTTGGCCGCATAGTGCTGATGAATCCCCGCCTCAAAGATGCTGCTTTGGAGTAGTTTCTGTTGCAGTTGGGGTGTCACTCCTCAGTCCATCCACTTCCGCATTTTATTTTGGTTTAGCGTCGACCCAAATTCACCTCACCTGGGGATCAGCCTCTCGTGGATTTAAAGACCAGATTGTACGCAGCGAAGTCAGACGAGCTGTTTTCCTTCTTCATCTGTACCCGCTTCAAGTCTTCCTTGCTCTGTCTCGTCTCGGAAACACGGTGAGTACGCTGAAGGTAGGGTGAGATAGGTGCATCGTAAGTCTGTTTCACTGAACTCAGACCTACGAGCGAGTCATTAGTGCGCTCGCGTCGACTCATTGCTGGCCCTCAACCAGTGGTACTTATGAGACGCGTAGTTCGGGCCTTAAAATTACTCATACTGCAGCGCTACCTGCTTAACTACGTCCTCGAAAGTTTTGTCTCATGTCGTAAGTGTGCGCCCCCCTCAACCCTGGATCGAGCGTGCACTCTGCTTCGCCAACTGGAGCTCATGCCAAAGTTTACACTTCCGCAACCACTCCATGAGCTGGTTTATTCAGCTCTCTCTCTCGCTTCGCCCTGATTGGACGCCTGACGACACAGCGGTTAGCCCTGTCTCGTGTTGACGCAATCGCTACAGCGCCCTTGGCTACGTGTGTGTGTGCAGACACACAATCGCTGGAACTCTTCGCCGATTTCTGCATCCGCCATCTCTTGCTCTACGCACGCTGGTCGCGCAATGGCACCGCCACCACCACCAGCGACAGTGGACAAACTCAATGAGGCTGACCGAGAGCGAATCGCCTCCCTCTTCAAGAAGCTCGACGTGGACAAGGACGGCCGTGTCAGCGTGACTGAACTGGCTGCTGTCATTAAGAGTCAGTGGTCCGAGCCCGCCGATGGTACCAGCGGCGTGGAGGCTGCCAAACGGATTATCACGCGAGATGGGAAGCAGTCTGCCTCGGGGCCGGCGGCGCCAACTATGAGCTTCCAGGAATTTGTGGAATATGTGCGCGATACGGAGACCCAGCTGAAGCTGGCTTTCAAGCAGCTGGACCGCAATAAGGACAACCAGGTGGATGTCAGTGAGATTAGGGCCGCGATGCGCGAACTGGGCATCGAGGTGGGCGAGAAGGAGGCGGCCAAACTGCTGCGCAAGATGGACAAGGATGGATCCCTGTCGATCGACTACGAGGAGTGGCGGGATTTTCTCCTTCTCTCTGGCAGCTCCAACATCAAGGATATATTCCATTATTGGAGGAGGGCATCGGCTGTGGATATCGGCGAGGGTATTCTGGTGCCTGACGACTTTACTGAGGAGGAACGGAAGTCCGGAGAGGCGTGGAAGACACTCCTGGCCGGAGGTAAACATTGTCTGTTGACAAGCCTAGGACATTTTAATAGAGCTGTTTACTAGGAGGCAAAATCGATAATCAAACACTATCTGCTCCTCCTCCTACTCACCAGTAGTATAGGCTTCTGCCGATCTCCGTCTTCCAGAACCGAAATACCTAGGGCAGGTATACCTTGATAACGGCTGAAGCATTTGTTTCTCCGTGTCAACAATCCGGGAGACAAGATCAGGGTTAGGGCCAGGATTTTGGAAAGAGCACTTAAACAACTACGGGCTGAAAGTTGGCCGAGGTATGCGTGTGTGTCCTCTACCCATCCACCACACCTGTCAAGTGACCGGTTCGGACAGTGGCTGGGGCCTGGGAAAAGGACAGGAGAGTGAGGTCGACGAATCAGAGCATTTTCCCCACTATAAACAATTCGACGCGCCTGAAGCTACCATGGTGCGCTAAAAACCGTGACTTGGATGGTTGCCAACTGACGGGATAACTTGAATCTCGCAGTCGGCCAAGTGTTGCGTGTTTGTGTGGAGTGACCGGCTGGTGGTCTGAGAGTCAGGCTGTAATGACGCCTTCTTAATGTGACCTTTATAGCACTCCCACTCCATGGGATCCGAGCCGGGTGTGGGAGCAAACCTAGGTGCGGCTTCGGCTGTGCCAGCCTCCATTCTCTTTGTTGCTGTTGGTTGAAAACCTGGTCATTTGCTGCGTGTACCAGGAGGTGTGAGGTGGAACGCCAAGGTGCGGGCTCGACCATGCCATCCACGTGCGCCCTTTGCCGCCCTCCCCCCCCCCCCGGTCTTCTTGACTCGGTCTTGACAGGGGGTTCAGGTGGGGGCGGAGGAGAGAATGTGGTAGATGCTGTGCAAATCTACCATTACTATAAACTAAATCACGCGCAAGTCACCGTGCCCCCTATCACCCCGCTGTGGAGCACGCGGTGGACATCGTCGGCGACGACGGTCGAACTATCGTGTGCCCTCAGAACAGGCCACACTGCAGTTCTGTTGGATAGAGATGACTAATACAGGGATTGGCCTCATGCGATGTGTTCGCGCGATTTCTAAAATAATCGCCGCTTTAAACGCCACGCCACCCCAGCCATTACGTCAATCAGGTCATCAGTCGGCTTGACTTGGACAACGTGAGTGCGGAGAGAGAGGATATGGAATTTATTCTCATGACAAATCATCGCATCTCTAACTATAGCAAAATCTGTCGTTTTTGATCATACCATGAAGCGCTATCAGTCGGAGCAGCCTAGTCCTGTCCAGGACTGCTTGTTAGGCTACAATGACATGGCCTTTATAGAGCTTTCACTTCCGTGCTATCCGCCAATCTCCAACAATGAAGACTGTTGCATTTGGCCGTCTTATGCGTGGCACGTGTAGATGAGTCGTTTAACTTTGTCAACCCCGGTGTCGCCGCCTACTTCTGGTGGTCTCGACATTGTCTTGCCATGGGAGCGCGGTGAGCGGCGGAAGTGAGCGAGTTATTTACAACACGAGTCTGTCCTACAGTAAACCAATCCACGCGAAGGTCACACCTCCGTCCACCTCGTGGGGCAACCGTCGTTTGTGACGGTTTAACTACCGTGTTCGTGGGTTGGCGCTAGTTTGCCAACCTCTGAGCGTCCGTAAGGCGACTGGTATTGTCGATGGTACGTAAACCCTGCTCGCATGCAGGTTCTGATGCGTAAGGACAGCCGAAACCCACTGATTTCATAGTGGCGGACGCTTGATTGGAGGAAGTTAACCGTAAGGAGTGTCATCATAGCGGAGGTTTCATCCTGACGAGCTCATTGGCCAGTAGCACTGCTTACCTTATGGTCCGAATACTCTAGATCACAGCCACTGGTATGTGGACCCAGCAGATCTCTGGGTTGAGTTCAGGTCTCTCGTGATTCTGTGCTGAAGTGGGATATGGACAGCAAGTTTTACACCAAAGGGGCGCTCCGGCTCGTAGAAAGTTAAATTAGTGTCTGGTTTTCCTTTCGCGACGCCTTTTTGGTAAATCATTGTTAGGGCTTTTTCTGGCCTCACATTTAAACTAAACGCAAATTCGATTATCAAAGCCTTAAATGTAATTTCTGTGTGCGCCTGCTTGATGCCGGAGGTGTGCCGAGTGTGCAGATAGAGGGAGAGGGAGGTGCGCATTGTAGATTTAACGAGTCTCTCTGCGGCCTCATGGCTTCATGGCATCCCCGTATTCCCCTCTACCCTCGAGCTAAATCGGATGGGAGTAACGAGTGGGGTTTCCTTGTTTGATGAAGCTCTTCAGTGGCATCTTCAGCTGACCATCCACAATCAGCAAAAACCATTAATAGACACCTTCGAATGGAGAGACCACCGCTGACCTCTATCTATCCGTATGTCATACGGTCAGAACATTTTTTGCCGATTTATAGTGACGAATGCTCGCGTACTGACTTACAGTGAGTGACCGATCTCATGAAATGTTGGCTGAAATTCTGAAATGCAATTTCGATTAGGAAGGATTACCTAGGGGAGTTTGCTATAATGATTATCTTATAACATTATCCTATAATATTTCGGACTTGGCAGGATGTCAGCTTTTGAATGCACTGCTTATCAATCTCCTGTAGAAACCGCACTTCGTAAAAATAGCTACGTAAGTAGCATGCCTTTTTCATACTGATTTTCGATGGTCTTGCAAATTCGAATATATTTTATAAAAACTACGAACAAAATATGCTTTCTTTCAGTTCTGTAATAGATAATCACCTCATTCCTATATTTTATACTCACATAAGGAGTATAATTAGGTTTTAAAAAGTTTCTAATTATGAGATTTTTAAGACCGTGCAATGTCCATTCACACAGCATCGTGCCTGCCCTTTTACCACTACTCCTCATGAAATGTACAACATGGTCCGCATCCACTGCAAAATCTTATGAATTCTGTATGGTATCTTTTTAAAGACATAGAAGAATACGTAATTTTCTCTGCGCGGAAAGCATGCACCTCGTAGACTGAAATCACTAAACGCCAATGCAACGACTGAGCAAGCTCTAAATTATTAGGGGATAAGAAAACTCTTTAAAACCTAATTATACTCCGTTTTCGAGTGAAAAATATGAAAATGACGTGATTCCCTATCAAACGACTGAAAGAAAACATATTTTCGTTTGTGGCTTCAATAAAATATATTTGAATTTGCAAGACCGTCGAAGATTAGTGTGGAAAATGCATGCCACTTGTGTTATTTTTCTACAGGATATTAAAAAGCAGTGCATTCAATAGATTACATACTGACGAGTCCAAAATACTATAGGATTATGTCGCAAGATAATCAGTATTACAACTGCGCCTTACTAGTCTTTCCTGATCGAAAACGCATTTCAGAATTTCAGCCAACATTTCATGAGATCGGTCGCTCTGTGTAATTCCTGCCGAAAACTACCAATATCGCGGTCAGAATACGTGATGCCAAGTTCGAATCCCTTGAGCCTCCAAGGATGCCGTCGGTGTTTGCCAGCACTAACACGAAGAAAGGCTGAAAATCAGGGGTGTACAGGCGGAACCTCCCAATCTCATTCTGTACCTTGACCCATGAACTTCTTCCCAAGGGTCAGTGTAGATTTCAGAAAGAGCAAAGAACTCCTGATATGATCATCGCAGCCCAAAAACTTTAGGACAGTGTGGGAAATGAGGATCAATCCTCACACCGCCTATGTGGATTTCGCCAATCTCGACAACGTGAATCGCGATGTGATTTGAAGGTAATAAGAAGTACATTTTGACCCACCTTCGAAAAATATGGCGGCCTCAGTGTGATTTCGACCCGCGACAGTTAGGTGAAGGCATGGGTGCGGTCAATGCTGTAGCCATCTGAGCTACAAGGCCCCACCGGGAGTCGTGAGTTTGGGTCAGGTTGTCCAAAACACCGATCAACGAAGTGAGTCTGGTAGTCATCTGGTGGGTTCTGGATTGATTGCTGAGGAAATCCTGCTTGGACAGTCAACCTACTGTATCGGATTGCAGTAGGCTGGGCAGTTAAGCTGATCCAAATGCGATTAAACTCACGGCTTCCAGCTGGGTTTTGTAGCTTAGGTGAATACAGCCTTCCCTTTGTTGTCGGGATTTCGAACCCCACCGTGGTCGCCGAGATTTTCACAGTTGGGTCAAAATTAATTATTCAAAATCTACCAAAACATGTAATCGATAATAATAAAATACGTGTGTTCGGCACATTTCAGGCTGCGGACTTCATGACAGAATGATTGGGCATGTGATAGGTAATGAGTCGACATCGAACACCGCGGTAGTATAGGCCTTAAGTAGGACTTTGCCCTCGATCCAACCATATTCAGCCTTAAGCTTTCGCGTTGTTTGTATAACTACTCTAGGGGAATGATCGGAAATCAACGCAAATTATCGAGGTCACCGGGAACTATTTACCATCCTTCACATGCGGGCCGCCATAAAAAAAATACAATAGTCAGGTTACATGATGTGTTTGCTGACAACTGCACACCGAGCGCCACAATTAAAGGGAGCATGCAGCGAAGACTAGACCGGCCGCGCCGAACCCGAATTAGATATCGGCATGCGGAGAATTATAATCAACAAAACGGCGTCAGCCGTCGAAAACACCGACGGCACTGTAACTCCCAATGTTAGACCCGGCGTTTTGTTCAAAAATCGGAGGCTTCATTTGTTGTGAACTTCGCATCCATCATAGAAACTGCGAACTGATGTGAGAGAGCTTGTTTTTTTCAGCACGAACCGACTGCTCTCGAAAACAATATGCTCGACTTTTGAAAACAGTTTGTTTTCCTGAAAGGGTGATACTTATTTTCTATTTTGTATACAGCTTTAACATATGTTTGGTATGGCATAAATCAAATATATCTTTTTCGTCGATATTCTGCCGCTGCATTGCACAACTGCGAGGGGTTCGGCTCGTCAGTGGGTTCCCCAGCATTCCCTGTTTGTTTCCTGGTAGATACTCCAATCTAGAAATGGTCGCTTTTTAATTTCCTCAGAAATTGTCCGCGAAGTTGGAGTAGATCAGTTTATTCAAGGTCTATAGGCTCAGGCCGAGAACTCTGGGAATGATGTGGGACCCTCTGACGAGCCGAACCCCTCGCAGCTGCGCCATGCAGCGGCAGAATATCGGCTAAACACGCGTGTATGGGTTTTTGGCTAGTACCTGTGCTGTTAGTATGGTATCACCTTACCCTAAAGTATACTACTAACTGCATGTCGGCAGTTAATGAATTTTACGCAGTTACCCACTGTGGCTGATGGACTTTGACCCAAATATCATACCTAGCATTCTAGGTCTGAGCCTATAGATCTTGAATAAACTGATCTACTCCTACTTCATAGAAAAGCGACAACATCTGAATTAGTTGACTTCTTTTCAATTTCAATGGGCACAGGTTCACTTTGACAGCAACCTATCTCTGTTTCCCTGCCCTAGGCATAGCTGGTTGCATCTCACGAACGGCCACCGCCCCATTGGACCGTGTCAAGGTCATATGGCAGGCGCGGGGCGGAAAGGCGGCTTCGACGGGCCTGATTGGCTCCTTCCGGACAATGCTGCGGGAGGGCGGCTACGCCTCCATGTGGCGTGGAAATGGCGTTAACTGCATTAAAATTGCTCCCGAGTCGGCTATCAAGTTCCAGGCCTACGAGTTCTTCAAGTCGATCATCAGAGGCGGCCGTCGTGATCCGTCCATTGCCCTGCATGAGAAGTTTCTGGCAGGCGCAATGGCCGGTGCTACGGCTCAAACTCTCATCTACCCAATGGAGGTTCGTCTACCGCCCTTGCGATTTATGTTAATAACCTTTAGTCGTATTAACATGCGACTTGAACTTGATGCCAGCAGCTCTGCATGACACGAGAGACTGACTTGTTTCATGCTACAAGTTAGACTATTGATAGAGAATGCGTCCATTGGTTAGAAGGTTTGTCCGTGTCTACCACCACTGTGGCAGGAGTTGGATGGATCGAGTCCCTCGTATGGGGGTTTACTGTTTTAAAGTTGGACCTTTTCTGCCGACCGGCTGGCGTCTGGAAATTGGTTAGTCACGACTGTATCTTATCCCCCCCCCCCATCCCCGAATGGTCCCACTCAATTTTAGTAACGGTCGCTCATCAAGAGACTGATCGACCTGCTTCAGCCTGGCTTTGTAGAGCTTCGTAGGTGGAGGGGGAGATCGATGCGCCTGCTGATCAATTTCTAGGCGGATTCTCATTTTATGACCACACTCCGCTCGCGGCTTGTCAAACTGACCCTGTGGCAGCCAAGTCCAGGGCTTAATTGGCTTTCAGATTGTAGGCAGACATGACAACCAACCGGTTTCAGTCACTCCGCTGTTTGCGCACTCGCTTTCCAAATTTTCACTCCATTTGGCCTGTGTACTTCCGTCTCCACTCAGTTCATGGGATGCCTTACCTGCGTCGGATGTTGCGTTCTATGACCTGCAAGTAACAAGTGAAGTTTCGCAAAACCATCGACCGCTTTCCGTCGATTCGCAGTAGGTGGTACAGTAGGTGGGCTAACTCAGGAAATGTCAATCGCAATTTCGAAATGCGTTCTCGTTTCGAGAAGATTAATTAAGTAGGGTTGTAAAACTAATCCGTATGCAGTATGATTCTATAGTACTTCAGTTACCTCAGGATGCCGGCTTTCTAGGGAACTCCTTCCGGCTGCATGCAAAAACTACACTCTGTAGAAAATGACAACCTAAGTAGCACGACGTTTTCTCATTGATTTTCGATGCCCCTAAAAGTCCAGTTATAGTTCATGGAAAACATGCATAAAAATATTCATTGTTCTGCTCATTCGGTAGAAAATTGCGTTTTTTTTAAGTTTATGCTCAAAGGAATGGTATTATTCGGCTTTCAAAACCTTTTCCAATTCCCGAATAATTGTGAACCCGCTCTGCCGTTGCACTTGGATTCTGGGTTTTTAAACTACAAGCCGTATATTATCCGCATACGGAAAACTACATATTTCTCTACGGTAATAAAGGGGGATCATATAGCGTTTATAAAATTTAACAATGGATTTAATCCATATTATTAATTTTACAAGCCACAATGGTAAATGCAGAGACATGACGATTTATGAACGGCCATTTCATGGTACTTCAAAGTTCCAAAATTAGAAACTTTTGCAAAACCAAATTATGTTCCGTTTTAGAGAATAAAATTAGAAGAAGACGTAATTATCTACCGAATGAGCAAGAGAATGAATATTTTATGTCTGTTTCCCATACAATACAATAGGACTTTTAGGGGCATCGAAAATCAGTGAGAAAAATACATGCCACCTAAGTAGTCGTTTTTACAGAGTGTAGTTTATGCATGCAGCCGGAAGGAATTTCATTCGAAAGCCGGCATCCCGATGTAACTGAAATATTATAGAATTATGCTGCAGGCTGACTAGTTTTACAACCCTACTTAATTAATCTTTTTGAAGCGAAAACGCATTTCGGAATTTAGGTTGACATTTGGTGAGTTAGCCCACCTACTCTATGTCTCAAGAACACTGAGTGAAATTCTGAATTTTGATCTCGATTAGAGAGGACGGTTGTACACGAAAATACGGATCCCTCCACCTGCATTACAGGTGGGCTTACCCTCAATTTGATGGAGATTGGGATTAGTGTTGGTCGAAAGGATTAGAATGGATTACCTTGGTGGGTTAAGGACATTTCAGTCACATCAGGATGCCGGTCTCCTACTGAGCTACTTTGCGTCCGCCTGCAAAAGCCAAATTCGGAAATAAACGACTACTTAAGCAGCACGATTTTTTCCCATTGCTCCGCGACGACCTTATAAATTCAACTACATGTTACAGCAAACGTGCATAAAAAATGTTTTCGTGACCATTTGTAAGAAAATCCTGCCTTCTTCATATTTAAAACTTGAAAAAGGCTTCGTCAGGTTTTTTAAAAAAACTTTTTTTCAGTTCCGGAACAATTTGAAACCCAACCTGCTGTTTCACTTGTGCTTATGCCTTTTAAATTACATGTTGTACACCTTCCGCCTAAGGAAAATCATACATTTCTCTACGCAAAAACCTACAGGGCTCATAAAATCTTACAGTGAATTTGGACTATGTTGTATACCCCGTGAAAAGCATAAATAAACGGACAGACACTACTATCTAAACGGAAATTTCTTGACCTTAAAATCTGACAATTCGAAACTTTTCTAAATACCGGAAGCTATCTTTCCATCAATAATAATAATATCTGAAGGCGTCATCTGCTATCAGATGAGCACAAAAAGGAATATTGTGAATATGTTTCTTGTAACACATATTTTGACTTTGAATTTATGGAGCCATCGAAATTTGATAGACGCCATGCATACTAATTAAGCAGCTACCTTTTTCGAGTTTAGGGTTTCAGCAAGCAGCCGGAAAGAAACACATCTGCATGTTGAAAGCCTGGTGTGACCGGAATATCTTAGGATTGTACTGTGCGAAAATTATTACTATACTCCCGCTGAAGTATTCCATTCTACTCGAAGAATATTTCTTTCCCTGGAAAGCTGCAGCACAATCTCTCCGACGACTAACAAGCCAGAAATGGCCATTCCAGTCGCCCTTGTTTCCGTCGGTGATAACGTTCTGCCTATATCATGCGCCGCTGTGCGGCTGCTGGTTGGGCTCGTGAGAGAGCCCATAAAGCACAACGGAACGTGTGAGTTCCGTATGAACGATCGGTGAGCGCCCCCTACCATTGTATATTCCCGATCGAAAACCGACAAGGCAACGGGCTCGTGGCCCGGTGAGTAGAGGCGTTGACTTCTAAACCAACAGGTCGCGAGTTCGAGGCTCGGGTGTTCCACACTTCGGGCTTGGGTATGGCTGGCTGACGACGGCTAATAAGCCAGAAATGGCCATTCCAGTCTCCCTTGTCTTTGTCGGTCATGCTATTCTGCCTATGTATCATGCGCCGCTATGCAGCTGCTGGTTGGGCTCGTGAGAGGACCCGTAAGGCACAACCGAACGAATGAGTTCCTTAAGGACGATCTACCATTGTAGATTTCCGACCGGAAGCGACAGGACAAGGGGCCCGTGGCCCAGTTGTTGTAGGTGTTGGACTTCTTACTAACAGGTCGCGAGTTCGAGCTCCAGGTGTTCCACAGTTGGGGGTTGGGTATGAATTACTGACAACGACTAATAAGCCAGAAAGGGCCATTCCAGTCTCCCATGTCTTTGTCGGTACTAACATACTGCCAATATCATGCGCTGCTGTGCGGCTGCTGGTTGGGCTCGAAAGAGAGCCCGTAAGGCACAATGGAGAGAGTGAGTTCCGTAAAAAAACAAACGGCGAGCACCCATCTACCACTTTCCTGCAGTCAAAATCTCCGGATTTTCATCGATCACAAGCTTCGGTTATCCGCAAGCTTATCTAAATTCACGCTTTCCGCCAGGAAGCATTGTGCACTCCGCTTGAAATCTAATTAGATTGCAGGTGCATTCTTCTCCGGCCTGAAAACCTGGCCTGACTCACACCGCCTTTGCCTTCTCACGCACTCAAAACGCCCCAGCGGTGAAGTAAGTCGCCTATGGCGAAAGGGTGCTGGAAGTGGATGCTTTGGATCACACTGCGGCGTTCAATTTTACTGCTTTGGCCGCGTTTCTCGACGCACAGTAATCGCAGTCATTTGCGTGATGCTAAACTAGCGGAGGTGTGTTGACACCCAGATGACTGCCGAGGTCCATTGGGACGTGGCAACTTTCTATGAAAAGGACCAGTGGGATTGAGACAGCTGGAGATCTTAAAGTCGGTATTGGGGAAGAACAGCTGGAAAGGGTTGGTACTGCGATGCTCTTCAATCGGAGCGGTTGTTAGGGTATGGTTGTTGCGCAAAACAGGGCTTCGCAGAAGGTCGAATGAAGACAGCATGTTACTAGCTTTGGTCAAAGCGCAGTGACCACCTCGTGCAGCTAGGTATTTGGCGCGGTATATATGCTACCTCATGAAATATTCGCCGATATTATAAATTGCGTTTTCGATTCAAAAGAATTACTTAAGCAGGGTTGTCATATTTATGTCGCATGATGGTAACATACTCCACCACGTCAGGTTGTCGGTTTTCGAGTGAGCTCTTTACCGACAGCATTTACAGCTACATTCGGCAAAAATGGATACTTAAGCAGCATGATTTTTCCCATTTATTTTTACTGCCCTTTCAAATTCAAGCGTATGGTTTAAAAAACTTGTTCGAAAATATCCCTTCTCTTACTCATTTGGTAGCAAACTGCGTCTTTTTAAAAAGTAATGCTTGGAGAAAATTAGTTGGTTTTAATATCTTCCTCGATTCCCGAATATTTTCAGGTCAGGTCTTCCAAACTACATGCAACATGAAAATAGCCTGTTTTGGCTTGCTCACTAAAAACAGCTAGTCATATCTCAACGCCGGATGCTGGAGTCCCTCACTGAGTACTTATATTAACCGCTTGGATTTGTAATAGAGAGTGATATCGACGACTCAGCGAATTATGCCACGCTATAAACAATCTGACGAGCTCGAAGCTATCATGGTGCACTGAAAGCCGTGGCTCTGAAGGTTGCCATCTGGCGGAATAACTTGAACATCGCAGTCGGCCGAGTGTTCTGTGTTTGTGTGGAGCGGCGGACTTGTGGGTTGAGAGTCGGACTGCAATGGCTTCTTCTTAATGTGGCCTTTATGGCACTCCCACTGCGTGGTATCTGGGCCGGGTGTGATTGCACGCCTAGGTGCGTCTCCGGTTGTGTCAGCCACTCTTTTTGTTGTTGGCGAAAATCCTGGTCATTTTTTGTGTGGTCCAGTGGATGTGGAGTGGAACGCCAAGGTGCGGACTCGACTGTGCCATCCACCTGCGCACTCCCCCACCTCCGGTTTTCTCAACTATGTCTTGATACCGGATCCAGGTTGGGCAGGATAGAGTGCGATAGATGCAGTGCAAGCTTCCATTCGCTATAAGCTAAATCACACGCAAATCACTGTCGCTGCTCCACATTGCTGTGGAGTACGCGGTGGACATCGTTGGCACTCCCACCTAGTAGGATCCAAGTCGCCCAACTCCTGTCTTGTTGTGTGTGAAATCCTTGTTAATTGTTTGTTTAGAACCAGGTGTTGTGGTGGCGCGCTTGGATATTAGTTTTCTCCATGCTAGCCATATGCGCCCTCTCCCCCTTTAGCTTTATTGACTCTTTCTTGATACCTATCCCAGGTGGATGGGGGAGGAAGGGAGAGTGTGGTAGATTCGGCACAAGTCTACAATCACTATAAACTACTTCAGGTGCAAGTCACCGTGTTTGCTTCCTCTTGCTGTGGAGCTCGTGGTGGATGTCGTCCGAAATGACGGTCGAATTCTCACCAATTGAACGCCCATTTTAAGAACCATTTCTAACAAACCTGCCTTTATCAACCAGCAATCACGTTATATATTGCGATTTTAGTGCTGATTCCTCTGGTTGGTACATCAGTAGTCTGGATTTATATCCACTTTCCTCCCGTCCAAAGCCGTTTCCAAGAGCCACAATGTCCCACTTAACATTCTCTTCTTGTCTTCCCATCTCCAGGTCTTAAAGACACGGATGTGCCTACGCAAGACCGGTCAGTACTCCTCCATGTTCGACTGCGCCCGTAAACTGTACGCTGAGCATGGCATCGGCATCTTCTACCGCGGTTACGTACCCAACCTCATTGGCATCCTGCCCTATGCAGGTATCGACTTGGCTCTCTACGAGACCTTCAAGAACGCCTACGTGAAGGCGGTGGGCCCCACGGCCGAAGCGGGTGCTCCGCCGGTCTATGTCTCCCTCACAGCCGGCGCTCTCTCCTCCGTGTGTGGTCAGGTGGCCACATACCCGCTGGCGCTTGTGAGGACTAAACTTCAGGCACAGAGTGAAAAGGTAAAGTACATATATATATATATGATAAAAGTATTGTACCGTACTCCCGACATAGAAACAGTAGTTGGGCTAACTCAAGAAATGTCAACCAAAATTCCGAAATGCGTTCTCGTTTCTAAAAGGTCAATTGAGTAGGGTTCTAAAACTAATCGGCCTACGCATAATTTTGTAATATGTCAGTTACCTCAGGATGCCGGCTTTTGAACGAACTTGCCTCCGGCTGCATGCAGGAAATACACTCTGTAACAAATGAGTACTTATGTAGCATGAATTTTTCTCATTAACTTTTGATGCCCCTAAAAGTTCAATTATATTTCATGAAAAATATGCATAAAAATATTCATTCTTTTGCCCATTCGGTAGATAATTACATCTTCTTCCAATCTTATATTCAAAGGAAAGGTATAATTCAGTTCCTCTATTACAAAACACTAGCCTAATAGTGGTCACTCCGTCGACCCTAAAGATGACTACTTATGAAGCATGCACCATCTCATCTACGTCTACTACTAGTCGCTGTGCGACTGCCTGCGAGGGTTCTAGTATGAGCCCCAAGGCATAACGGAACGAGCATGTTCCGTAACCTGATCGGTGAGCGGCCATCTGTCATACTTACCATTCTTGATCACAACCGACAGGACAACGGGCCCGTGGCTCAATGGTAGAGTGTCAAACTCCATGACACAAGATCCCGGGTTCGAATATCAAGTTATCCACACGTGGGGTCGGGTACGACTGGCTGCTGACGGCTAATAAGCCAGAAATGGCCATTTCGGTCTCCCTTGTCTTTGTCGAAACCATCTCATATATATATATATATGCAGAGATTATATTACCGACAAAGACAAGGGAGACTGGAATGGCCATTACTGGCTTATTAACCGTCGTCAGCCAGTCACCCAACCCCGAAGTGTGACACACCCGAGGCTCGAACTCGCGACCTGTCAGTTAGAAGTCCACGCTCCTAACCGCTTGGCTACGTGGCCGTTGCCCTGTCGGTTTTCGATCGGGAATATACAATGGGAGGGGGGACGCTCACCGATCGTTCCGTTGTGCCTTACGGGCTCTCTCTCTCGAGCCCAAATGGCTGACGCCGGCTAGTAAGCCAGAAATGGCCATTCCCAGTCTCCCTTGTCTTTGTCGGTAATGCCATTCTGCCTTTGTCATGGTCCGCTGTGCGGCTGCTGGTTGGGCTCGAGGGCGAGAGCTCCTAAGGCACAATGGGACGAGTGAGTTCCATAGAAAAACGATCGGTGAGTGCCCCCTCTACCAGGACAAGATTTTATTGGAGTGTTCAGGGTTCGTGCGAGTCCATAAGCACTGCCGTTCATGCCTGTTACACGATATAGACGTTGAATGCACGACACACCAGTTACTGCGCCCACTTCATTCACTCGTCTTTTGACAGACTTTGACATTTTATAGTTGCATGAGAAAGAGAAGAGAAAATGAGGCCGACAGGAAACATATACGAATTCCCCGCTACAACAAAATTGACGCGTTTCAACCCATTATGACACGTTAAGGGGTGTGACTTGAAATGAGGTCAACTGACGCGATAAGTCGGTTCTTCTTAGGACTGAGAATCAGGCTGAAATAGTTTCTTCCTAATGTGGCCTTTACGGCGCTGGCACCGATTATAAGTATGCGTCGTCCTTACAGTAGCCTGGAACATGTCTTGGGAACCAGGTTGTGTGTGGCCCGCGTAGGTGAGCCGTTTGTCTTTGCCACTCTCTGCGGCTGTATCCCTGTCCGATCGTCTTGACAATGCCTTGCCACTGGGGCAGGATTGATGGGGAGGCGTTAGTGTTGTAGGGGCTGAACAAGTCTGTCTCACTATCAGCCAATTACCTGAAAGTACAGTAGAAATATCAACAAGGATAAGGGAGACCGGAATGGCCATTTCTGGCCTATTTGCATCATCATCACCATCAAAGTGGGATTTCGTCGAGTTCAGATACCAAGTTGGCCCTCATAGCCGCTGTCCAGCGTGCTATCCGTTAGCACTGAGGCTATTAGAGGCCTCTAGGTTCTGGGCAAGTTGGTCAAACTTGCCGAAGACCAATTTCGTTAGTCTTCACGGCCACTCAGAATGAACCCGCTCTGAACTACTAACTACTTTAATAGTAGGCCCCCATTTGCTTTCAGTAATTGTATCGGGTCCGTTATTCATTCAGTAGCGGACAAGGCAAGTCAGACTTCATGCAGTTCCAGTATACGAAACTATGCATTATTTAGTGCTTTGGCGGGTCAATGCACAGTCCAGAATTTCTTTGTAACGAACGTATTACTCTACGCCTAGTCGGGTATCCACAACTGGCTTAAGCCTAGTAACTTGCGCTAGTACCTTGCGTGTCAGAGTGTCTTATTATAGCAAACTGGTCAAATTTCTGACTGATCGAAAAGTTTTCTTGACAATGACTAGGAAGCCTCGAGTGGACGCTTCTGCTAACAGTCAGTCATACACATCTATATGCCCGAAGGCATGACGCGATCGGTCCGTATTTCGCCCTAATTTCAGGACGCGTCGATGGTCACCACTATGTCACGAAATTACATGTTTGTGGTTGCGACCAACTAAGTGTTGGCCTGGCCGTTCTGGTGATATGAGCGATTAACTCAACATGCGCGATTGCTCACGTAACCCCAGTTCAAACCTCGGGATGTGATTGGCTGATGACGCCACTGTTAACACTCCTAGATTACTGACTGTTTGTGGCCACTGACACTGAGATTTCGTGATCAGGATGCATCGGGAGCGTAACTGTCTCGTGTTAAAACTATCGATACTCTCTGACAAAACATACTCCAGGCACTTTGGAAGGCCTAACAGCGTGCAAAACTCAAGCCGTGTCTTTTAAAGAAGGAATTTGCTCTTTTTCCTAGGAGGCAAAAATATCCTGTGTTGAATAACATTAGCAACAAACACAAGAGAGACTGGAATGGCCATTTCTGACTTATTTAGCCGTCGTCAGCCAGTCATACCAAACTGGACGGGGGAGTTCCGCAACACGATCGACAAGCGCCAATTAACCATTGTATAGTCCCAGTCACAACCGACAGGACAACGAGCCCGTGACTCAGTGGTTACCGGGCGTTTGACTTCTAAACAACAGGTTGCGGGATCGAATTCCAGATGCCCCACACCCCGCGGCTGGGTGTGACTGGCTGACGACGGCTAATAAGCGATAAATGGCCATTCTAGTCTTCCCTCTCTTTGTCGGAAATAACATTCTGCCTATATCATGCACCGCCGTGCGGCTGCTGGTTGGGTTCGAGAGAGAGAGTCCGTAAGGCACAACGGGACGAGCGAGTTCCGTAACACGATCGGCGAGCGCCCATCTACCAAATCCTGGGTTCTGTTAAGTCTCAACCACCAAGACGATATAAAAGGCCATAGCATGATAATAATTCATGCAGTTATTGTCGAGCTCATTTAGAGAAATGCTGGAATTGAACGTGGAACGAAAAACGACGGGAATGTATGCAAAGCTTCTAAGCATCGGTAGATTATTAGAGTTTTCTCAGATGCATAGTTCAGAATTTTTTCCACGTTTTCTTCGAGAACGTACTCCTAAGGCAAGACCGGTTTTGACCTTATCTTCCAAGTTTTAACCACCATCTGTCCTGCCCTCATTAAGGTCTCTGGCTGAATCCCTTACCTCTGCATTCTCCTGATTTTCAGAGCTCAATGGAAAAAATGTTTAAAAGCATTTTAAAAAACGAGGGCTTTGCCGGACTCTACCGTGGCATCGGTCCGAATATGCTAAAAGTCATCCCCGCAGTCAGCATATCCTATGCATGCTACGAGCAATGTCGTGGTCTGTTTGGCATTTAATGTGAAAATGGACTGTTCCCTAGCAGTGCTGGGAACACTTCCCCCCCCGGACAGCCAGTTCGGACAGCCTCGCCTTTCCTTATTTTTTTTTATTCCTATGAATCCTTACTTTCGTTTTCGCGCTTTTGACTTCTGCTCTGTATTTCTTTCCGATCGCTTGTTATGATGACATCATGTGTGTTCTTTGAAGTACAAAATACAAATGGCATGACCGCTGAACTCCAAAGCTGACTTGTTATTCGGGCAAAAGTCCTGGCGAACTGAATGGGAGTGGGAATTCCCAGGTATGGCAGTTGCCCTTATGGTCGTAACCTGGAGGGTGTTTATTTGCGGGGTGACTCAGAGACCCCTTCCGGGCTGGCAATCAAGCTGCACTGATTCCTTAGCCAGTCCCTCTTAGCAAGTCTCCTTGATGATAGATCGAGGGCTGACCTTGGCAACGGTAGAGTGAAGAACCCCAATTGGCTGTACAGTAGGTGAGTCAACTCATGAAATGTCAACCGAAATTCCAACACGAGTTTTCGTTTCGAAAAGATTGATTAAGTAGGGTGGTAAAACTAATCAGTCTGCAACATAATTCTATATTTCCTTTACCTCGGGATGCCGGCTTTTAAATGAACTTCCTTCCGGCTGCATGCAAGAACTATACTCTGTAAAAGATGACTATATATGTAACATAAATTTTTTTCATTGATTTATGGCGCCCCTAAAAGTTCAATTATATTTCTTGGAAGACATGCACAAAAATATTCATTCTTTTGCTCATTCGATAGATAATTAGGTTTACTTCTAGGTTTATACTCGACGGGGGAGATTATTCGGATTGAAGAAAGTTTTTAATTGTGGGACTTTTAAATACAGTGAAATGGCCTTTCATAAATCGTCATGTCTCTGCATTTACCAATGTTGCTTGTAAAGTTAACAATATGAATCAAATCCACTGCTTACTTTTATGAATCCCATATGGCCTCCCTTCATTACCGTGGAGAAATGTGTGGTTTTCCGTTTGTGGAACATATGCGGCTTGTAGTTTGGAAACCCTGAATCCAAGTGTGAGGGTAGGTCGGGTTAAAAATTATTCGGGAACGGGGAAAGTTTTTGAAAACTGAATTATGCCCTTCCTTCGTGCGTAAGATTGGAAGGAATGCTGATAGAAGCGAACAGGCGAGTCCCAGGTAGCAGTTCAGAAGATGAAGATGCGATCACTGGGACAAGAAGTTTATTGGCCTGACGTTTCGGGTTCTCACTCGAGCCCATCATCAGAGACATTCGCAGATAGAGGTAAAGGTGGCACCAGGAATGCAGTATTTATAGCACGTGGCTGCCGTGGGACCGTATGCGCACTGCAATTAACAGTTCTCACAATCGCCGCTGGGGTCGTAATTGATGCGGCGGTGGCTTGGCGGTCCGAGTCCGAGTTGTTAATTGCCGCGATTTCGTCATCCGTGCTCGATGCTGGTGTGACGATTGCTCGGCAAACTGGCTCACTGTCACCGTGATAATTGCTCACCCGCGCCCTCCCCACGTGACTGATTCTCCTGCCCAGGGAAAATCGCAA
>CACRXP010000213.1:183149-206905 GCA_902702965.1 Spirometra erinaceieuropaei
TTGCGATTTTCCCTGGGCAGGAGAATCAGTCACGTGGGGAGGGCGCGGGTGAGCAATTATCACGGTGACAGTGAGCCAGTTTGCCGAGCAATCGTCACACCAGCATCGAGCACGGATGACGAAATCGCGGCAATTAACAACTCGGACTCGGACCGCCAAGCCACCGCCGCATCAATTACGACCCCAGCGGCGATTGTGAGAACTGTTAATTGCAGTGCGCATACGGTCCCACGGCAGCCACGTGCTATAAATACTGCATTCCTGGTGCCACCTTTACCTCTATCTGCGAATGTCTCTGATGATGGGCTCGAGTGAGAACCCGAAACGTCAGGCCAATAAACTTCTTGTCCCAGTGATCGCATCTTCATCTTCTGAATTGGAAGGAATCGTAATTTTCTACCGAATTAGCAAAATAATGAATGTTTTTATGCATGTTTTCAATTAAATATAATCGAATTCGTTAGGGCGTCGGAAATCAATGAGGACAATGCCTGCTATTTGAGTAGTCATTTTTTACAGAGTAGAGTTTTGGCATGCTGCCGGAAAGAGGTTCGTTCGAAAGCCAACATCCTGCGGTAACCGAATTATTATAAAATTATGTTGGTTGATGATTAGTTCTCCAACTCTACTTAATTAGTCTTTTCGAAACGAGGATGCATTTCGGAATTTCGGTTGACATTTCATGAGTTATCCCACCTACTGTATATTGTGGATCGTATCATACAAGAATGATGGTAATGGGGGGGAGGAGTTTACGGGTGGGACAGCATGCCGAACAGTAAGCTGACGAAATGCGGAAAAACGCAGAGGGCATTCGGTGACGAAAACGATACTTTCGAGTAAAATGATGAATGCATGCTGATAGGACATCCAGGCAGGTATTCAACTGCGCTTCACCTTGAAAGAGCGCCTGACCATCGAACAACTGAGCCTATCCTCCTGGCAGACGTTTCTGTTGGTCTCCGTATCGGTTTCTCTGCTTCTGGATACAACTGCCAGACACGAGTGCTTAAGTTGATTTCACAAGTACATACATCAGCACACAGTCTACTGACAGCTAACTGAGGTCATTCACCCTACCGTTGCCATGACCTTGAGAGCTAGTTCATGTACGCCTCACCACCAACGCATGTGTGGCAGGGGAAGTCAGCCACCGTGGTCGCGTCCATCCTCAGTCGCCGTGCCCTTAATAGGGCACGATGTGTGCAGGAAGGGAAGGGGAGGTAGGCGCAACGAAAGCACCTCTCCCTAATAATCAGTTCGTGCTCGAACTGCCAGTATTCCCTGGGTGAAGCAGTATTGGTCCTCGTCATTTGTGACGGACAAATACCTAAACTGGCCAGGTTGCTGCTGCTGCTGCTGCTGCTGCTGCTGCTGCTGCTGCTGCTGCTGCTGCTGCTGCTGCTGCTGCTGCTGCTGCTGCTGCTGCTGCTGCTGCTGCTGCTGCTGCTGCTGCTGCTGCTGCTGCTGCTGCTTGCCATCTGCTTTTTGGAGAAATTGTTCAGTGGCCGGCCTAATCGAATCTAGCCTCTAGACGTACTCAGGCAGATAGGAGATCGATTGATTAACGCATTAAAACGACTCTCACGGGCTTTCACGGGGTTGGATTATCGATTTCCCATAGACATCGGATTAACCACTTACCGCCATGGCATTCACGATGAATGAGTATAATCCACTAGAAGTCGTAGCTTGGAGGTCTGTTTATCTACAGTACGAGACCTATCTCATTAAACCTCATAATGGAAACTGATGAATTTCTGGATGTCTTCAACGTTGCGCACTTTTCTTGTTCATCCACTTCCGTAAATTAATGTCATTTTCTTGAAGAGAAATTGTGTTTACGTAATTATATCAAGAGAAATATGATTAAATTTTAGCGAAAATGGACGTTGGAATATATCTGTGCAATTTCATATGCTAATACATGTCCTAAACTCGGGTAACACATATGAGTGACTGTTTGATTGATAGGATAGTAATTTACCTGCGAGAGTTTTAATAAGCAGATTCAGCCGAACTTGAAAATCAGTTTTATGTCCGATGCTAACCGTGGTAACGAACTTGCTAACATAAAGGTTGTTTTAAGCAAACTAGGTGTTTTATCATGTCTTAAAAGTTATATTAGCAGACCTGTGCGATTTGGTGCCCTAAGCTGCAGTAATGGCGTAGACAGGGATTTCATCGTTAAAATGGGCCGAAATTGTTTTGCCGTTGGGGAAATTCTACCTGATGTCACATAAATGCCCACCACCGAATCGTCATTTCCAGTTTTAAACATATTAAATACTACTTATAATGTAGCTTAGTTTCGGTGCATACATTATTCAGAAATAGAACGAGCAAAACAATTATAGTTTCAGCAAAATATCATTATTTATATGGGCGCTCTGTCGCGCATTCATAATCGAAGAACGGTGTTCAAAAGCGAACAAAAACAGTGCAAATAACCGCAAATTATATGGAAAAAACTCATGTTCTTACGTTTACGGTGGAATGATATTTGTACTGTTTAGGAGCGTGAAAGAAACGGCCAGGGGTGTCAACTTTCTACCTGGTCACAAAAGTACACAGACATCCGTCAACAACGTGCAGTATTAAAGCACTTCCTAAAGAGGTAACATAATAGAGAAAGCTTTCTCACTGATCGAATGCATATTCGTTGCTGACTTTCGATGTGGACAGCCCTTTTTCTCGAAAATGAAGTTTGATGTCTAAATGGGTTTTCACATGTGAACCAAACGACCTTCTTCGTGAAAAGGAGCTCCCAAACGCTTGTTACTTAAGTAAATGCCTTTAAGAATTATCGTATTTTAGAGTGTTTAACAGACGGATAATTTAGATTCTGTCTTTATGGACAGTCGGGTGAAAACACAGAAATCATCAAGTATTCAGCAATATTTTAAGGCCGATCTGAAACCCAACGTAATCCAAAAGGGACGAAAGGCGTAAATTAATTTAACGGAAGAAAAGTTCTCTCTGAAAACACAAAATGATATGTTTACGATGACGTCTGTCTGTTCTATTTAAAATTATTAGGCCCCGATCGGCCTGGCAGCATTTCGCCTAATGAAAACCTTTTTTCCTACGACGTCGCCATCGGTGAACTCGAGCAAATTCCAGCTTATCTTGTTGAACTACATCTCATTCAACTCAGACAAATCAAGATTACCACGAATTTCTGGAAAACTGTTTTGGAATTTATATTCAGAATGTGGGCTGTTGACAAACCTCCCTATATGAAATCGCACTAATTCTTAAATGATATTTAGATGTAAACTTCACTAAAACACTATTACTAAAAGTTATTTTATTCGAACTTTCATATTTACTACCATTTTATATGAGAACACATTGTATACATCTAAAAACGAAGTTTACTAAATTAAAGTCATTTCTGACAGTCTGCTACCGCATACTTATGAATATTCGCGGCTCCCCCCTTCCTTCATCAGCGACTGTTGCACTTGCTTTGGGGACTGTTTGATGGCCGACCATTCGCGTCATTAATCGCTGTAATTTCATTACAGATGCCGAATTAGTCATCATCTGATGATAAACTCCAGTTTTGAAGAAAGGGACGCGATCGCTGGGACAAGAGCTTTATTTACCTGACGTTCCGGATCCCTGTTCGAACCCATCATCAGAGAAAAAAGCATATACGGGTGGTTCATGCACAAGTGGCTGCAGTATCTATAGAATTCAGTCGTCGTGCTACAGCATACCTATGAATATTCACGGCTCTCGCCCTTCATCAGGGATCGTTGCACTTGGTGTGCTGATTGTTTGATGGCCGACATTTGCGTCTTTGATTGCTGTAATTTCATCGCCGGTGTTGGATATTGGTGTGGTGACTGCTCTACCATCTGACCCACCGATCCTGGTGTTGGGAACAGTGTTCACCTGTGCACTTCACTCGTGGCTGATTACCCCGCCTAGGTGAAGTCTCAGCACTGAGTATGGAAGGGGAAGGTCGTTACACTTGTTAACGGACTGGGGGCCAGTGAACCGTGACTCAAGCAGCTCGCGGCTCACGCGGTTGTTACCTCTAGCGAGGATTTCGGCCTCGTCTAATTTGAACGTGTGTCCGGATGTCGTCGAATGGGCCGCAACCTGAGTGATGGCAAGTCGTTTGCTAGATTTGGTTCAGTTGTGGAAAATGTAACTACGTCGAAGAAGCCGGAAGAGTACTCCTAACGCGGATGGGGAACACACGGCAGCAGTGCAGTTCATTCGGCCAGGCCGAAATTCCCGCCAGAGTTGACAGTCGCTTGAGCCGCGAACTGCTCGAGTCATGCACTCGGGTACAACAGGAAATTTACTCCCCACTTGCCTGTTCTGAGCAAACGGGGGGGGCGTGATATGGGCGAGTTTATTTTTGATTTAGAGCGATGTGTGCTTAAGAGGTTTGGACGGCGGTGTTTTACCGCAAATTTTCACGGAAGTGCATATGATCGAGTCGAACCATGCGGTGACCGAAAGTTTGTGGGGAGGGTCCAACGGGTGTATTATGATACACCTGACACCGCTCCGTCAGTCTCAGTGTGATTAATTCCGAAATGACCGGTCCGGCCTTCCCTGAGGTGTTTTAACCGAGAGGCGGAATGCTGGCCTCCTTTTCTCCTCTGAACTTCCAAGGCTGAGACCATCGGACTATTACGTAGTGGCGAAAAATCAATGGAAGGAGTTTTTCAAAGAAAACACATAGAGACTGGCAAGTTTTTCATTGGCAAGGTCGGTAATGCCGGTCAGTCATATTTTAATCCCACAAAGTGAAGATTGATCTGAGGCGGTCCAGAATGGGGCTTTACTTCAAGTGCTCCCGGGAGTGTCGCCCAGCCGTTTTGCTTGACCTCATGGAGGAATGCAGCGTTTCACTTAGCTTTTAGATTCCTAGCCACAGATCCTTCAGCATGTCACACAGGTCACTGATGATGCATGGAACGCCAGATCTCCTGATTCAAGTTTAAACTCGGGGTCTCTTGTACCTGGATTTGGGATGTGAGTGGGTGAATACACAAGCAGACCAGAAATGGGTATCTCAATCTCTGATTTCTAGCTGCTTCTGACACCATAAAGACTGTGGTGCCCGCATGATCGAGAGCTTCATCTCAGAAGTGTCTTAAACGATCTGAAAACTCTGCTCGACCAAACGAGCTAATTGGTGGGTTTTGTGCAGTAGTAGTAATAGTAGCAGCAGCAGCAGTAGGAGAAGGCAGAGGTGATGATGATGATGATGGTGGTGGTGGTGGTGGTGGAGGAGGAGGAGGAGGAGGAGGAGGAGGAGACAAAGGGATCTACGCTCTCATTCGCATTCGAGTTTTCCCACCCGGCGAGAACTAAAAAAGCGAAACAGGGGCCAAAGTGAAGATGACTGACTTTCATTATTTCTCTGCTTACTAACAACCGCAATTTCGTAATTGGTGACATCACATTTCGCTATCACCTGGGGGCGGCTTTCACCTGGTTGGGCTACGGCCAGTGAGCAGTGACTATTAATCAGGAATGGCTTTTTAAGGCTTCTTCGTCGTTATCATAGGTGGCCTGAACTCAGTTTAGTTAATCATTGAACCAAACTCTCAATACTGCACCAACGAGGCCACGCCGACTGCGATCTAACACATTCGGCCACATTAGTGTGACATGCAGTGATCTACCCTGGTAACAGACCAGAGTGCATACGGCCCGCGAAGGACAGATCGGTACACGCCACTATCGTGTGCCCGGGTGAGTATTGAGTCAGACATGACCACCGTAGTCTACCTTGTCTCTTCCGGTCGCCCTTCTCGAGCATTCCTTGTGCGTTCTAAAATGTTGGACATAAATTCAGACTGATTTACAGTGGGTGCCTGCTATTCAATCTTTCTGAATTCTTCGGACATCACCCTTCGCCGTGAAGGGACTCACGGAGACCAGGCGACGAGAGAAGCTGCGTGCGTACAAAACCGATTCATCCAGGTTTGTTGGCACTGGAAGAAGGTCTACAAACATAATGTGGTTTGCAGTTAGATAATCGCAGGAGCGTTGTCCAGGCAATTAATGCAACTAGATTTTAGCATACAGACCTCATTGGCAGTTCAGAACATTTGTCCCGATTAAAAATCGATCAGCACTCGACGTTAGGCAAAAGGTATTTGTCCCTACAAATCCTATAGAGCATGCCCTCAGATAACTACGGGCTCGCATATTCATACAGGTGAAACTGTCTGCCGATTAATAGGCGAAATTGGCGAACGTGACTGCCAGTGCTCCAAGGTACGGCTCCCAGACGGCTGAAATGTTTTTTTCACAAAATACCTAGTAGACGCTTAACAAAGGCAGATGGAACTGAAATACCCGCTTCTTGCCCTGTTGCCGTCACTAGCAATCCACCTGACAAATTTCAGGCCGAGAGATCTCAGATGTGAACCCCAGTCATCGAGCATGTCTAAACCAAACCTCCCCCACTTGGGCCACTAGCCACTTGGAACAAATCATGATTGATATTTTAGGTTGATTAACGTTTTACTTAAACATGTCAGTAGGTCGTTTAGATAAGTTTACATTCATCGGTGGAGCGACTGGAAAATGGGACGGTAGATCCAACGCAGTCGTCCCATTAAAAAGACGCCGGGTGAAAAGCAGCTCCTGCGTGCATAGTATATAGTAGGTGATTGACGCAATCACTACTGCATCGCCTGCATCCGAGTCGTTAACTGCCACAAGTTCGCCACCAGTGTTTCCGGTGGCAATATCGCTGAGCCACATGCATTATCGCGCCAATTACCAACGCTGGTGGTGAAGTAACGGCAGTGCTCTACTCGGATGCCGACGAACAAGCAGTCCTAGAACGGAATGCGGTCGATGCTAATTTTGGTGATTCGCATAAGGACTGTATCCCATGCATACTGCATATCCATTTCTAACGAGCTCAAGCCCTTTAAGATGTGCCGTTCAACGACATAAAACTGGCGAAACACGTGTCTGGACTTTTAACTGGTATCCATGCTGGGAGGATGGTGGTTCAACTGACACTAGCAAAGTGTAAACGCTTGTGCACATCACAACTCGGCGAACGAAATTATTGTTTGGACAATCGACTGTCTTCCTTTTTAACTGGCAAGGAGTCTAGTTCGTGCAACTTGCTGCAAAGACGATGGACTTGTGAAACTTGTTTTTGAACTGGCTACGTCCGAGGAGGTTTAAAGGGGACGAATCCAGCAAGAATTGGACAACAGGAATCTGCATTTTGCTCAGAATTGTTGGACGTCTTCCTGGTGTAGAGTAACAGCGAACCCACTAGCAGATATTCGAACCTTCCCATGGAGATCGAGTCTTCGATGTTCTCTAGATTTAGTTAAAATTTTAGCTGAATGTATGCATGAGCATCCCCAATCATGTTACAAAACTTTATCGAAAAATCGCCTTATTAAGCCAAGTATTTATGCCCACTTGCTTACTGACTGAAGGCTGGACTAGTTGCCAGTGGCCTACGTTCACCTTCACGCCATCACGATATGGCTTTATATTGATTTAAAATGCTAAAGCCAATTGTAAAATTGTAAATTGCGCATCTCTGAAATCTTCTGAGAACCTCTGGTTCGACTATGTAGAATGTTTTACGCCTAAAAAGTTTATTTACTCACAGGCAGGCGTCCTGAAGTTTGCCAATGAACCCTGAAAAAACCACTTCCTTCTCACTGACTTTTGAGAGTCCTATGCGTCTCATGGAGGGTATGCGAATATAGTTCACTTTTCATACTTATTTTAACGGAAATGGCATGTTTTTCAAGCTACTTAACCAAAGGAAGCATTGATGGCACCGTTTGAAAAATGCCTCGGGTGCTGATTTGCCCTTAAGGTTTGCGATAGACTGGTTATGTGTCTCCTTCGAAAAGAAACAGAGTCTCCTATGCATTTCACATCCCCTGCAAAGGTGCTTTCTAATCCTGTTAGAGTAATGCAGCATATATCTATAAGACTGCATCGCATTGGTGGAATTGAAGATGACTGACTCCACGACTAATCGTCCGCAAGCAAGATATGATGTTATATAAATTTAAGACACAAAGGGTGATTATTTATTGGTCTAATTTCTGCATTTCTATAACTTTTTCCACTAATTTACCCCTTCTGAGAACCTGTGACTTGATGGTGTAAAATTTTGTAAGCCTCATAATTTTTTTACTCAGACGTCCTGAAGTTCTTCAGTGAACGGGTAAAATGCTATTCAGACACACCAGTGCGCCGCAGTTCTGTAAGTCCTATGGAAGATGTACTCATAAGCTTCACTTAGAATACTTATTTTAAAGGAAAGTACTTACTCCTCAAACTGTTTTGTCGGAGAAGAGAGGGGAGGCGTATTTTGAGAAGTGTTCTGCGTGCCCACTCGTTTTATATGGGTCGCAATCTTCTTATTACTTAGTTCCTCCAAAGTAGTCTAGTCTACTTCCTTGCAATTCAGATTTCCCGCAAAGGGGCTTTCTGATGATCTTAGAATAATGCAGTGTGTATCTGTGAGGCTGCATGGCAATGGTGGCCCTGGAGATAACTGACTCCATGAATAGTCACAGATGCTCCCAGTTACAAACTTAAAAAACAGTTTTTATTCGGATGCGAAATGTTTAAAGGATACTAACTCCTGCTATGTTCAGTCTGAGAAGGACAATGGAAGAATACATATTACTTATGTAATAAAGTCCTTCCGAATAAACATTGCGTAAGTGAAACTTATCTCGAATTTTTTACCTCAGAAACTTCAAACAGCCATGAGTCCTTCTTTTGACAACAGTGACTTAATGGCGACAAAAGTGCTTAAAATGTCAACCTTTAACAGTTACCGGACTGATAGCATAATACTATGAGAGATAACTTGCATTATGCATATATATGCTTATATTTTACAAAGTAATAAGTCCTTTGGGAACTATAACAGACTGTATTGCGTCGCCTTCTTATGTGTGGTAAATGTGAGAAACAAGTTGATTGCGTAATGCGGCCGTCGGCGCGAAAACCGACGCAGCTAGAACACTCCAAGAAAAGAGTTAACTAGTTAGATAGAAAAGATTTCGTCTACAAAATTCCGTGTGAAACCTGCAATGCATTTTACTGTGGTCAGACTGTAAAGTAGGCCTCTACACGCGTACACGAGCATCAGCTGATCAGGAAAAGACGAGTGTACCTGTCCCAAGTTGCCATGCATACACTGGAAAGTGGCCATAAATTTACTTGGGACTAAGCGCGCATTGTTAATGTCTGTGCACCTAAGAAGTGCCGAGAGTTTTTGGAGGCCGTACATTCCGATAAACCATGCACTAACCGACACACTGAGCTAGGCGTCATGCACAACAACCTCAGGGGAAAGTCAATCCGCACGAGATGTCAAACCAAGCCGTGAATAGCTGACAGGAATGAAAGGGTAGTATCGATTTTTGGACGTTTTAAAAAAAATTTAACATTTTTGCACATTTTCTGCACGTGTGAAGTCCAGGGCCAAAAATTTACGCAGTAGGGTTTATGGCATTTCCCGAAGGACTTATTGCTTTCTAGTCAAACTGCTTCGGATGCTCACATTTCAAAACACATATATGCATTACGAGAGCAATCACCCGATCTCTCACAAACGGAGTGCCGTGAACAGCCTCCTTAACCGAGCAAGAACCCACTGCTCTGACAACGAAACATATCAAACAGAACTGAATTATTTGTTCAAACTGTTTTCCCAGAATGGGTATCCTAGATATTTTGTACACCGATGCATGCGACGACAGGAGTTAAAAGAAAAAGAGAAGGAACTAGATTGTTCCGATCAGGCGCCCAAACCTACAAACTGGCGAACACTTCCATACATTAAGAATGTGTCCGAACTAGTTGAAAGACACCTGAGGAAGCACCAGATACATGTGGCGCACAAGCCGACGACTACACTTCGTAACCAGCTTGTACACCCTAAGGATAGGGTTGGCAATTTAGATAAGAAGGAAGTCGTCTATAAGATAACATGCAACACCTGTAGTGCGGTTTACTGTGGTCAAACCGGGAAATCGGCCTCTACACAAATACACGAACATCACTTGGCCGTAAAAAGGCGAGACTACTTGTCCCAAGTTGCCATGCATACGTTGGAAACTGGACACAAATTCGCCTGGGACAGGACCCGCATTGTAGGTGTCTGCTCATCCAAAAAGGGTCGTGAATTTTTAGAGGCCATCCATTCTGATAGCGCATGTATCAATCGACACGTAGAATTGGATACGGTGTACAACAGCCTCAAGGAAAAGTTGAAAAGCATTGGCCAATGAGAACATTATACCAGCAGAAGTGACAAGGCAAAATCGATTTTTTCGGCGTGTTTAAATGTTGACTGTTTTGCACACTTACTCCACGTCTTAAGACGACTTGGGGAACCAAGATCGAAAATTTACAATAAAACTTGTTTATCTTTCCCAAAGAGCTTATTTCTTTCGAATAATACATACGTATATATGCATGCCAAGTAAGCATGTGGAGCTCACTGTTTTAACTAGGATCTTGCTCGATCCAATTCTATCCGCCCGCCATACTGATACTGGACGTAACGAACGTTTTGTCATAGGACACATACCACATATAATAAGTAGGCAGCTAACTAAGAGTGCAGCAGGCCAGACTGTCTGCGTCTGGCCTGTTGCACTCTTAGTGTACTGCTTACGCATGATATATGATATATGTCCTGCGACACACAGCTCGTTGTCGCCAGTAGCAAGTTGGCGATCAGACAGACTGGGTGTGTGCTTGGGGTGTAGGTGTGTCCAGTTGTGGGTTCAGGTGATGGCCGGATGGGCTACCGCCTCGTCATCTCCAAAATAAGGCCCCGCATGCAAGCCCACAGGAGACTGCAAAGTAAGCGACCACCAGATAAATCAAATGCTATTCTGCTGGAGTTGCCAGCTCACCGGCTACACTTCGGCAGTCAGGTAGCCCAGAGAGGGAGAGCGAAACTCGCCTTCCTATCTCCCCACCCTTGCCCCATCCTTCTCGTTCTCCCACCCCCCTGACCCCCCACCTCTCCCCAGCCCCAATTCAAAAATTCTCACGGGGAGAGCCACATGCAGCCAAGAAGGCGACCCAGGCTAATTCGGGTCGTTCACCCACTAGACAAAGTCGGGTTCCACAGCAGAGTCCGACAGCCGTCTGGGATGCCTCGGCAGCCCTATTTAGGGACAGTACTGCTTACCTCCACGAAAGGGAGAAGGCTATAAAAGGCGCTCTAAACGATAGTTCGACCGTAATTGCTGACGATTTCCACCGCGTGCTCCACAGCAGGGTGGGAGCAGGGACGGTGACTTGCGATGCATCTATTGCACTCCCTCCTCCTCCCATACCTGGACCCGGTGTCAAGACAGAGTCAAGAATACCGGAGACGGGGAAGGACGCAGGTGGATAACTCGGTCGAGCCCACACCTTGGCGTTCCACTCCACGCCCCCCGTTCCCCACAACAAATGACCAGATTTTTGACCAACACTAACAACAACAATGGGGGAGACGGCAGGAGTCTGCCAGCAACCGCGTCTTCCACCGCACCCCTAAATGTTGACATTTGTTATGGTGCGCAAATCCGATAACGCCTGCCGGAGTTCGATATGGCCCTCGTGTTGGTCCAGCGCATCTACTACGGGGGCACATCGTGAGACGCGCAGCTGCCACCACTTTGACAACGCTCCCTTAGGCAACGACTGGACGCAGTCGGCACGTTCTCTGGCCCGGCGCACGATCACTGTTGCCTGAGAGGGTAACTCAGGGTCCCCTATACGTTCAAACCCTCATACTAGTGACTTCCGTTTTCGCCTACAACTCGAAATTGGACCTGGTTATTGTGTCTGAAAATAGTAAATAAGTGAGAATTTCGCGAGCCAAACCTATGAGCGGTCAACTAACAGAACTTATTACTTCGACTGGTTCTGAGGAAATACATTATACGCTCTAGAAAATCCGCAGCCGATTTCGAGCTTCGGGCGTGGGGTACAAACCTGATTGGCCAGACCCCAAACGGTCATTCAGGTTGCAACACTCACTGCTAGTGACATTGTTCAAGGATTTTCACAACCCACAAACTCCGAGCAGAAATTATGCTGCCGCCCATCGGCAAGCGGGCTGACAACAAAAGAACACAAAGTGTGACAGAGAGACGCTCACTAATCATGTCACCATACATACTCGTCCCATTGTGACTTGCGGCTTGATCTGTAGCCATCATGACCGGTGTGGCGTCATTCTTCAAGACCTCGCTGTCTTAAGGTCATCTACCCTTTTTGCAGTGAGCCGTTCCAGACGCGCTGACCTGAAGTCTCACGATCGACAGCTCGGGCATAGCCGCGTACGCACAGCCGCAGCTGCCCAGACGGTCACTTGAACGCACCTCCCCCCTGCAGCCACAACCTAAGCCACTGGGGCACCACGCCTCGGTAAACGCAACACAAACTGACTGGACAACACTTGAGCTTGACCCACGAACGGCTGCCAGTAGTGGCCAAGGGACCCTCAGGCATGACTGGACGGAGTCAAAATCAGCCCGCCAGTTTCGCCAGTGGCCACTGCCGCCTAAGAGGACAACTCCGGGTTCTGTGCACAATAAACTCCTCGTTCTGGTGCCTTCCGTCTTCTACTTTCAATCTGGGATTTGGCCGGACGATAGTAGCGCTCTGAGTACAAACATACACACTCTCGCCGCTTGGTCACAGCAGATCTAGCCACGTTATGGCTGCTTTTAGGGCTCCAAATCGAGCCCCAGGACTTAATAGGACGAGTTTCTTCCACAACGCGATCGGTGAGCGTCCCCCTTCCATAGCTACTTTCAACTGCCAGGACGATGAGCCCGCGGCTCAGCGGTTAGGGACGTGTTCCTCCTAACCAACAGGTCGCTGGATCGAGCCCCAGAGGTTACAAACCTCCGGATTGGGTATGGCTGACTAATGATGGCTAGCAAGTCCTAGAATGCGAGGTCCCAGATGCTCCGGAATGGGAAGGGGTCTGGCTAGAAGGAAAATAGGCCTGGAAATGCAGGGGTTTCAGTACTTGATCTGCCTGCCGGCCTTTCTGCCTGTGCGGTTTTCTGATCTCCACGAAGAGCCGTAGGATCGTATCGCAAGTCCTTCAGGGAGGCAAGAATCCTGACAAAGCAGTTCTGACTTTTGGTCCGGCGCATCCACAGGTATCCAATTGCAGAGCGGTCTTCAGCAAAGGTTATTTGACAAGTAATCAGGATCATGCCTGGCAACCAAGCTGCTACGGACCAGTATCAGTACTACTGAGAATCGGTAGAGGGAATACGGCAAGCCAACTAGCCCATAAAATGTTATCCGGCCCAGTGTGACATGACGAGGAGGGAGCAACAGCAAGTAAGTTCTTCCTGCCACAGTTGCCTAGCAGAACTGATTTCTACCGACAGATCGGGACCAGCTTGCACCCAGTCCTGCGGTAAATCGCTCCTCGCACAGACCGGCAGACGCCCCAGCCTCACATCCGCTCCGTCCTGCCGTTTTGGAATTCTGTGAAGTGACAGGCAGAACGTTGTCCTGCCCGTCAGAGTCTCCCGCCTCGCCAATTATTCTTCTCAGAAGGTCAGTTAACCGATGTCACGAGTAAACTTCCCCAATCCCAGACGGCGGGAGTTTCCCAGACCGCAAAAACCAGCACCCTATATAATGAAAGCTGCAAACACTTACCGCAGATAGTCACGTTCACCTCTCCATCTCCCAGGGTCGGCCACGCTGCCCTGCTTACGTCAGCCAGACAGTAGGTCACTGACCGGCGAGAAGACCGACCCACGGATAAGGTCTTGCGCAACAAGGTGACGTCAGAGACGGCGTTGCATGCGCAGAACGTACTGGTTTTCGCGCGCGCGCGCGCGCACCTTGCTCCAGGGCCTGGGAGTTGCGTGCGAGACCGCGACGACGTGCGCACATGATCGCCGGTGGTCACGTGACCCGTCCACGCGCACACACCGCGCCGGCGGTAGCAGCAGCGGTGGCCGGACGGCAGGGGGGGGGTGAATACTGGACGGGCGTGCGCGAATGTGCGCATCCAGGCCCGGGGCCAGGGCAGCAGTGAGAGCAACGGTCAGGTGGTGGCTGGCCCCTGGACGCGGGCCTGGATTTTGAACGTGCCTCATCGCCCAGGGCACGGCAGTGGCGGTGGTGACCGTGGCAACGAGAACTCTGTCCAAGAAAGGGGGCGAAGGCAAGACCGATGCGTGCCTGCACGCGTGCGGGTGTGTGTGTGTTCGTTTACTTAAGCGGTGCACAAAACCGGTCGACTGCCCAACAGATGCAGCAAGTTTATGCATGAACAGACGCACAACGATGCATCGGCTTCCCACGGCAAACTAATGCCACAAGCAGGATGGCAGGTGCCACCGAGAGGCAACTTCCGCTGCCGGCATCTCCGACGGCACAGCAAAGAGGGTGCGGTGAACGGGCACAATGGACTAACGTGGCATTCGGTCCCAACACCCTAGGAAATGAAGGGAGTCTGAAAGTTTATTGCAAGTTGCCGGGTTTCTGGTGGCTAGATGTGGTTTGCCATCTCTCAGTGATTGCTCAAAGCGTTGGTGCAAAGGCGATTTAAGTTGTGCTAAAAGCCCCCTTAAACAATTTGGGATAAACATGGTTGCAGTAGGTAGAGACAGTACTTATCCGATAAACGGTGGAAAGAATGCAACTGCAACTGGATGGTTAAAATGACGGAAACATGGTGACTGACACGAACCTCCTGGTTGGAGACCTGCTAGATGACTAAGCTCACAAAGCATGGACAATTTGGTGGAAGTATTGGTGGTTCTGCATGCAATACGGTTCAAATCAGTAGTTTTAAATAACAGAAGAATTTTGAGGGAAAGTAAGCTAGAAATTTTTGCTATTTTCAGAAAACAAGCACACAGTGGTAGAGCTATGCAGCACTTAACGCTCAATAACCAGATCATCCCAGTTTGAATCCCAAATTATTCAGACCTGACGTTGAGGGCGACTGGCTGACGACATCCAATATGCGAGAAGTGGTCATTTTAGCCTCATTTGTCTTTGTCTGTACTCCTAAGAGAATGCATATATATGTGTGTGGCTGACGGGAGAGACGATCCGCGTCCACGGAGGGAAGGACGATCTCGGGAACCATATTTGCTTTGCCCTGATGTTTCAAAAGCAAACAAGTTTTCATCGTCGGAGGTGAGTGTTGTGCCACGCCTCACAGTATTTATAGGTGGAATCCTGGGCCGAGGAAATGATCGCGTGACCAGGGAAACAATCCAGGCCCGACACACCGGCAGGAACTTCGTCAACCGCTGTGTAGCGCTTCCCGAAGCCTACCAGGCCCTCCAGACGCAGCTCAGAGAACAGAGGATCTGGCGAAGGTGCGATCGTCACCACAGCCGCGACATCCACTTCCCCGGCAGGTGAGAAAACGGACGGTCGCAGTAGCATAAACGAACCCGACGAAGGTGCCAATGTCACTGCAACTTATCCGGCAGGTGAGAGCACAGGCGGTCACGGGGTCGTAAAGAAGACTGTCAGCCTAGGACGAGAGGTAAAGTCCATACGAACATGTGCGATGACGGCTAGCGCCCGAACGCCGGTCCCGACGAGGGGTAAACCCATTGCAAGCAGATCATCACCACCAGTAAATACTGTGAGACGTGGTACAACACTCAACTCCAACGATGAAAGCTTGTTTGCTTTTGAAACGCCAGGTTAATACAACTATGGTTCCCGAGATTGTCTCTTCTTCTTCTTCTTCTTCTTCTTCTTCTTCTCATATATATGTATATCGATATGTGTTAAGGTTCAAGGTCCAGAGATTGCATCGCTTTCGTCATCTCCCGAAGAAGAAGAAAGGGCGAATTCATGGACCATATTGTGTTCGAACTGACGTTTCGGAAACTTCCTCGTTTCCATCATCAGAGTAGCGTACTTGTTGCTCCTGTCGGTCTTAAGTTGTTCAGTCTTGACGCTTGCCTCGTATTATAGCCGTGCTCAACGCACGAACTTTGACCTGCCTGTTTGCCGCTGGCTGGCTTAGACCTCCCCCGGCCTGACCGCTGACAGGCCTGCGTGACCTTTGTTCCCTTTGGGGTCGGCGTAATTGTGGTCATACCAACGTGCCGCTTGGCCTCTCCCACGTCAGCCGGTGGACTGATCGGTCGTTGCTGTTCATGTGAACAGCATTCAGCTTCGCGGGCGCATCGGTGAGACAGTGTTCGGCTTTGTTCACAAGACCGCTGGCCCCCAACTCAGCCAACTCTCCCCAACTCCAAGCCACATATGTATGTATTTAGAAAGGTGAAGTTCTTTGGGCAACAGCAAAATTTTATTGTGAATTTTTCAGACTGGTTCCCCAGCTCGTCTTCAGACAACGGGCGTGCAAAAACAATCAACTTTTAGACTGAGTCTGGCAAAATGATTCTATGATTGGTTAAGGTCATCATCTCGGGACTGGTTGAGTCAGTTTGAATCTGTCCTTAACGATTTTGTATGTGGCATCTAAATCGATATGCCGGTTGATGCATGCCACATCTGAGTGCATTGCCTCCAGGAATTCGCGGCCTTTCCTTGTTGGGCAGGCGCCAACAATGCGAGTGTTTTCCCGTGCGAATTTATGTCCAGTGTCCAGTGTGTGCATGGCCACCTGGGATAGATGGTCGCGTCTCTTCACCGCTAACTGATGCTCATGTATACGGGTTGAGACAGATTTCCCAGTATGTATGTAGTGGAGAGACGCGCACCGATCGCGTTGTGGGGCTCGCTCATCCGGTTATGCGTTGACGTTGGACATTCAACCATATCGCGAGTTCGACCATCGAGGGTTGCACACCTCGGGGGCGGAAATGGCTGGCAGGTGACGGCGAACAAGCCAGGAATGGCTACTCGAGTCTCCCACGTTTTTGTCGGTAATGTTTTTCAGCCTATATATATATATATATATATACATACATTTGCATTCTATCGTTGTGGTCGGGAATATTAACTAGACTGAAAGTGTGTCCACCGATTGCTTTACAGGACTTGCTCGTCCCACTGTGATATAGGGCTCAAAGTAGAACCCATATAGACAGTCGCACCTAGACCAAAAGGAGAGCGTTCGACTTAACAACGCTCGATGCCCAAAGAAAGGAGGCTCGATGGTCAGGTACGTCAAACCTGGGTTCGGGTGGGGCTGTCAGACGACGTTTGCTAGGCCAAAATGGCTATCACGGTCTCCCTTTTCGAAGTCGGCACCCTCCTGCGCATTTGTATATATGTATAGAAGATCCCATACCGAAGGAGCAGCAAACAAATGTCATTTACCGGATCCCATATACAAACTGCACTAGCATTTATGTTGGGCATACCGGCCGACGACTTGGGACCCGCATTAGCGAACATAAGTTGACCATCCGCCGACGGGACCCCTTGTCTTTCGCATTTGCGCACGCCCTTGAGTGTGATCACCGCTTCAACTGGGAGGGGACTGAAGTGATCGCCAGCGCCAACACCAAACAGGCGCGAGAGTTTCTCGAAGCTTGGCACTCTAATAACAACAGCACCAACCGCCATGTCTACTTAGATACTCACTACGAAGGTTTGCGTTCACGACTCACCAGCTTGCGCTCACCCAAAGACACCAGCTGCTAATCTGTGTTCGGCCATAGAGAATATCACGGATTCAGCACCTCCCCCCTCCCCCAGAGTGAACCATGGGTGAAATCCTCAGCACCTCCCCTAACTTCGTGCACCTATCCAAACACGCTTTTCATCCCCCACACACAGACGGCTGTTTTATCGATGTAACCTCGATGTCACCCCAGCTCCCTAGTGCGATTATCTCTCTCACATTATCCGTTTCGTCTGACGAGGGGTTGGAGTTACCGACATGAAAATTCACGAGTATATCTCGAGTTTCCAACGAGACTTCTCCTTTTATTATATCGTCTCGGAATGCATACTACCTCCGCTATCCATATATTTATGTAGAACAGGTGGTACCGACAAAGAAAAGGGAGACCAGAATGGCCATTTCTGACTTATAAGCCGTCATCAGCCAGTCATACCCAACCCCAAGTGTGGATCACTTGAGAATCGAACCTGGGGTCTTTGGTCATGGAGTTCGACACTCTGCCATTGAGCCGCGGGCCCGTTCTCCTGTCGGTTGTGATCGGGAATATCAGTCGCTGGGACCAATGGTTTATTTATCCGACGTTTCGAACTCTCGCGCAAGCCCATCTTCAAGGGATGAAAAAACTGTACAACTCATCGAATATTTAGCTCACCTCTGCCGGGGATGACCTCCAGCTGCGCTGCTGATTTGTTCACTCAGTGCTTGATAAGCGGATGGCAGACTGATATGTCGATAGATTGCGTCCTCAGTTGAGGGCTACTCTTCCTGCAGCAGGCGCGCAAATAGGTCGTCCGACTGGCCCTCACGCACTGAAAGTCGAAGCCGTGTCCTGGCGAGGAGGCGTGGGCGGCTACCAAGGTGAGTTTATCTTTCCGTCTCACAGCCAACTCGTGTTTGTGCAACCTCACGCGTACCTGTTTGCCGGTTTCATCAACATAATTGGCTTGATCACGATTAAGTCTATGCGGTAAATGACCCCCGATTTCTGATTAACGGGAATCCGGTCCTTAGGGTGCATGAGTTGCCGGCGTATATATACAACGAGTGACCGATCTCATGAAATGTTGGCTAAAATTCTGAAATGCGTTTTTGATTAGGAAGGATTACTTAGTCGCGATTGTAATACTGATTATCTTGCGGCATAATCCTATAATATTTCGGACTCAGCAGGATGCCAGCCTTCGAATACACTGCTTTTCGATTTCCCGTAGAAGCCGTACTCGGTAAAAATATGATTACTTAAGTTGCACACATTTTACCCACTGCTTTTCGATGGTCTTGCGAAATCAAATATATTTTGGAGAAACCATGAGCAAAAAATATGCTTTCTTTCAGTCCTTTGATAAAGAATCATGCCTTCTTCATATTTTTTACTCGAATAAGTAGTATAATTAGGTTTGTAAAAGGTCTTTTAACTGCCGAATAATTTGAAGCCTGATCATTCGTTGCATTAGCGTCTAGTGATTTCAGTCTACAAGTTGCATGCTTTCCGCGTAAAGAAAATCACATATTTTTCCATGCCATTAAAAAGATATCATACAGAGTCCATAAAATTTTTCAATGGATGCGGACTATGTTGTACATTTCATGAGTAGCCGTGGTAAACGGCGAGATACGATGATATGTGAATGGACGTTGCGAGGTCTTAAAAAATCTCATTAGTAGAAACTTTTTAAAAACCCAATTATACTCCTTCCTTGAGTATAAAGTATAAAGAAGACGTGAGTCTCCATTAATTGACTGAAAGAAAGCATGTTTTTGTTTATGGTTTCTATAAGATATATTGAATTTGTAAGATCATCGAAAATCAGTGAAAAAATAAATGCCACTTACGTTGTCATTTTTACCGAGTGCGATTTCTACAGGCGATTGAAAAGCAGTGTATTCGAAAGCTGACATCCTACCAAGTCTGAAATGTTGTAAGAGTATGCCGTAAGATAATCAGTATTACAACCATGACCACGTAATCCTTCCTAATCGAAAACGCATTTCAGAATCCTAGCCAACATTTCATACAATCGGTTACTCATATATTTATATATGTGCAGATAAGGTGATGTCGGACAAAGACAAGGCAGACCGGAATGGCCATTTTTGACTTACTAGCTGTTATCAGCCAGTCATACCCAACCCCAAGTGTGGATCACTTGAGATTCGAACCCGGGATCCTTGGTCATGGAGTTTGACTCTCTACCAGTGAGCCACGGGCCCGTTGTCCTGTCGGGAAGTTAGGTCGTTATTCAATTCATAAATCATGCTTCTCCCGCTTGTCCACAGAGTTGACTTTGAGACCTTAGAAGGCAGTCGCATACCGACCGATAGTAGACTAGAAAAGAGTACTGACGAAGTCAAGGTGGATCAATTTGGCCATTTCTGATTCGTTGACCATCATAAGCTAGCTCTACCTCACAACATATTTTGAGAGAACGAGAGTAAGTAAGGGGAGGGGAGGAAGGCCAGACGACGACTTCTGAGATCACCTGTATCCCACGCCAAAAGGTTTGGGGGGCGCACAAATGCGCATTGTCCTATCGCCCTGAAGATGACAAAATGATTATGTCCCTCAACAGGTCTTTGCTTATCACCTAGACCCCACACCACTTCCCTTTGAGACCTTACATGCCCCGTTGGAAGAGCGCTACCGTTAAATGAACGGTTGACGGAAAGTTAGGCAGTTTATCGGCTACAAACATTGCCTGGGAACTTTCCTCATATTCAGCGGTACCTTACCGAAGGCATACCACCATGTCCCAGCTTAACAACTGGGACGGAAGTACATCATGGACAAAAATTGTCATTAGTACTCGAGACAGGACTGCAGAATTCGCCGGTATCTGAACTCAGACTTCCCGAGTAATAAGAAGGAATCGGAGGTAGACTGCTAACTGTTCGCCCGCCAAATATGGATGAAGATCTGAAAACTGCAGTTTACGTGAAGGTGAAGTCTGATTAGCATGCCCTTTCTTTGGAGGGCATCCGCCCTGTTACGCGCCTACGTGGTAAAAAAGTGTGTTGCATTGAGCGTGCCAATAAAACGGTCGATGTTCGCCTTCTCCGGAAGCTCTGTTCCTGTGGTCTCCGGCCCATCCGCTCTCGGTTCACCTAACACGCTTGTCAAGCACTGCCTGTACGCTTGTGATTCGGCATTAGGCTCGTCGACTCCGCCACGCCGATCGATATTTTTGTCTTTGGCAGCTGTCAAAGGTCGGACGAAGCTCAAGCACGTGCACTTTACCCAAGGACCAACATCATAATACAACTTGCACACGGTTGGTGAGAATATTTTCTTCTCCGCTCTTTCGCTGCAGTGAACGCTACCCAATTTTCTTTGCCTTGCATGTCTTTGGCTTTTGGAAAGTGGAATGCCCGGCTAACCACATCTCGAAATTTGGTGACCCCGACGTGAGAATGGACTGTAGCCTTCTCGTCCAGAGTTGAAGGTCTCGGTTAAGCAGGTATCCATCGATTGTGAATAATAACGACAGTCTGATCCTGTTCTGGACCAACCGATGGCGGGCCATAGGGGCAGACTGATGCATCTCTTTATAATCAGTGGACAGCACGTTAGTTATGCCGTGCAGTGCAGGCATAAAGCCAACGGAAGGGATTCGGTAACGTAGCGTTTTTTACTGGGCTCTCCGGGGAACCGGCTGAATTCACGCGCAGATTTGGGGTAGGAATAGCCCACAAGCTGGTAATCATGATTCGTCTGCGGCTAATGCCCCTTGGAAACCAAATACCAACTGATAGCCAAGTTAGTGTCCTTCATCCAGGATGGAATGAACTTCCGGCCAAGCCATCCGCAAAAAAGTTCGAATAGGAGTCACAAACAGGCAGTAGCTGTGAGATGAAAAATGTGCTTTCCTTGATGACCGCAAATTCGTCCTCGTCAGGGCGCAACTTCGTTTCCGATCGTCATGTGGATCTTGAAGCAATCAGCTGACTGGCCGTTGCGCCTGCCGCAGAAGGCATGGTGCTCAACCTCTGGCCCATTCAATAGACCAGCAAACCTCCCCGTCACTGATCAGACACGGCGCGACCGAGTTCGCATCGCAACTGAGGGCCTTTCTTGGAGTAAACAAGTTAAGTGCCCACGTGTAACAGCGAACTGTGCCGATGGGGAATTGGAATGATTACTTCTGGCCCGTTACCCGTCGACAGCCAATCCTATTTCTACCACGGACTGGGAGGAATGAGCACAGTGTCGAGATGCGTCAAACCGCGGGTGTTTTTGGAATAAGGACAAGGTCGATTCACTTGATACATTGATTGTGGCGACAGTACTCATAATGCCGGTCGCTGTGCAACTGCGTGCGAGGGTTGAGGACTGAGGTCCAGGGCTCAGCGGGACAGGTATGTTCCGCAACTTAATCGGCGAACGCGTTGGACATCAGAGAGTATCCAGTCGATCACGCATAAGCATCATGAAAAAGCAAGCAGATTCCAGTTGTGGAGGAGGAGGAGGAGGAGGAGGAGGAGGGAACAGGATTGGCAAGGGCTGCGAGGACCAGAATGACCCTTTCTGGTTTCATTTGACCCAGTCGTGAAAAACTCGGCGGCCTCGATGGGACTCGGATCCATGACAGAAAGGGCATGGCTCGCGTACAGCCAACGCTCTACCCACCTGGGCTACGAGGCCCCACCGGGGGCCGCGAATTTGATCACCTTGAGGTTCGCCCCCTTCTCCGCCGCCCAGGCGGCGGAGTTTTTCAAAATTGGGCTCAACGAATTATTTAAATCTGTCAAAAGCACCTCTCTGGTTTGTCTATAATCGTCAGCCAGCCATGACCCCACCAGATACCGGCCAGTCTGGCGGATAGGGGGGATCGAACTTTGACTTTCCGGCACTGAGCGTTAAGGCATGCGCACATCTTCACGTCCTCCGGGAAGACTGCCTACTTGGTTCCATAGGCCTGCACTTTGTCGGGTTTTGAGCCGCTGGTTGGTTGGCTAACTGACCGACTCGCCCCCGTCCCGTCTCCGCCCCCGCAGTTCCCGTCACCGGCATAATCTCCTCGTGCGTGCGTGCGGACGTGCGTGCGTGCGTGCATGCGTAGGCGCAGGCATGCACTTTGGTGAGAGAAGTCGCGGTAGCTTGCGGACGTGCCTGGATGGGCTGGTGTGCGGGCAGGCGCTTCCCGGTGCACTGGACTGGATGCCCAGGGTGGCAATTTGGCAGTAGTCGCCTCGTTTGCCCGCCCGCATGCCTTCGGTGTGTGTACGAGTGCTTGTCGCGAACCCGCCGTCAGACGTTTATGCTAACATGCGGTGGCAGCGGCAGCGGCGGTGGTGGTGGTGTCGATGGTGATAGCTGCAGCCGAGAGCACTTGCCACTACGTCAACACACTTGAGCCCACCAAACTGCTCTGTCGCTGTCGCTGCCTTTGTTACTCCCCGTTCCGGCGAGGTTTCGGAAACTAAAAGGCAACTGCTGCTGCTGCTGCTGCTGCTGCTGCTGCTGTTGTTGTTGTTGTTGTTGGCGACCAATGCAGCCTTCCCGCTTCCCCGAAATGCACAACTGGTGACTGCTGGACCAGAACAGAGATCAGACTGGCTCACGGCGCGAGTTTCTCGGGCAGCGCCGAGCCCTCGCGCATGTGACACGTTCCGGACGCAGGCTTTTCTGTCATTTCAGTCATTGCGTCCAATCTTACCACCCGCTGGCCGAGGGGCTCGAACAGTCGACTGGTGCATGGGCCGACGAATGCTCACACACATGCTCAATAATTTACCCTGATGGTAGCACAGATGCTAACTAGAAATCCACATACGTGTTCCGCCAATATCCCGCCGCTGCATGACACAGCTACGAGAGGTTCGGCTGTTCAGTCGTTCCCCGTGCACTGCCTGGCAATTACTGAAGTTTCGAAATGCTCGTTTTTTAATCTCCTCAGTATATAATCGCTATTTTGTAGAAGAAGCAGTGTGCTTTGCGACATGTCTGACCCACATGCAGCATGTACAGTGCAAACACATTCCCCGATGGATGACAGGTCTGAAATGACAACGACTGACTCATTCCCTCAGCATGGGCGGCTATCCACGTTGCGCTGGTGTGGTAACTCCCGGCTCGCCACTGGGCTTGCCTGACTCTTGCACAATAATCTGCTAACAAATATGCACTTCAATAAGGTCTGGAGCAGCCGTCTCC
>CACRXP010000213.1:208263-228882 GCA_902702965.1 Spirometra erinaceieuropaei
GGGGCGGCGACAGATGAACGGTAGCCAAGGGGAGACGAAAGTCCTGCATGACCAACGTGCCGTCCAAAGTCGCACACTGCCACTTGGCCTTGAACTTACAGCAATGTCAGCACGATCGGTAGATCGATTGACGCCCCACGCAAAGCAAAAACTTCACCAGTTGAAAGTCTGACGCAGTTCCAACTCCCTCACTCCACTGCAATTGCACTTCCGAAACTCGCTTGACCACCATCCACGAAACAGCGTCTGGGGTCTCTTCATATACCCGCCAATCACGTCTTATCTGCCCTGATGCGCTGGGTAAACACGGGGGCTGCATTGTAAGCTGTTAGGCTTTATCAGAAATGCACACCGATAACTGATGCTAACATTCAGGGTGCGATGGCAAGCCAAGTTGCCGGCTCACATCGGGCAAATTGCGATCCTTCCCACTCCCAGTTTTTGTTGTTGGTCAAAATCCTGGCCAAGTGCTTGTTTTGGATCAGGGGGCACGTCGAGGTGCGGGTCCGGCCGTGTCAGCCACCTGCTCCCTGTCCTCCCTCCGGTCTTCTTGACTCTGTCTTGGCACAGGGTGCAGCTGGGGAAGGAGGAGCGAGTGTGGCAGACGCTGCGCAAGTCTACTATCGCTACAAACTAAATCACGCGTAAATCACCGTGCCCGTCCTCATCCCGCTGTGGAGCACACGGCTGACAGCATCGGCCACCACGGTCGAATTCTGCTGGTACTGCAGCAGGGCATTCGGGTGGTGGATAGAATGCACATAATCTCTACGCAGGAACCCACCCGGTCACATGCGTAAATAAGAAAACAACAAGCATCACACTTAAAGAGGGAGACACGATCGTTGGGACATGAGCTTTATTTGCCTGACATTTCGGGTTCCTGCTCGAACCCATCATCCGAGACAAAAACAGATACGGGTGGTTCATGCATAAGGGGCTGCAGTATAAATAGGATGCAGTCGCTATGCTGCTGCATAGCTATGAATACTCACGGCGCACCCTTCCCCCCCCCCTCATTAGCGACCGCTGCACTTGGTATGATAACCGTTTGATGGCCGACGTTCGCGTCGCTGATTGCTGCAATTTCATCACGTGCGTTGGATGTTGGTGTAATGCTTACTCGACCATCTAACGAACTGACCCTGGTGTTGGGGAAAGTGTTAACCTGTGCTCTCCTCGTGTGGCTAATTACTTCGCCTAGGCGAAGTCTTAGCACCGAGAATGGGAGGGGAAGGTCATTGCACGTGTTAATGGACTGGGGACCAGTAAACCATGATTCAAGTAGCTCCCGGCTCACGCGGTTGTCACCTCTTGCGAGAATTTCGGCCTCTTCTATTCGCTTCTAGAAGCAGCACACTGCATAACATTCATACAGCACCCACACGACATAAATTGTTAATGTTAGCACAACGGGCACCGTAAGCGTCAATATGCCCATCTCATTCGCATGAAAAGCGTGCTATTAAGGCAATTCCGATCATGTGCAGTGGAGAGGTAGCCTGTGTGTGGCACCCGACAGACGGCGACTTTACGTCAAGTCGGCTACTGCGCACATTCGTTTGCACAGTCGACTTGGCTCGGTGAGACCGCTGATGCGTGGAGATGGGACGAGAGAGGCCGATACGGGAGAGGAAACCCACCTATGTTTCAAATCGGTGCATTCTTCGGCAATAAACAACCTTCAACGCCATCAGTAGGGGCTTGAAAGGCTGCCAGTTCACAGGGTGATCCGGCTCTATCCGATAATGACTGGCAGAACACAATGGATCCTGCATAATGCGATCTGCACGGTACTCTCAATCACATAACACGAAGGAAAACTCTTTCAGAAAGCCCGGTACGTGTGGAGGCTTAGAGAGAAGATCTTTTGTGGCATGTCTCCACGGGTGTTTTAGTCTAGTTATGTTCACCTCCGGTCGTCCGGACTCTGTTATACACGGCAGGTATTAAGAGAGATAGTGAATTAGATGCTACGCAAGCCCGCTTCATTAAAACAAATTCGTCCGTAAGACACCCCTGCGTCCACCTCGCGGAGCAGCAGTGGATGCCGTCGCTTGCGCCAGTTCATTTGGTAGCAGAACAGAGTGGTGAACCTGCGACAGTATCCAACTGGATTTGGCCAGCATCCAACAACATACGATGCGTGGGCTATCCTCCGCCTACGGATTCGCGATGCGACTTGAAACAACCTCTCGAGTGTTTATGACGCAATCCAATCACGCGGAGAAGACGTGAAATGCATCTTAAAGTAAGTTCATAAGGCTTGTGCAAGCGGTCTCGTGATTTCTTGCTCTCAACTCCCAGTCGGCTTATCGCAGGTCAGAAACGGTCAAATTTTGATCGACGTCGTTTATACCCAGAAGAAGATGCGATCACAGGAACAAGAAGTTTATTAGACTGGTGCTTTGGATTCTTACTCGGACCCATCATCGCAAACAGTCGAAGATAGGGGTAATTGGGGCACAAAGACTGCAGTACTTATAGTACGCAGCTGTCGTCGCCCGTTTCGTTGCAATGAGTTGCTGAATTGCTATATCCTCGACGGGTACTGAGAGCCAATGGCTACCGAAGCAACTTTATTAGTCAGTGCATGCGCAAACAAAACCGGAGACCAAATGCAGTCGGCCCTAGATTCTGGCAGGCACTTTTGTACATGAGAAGCGTCTCAGAAGTGGTCAGTCGCTTTCGCACACCACTTGGAGTTGGCCGGAAGCAACCATTCTGCGCCAACTCACGAGGCCGAGAAGCCCCCTGCCACAGCAGGAAACGCCTGGAGCCGTTTACAGGATCTGGTGCAGTCGGATACAGGCAACTACGTCGGAGAAACTGAGACACTGCTCCGGACGCGAATGGCCGAGCACGCAGCAGCAGTGAGGAGGAAAGGCGCTAGCCCTCAGGTAGCAGCTCACCCCACGGAACCCGGCCATATTTTTAAGTTTCAAGAGTTCGAAATCCTCGCAAGTGATGGTGACAACCGCGTGGTCCGCGAGCTGCTTGAGTCATGGTTCTTAGGTCCTCAATCCATCAACAAACACAATGACTTCCCGTTAATGTATTCTGCGCTGAGACAATCCCTAAGCTGGGGAATCGGTCCTGTGGGGAGGGCGCGGGCGAGCAACAATCCTAGTGGCAGTGGGCCAAATGGTCGAGCAACCATCACGTCAACATCCATCACAGATTGTGAAATTGAGGAGATTAACGACTCAGACGTGGACTGACGAGCCACTATCGCCTCAATTACGACCCCCCGATGGTGATCGCGAGAGCTCTTAATTAAGGTATGCATGTGGCTCCATGGCGGCTACGTACTATAAATACTGCAGTCTTTGTGCCTCCACTACCTTTACCTGCGACCGCCTCCAGCGACGGGTTTGAGCGAGCATCCGAAACGTCGGGTCAATAAACTTCCTGTTCTAGTGATGGCAACTCCTTCTTCTTCTTATCCTTCTTCTTCTTCTGCTTCTTCTTCTTCTTCTTCTTCTTCTTCTTCTTCTTCTTCTTCTTCTTCTTCTTCTTCTTCTGAACTGCTCCCTGGAACTCGCCTGTTCGCTTCTATCGGCAATTAGACCAATCACGACCAGATCCTACAGAGTCAATGTCTGCGTGTTTCCAAACGTGCCACTGTGATAGACGTCCGCAAATTACCCTCTGGCTGGGTCCTTCTACGAGAAGAGGATGATCTCATTAAATTTTGGCCAAAATTTTGAAATGAGTTTTGATTAGGAAAGGTTACTTGGATGGGGTTCTAATGTTGACTAACCTGCCGCATTGTCTTATACAGACTTGCCAAAATGTTTGCTTTTGAATGCACTTCTTTGCGACCTCCCGTATAAACTGCACTCGGTAAAAAATGGTTACTTAAGTAGTATCCATTAATCACATTGATTTTCGATGGCCTTCCAAATCTAAACATCGTTTATGGGGAACAGGCAAGAAAATATGCTGTTTCTCACCCAGTTGGTGGCAACTCGTGTCATCTTTGCATCTTATGCCCGAGGAACGAGTACCTTCCGGTTATGAAGAAGTTTTCTAATTCCCGTAAAATTTTGAGCCAGATCGGCCGTTGCGCTAGCCTTCAGCAATTTCAGTCGGCAAGATTTATACGTTCCAGTTGCGGAAAATCATATATTCCTCTATGTTTTGTAAGATGAGTCCATGTGCGGACTGTGTTGCACACTTCCTGAGGAGCATTAATAAACAGCCAGGTACGATGTAGTATGAATGAATAGTGCACGGTTTTAAAAATTCTCATAATAAGAAATTTTTTAAAATCGAAGAGTACTCCTTTTTTTAGTATAAAGTGCGAAGACAACGTGAGCTGTTACCAAACTGGCGCGTGTTTTCAACGCAAAAATATACTTGAACTTGGAGGACCACCGAAAATCACTGTGAAGAATGCATGCCCTTTAAGTAGCCATTTTCTGCCAGGTGCAGTTTTACAGGAGGTCGAAAAGAAGTGCATTCAAAAGTCACTATCCCAACAAGTCCGAAGTAATACAAGACCATGCGGCAGGGCAATCAACATTACAACCACACTTAAGTAACCCTTCCAAATCGAAAACGCATTTCAGAATTCCGGCTAGCCTTTCATGAGGTCGGTCACTGAATGTAGAGCCTCTCGAAGACTCCCCTGGCCGGACATGATGGACATGTGAAAGAAGTAAAACTGCCACAGAATTCCAGAAGGAGTTATTTCCTGCCCCTGCTGGGTCTAGAAGCAAAAAATCTCCATAGCCTAGATGCTTCAATTCCCTACAGAGACAGTCTCAAAGTGGCAAAAGTCCTCCATGCCTAACTGAATATAGGCGGGGTCATGTGCCCGAGACACGAGATATCAAGAATATGAATAAAAAAATATCATTACCGTTCCAGCCCCTTGTCTTTATCCGTAACCGACAGGGCAACGGTCTCGTGGCCCAGTGGTTAGAGGCGTGGACTTCTAACTAACGGGTCGCGAGTTCGAGCCTCGGGTGTTTCACACTTCGGATAAACAAACAACTGGTTCTAACGATCGCCCACCTGTCTCCTTCTATTCAACTGGATAGACCGCGAGTAGTTTCTGTCATTCGGAATATATATGTATACATGTAATAAATCAGAGGTGGTATACATTCCGAGCAACTATGATAAAGAAGGAAGAGGTTTTCTGAAAAATAAATTGTACTCGCGCCACATTGAGCACACTTCTACCATACTTTATATCCTCGATATGTGTATATACTACATTAACAGCTCACTAGGAGTGCAACAAGCCAGATTCAGACAGCTGTTTCACGGCCGTCGACGATCATCAGTACGTCGTAGGCCGTTTGAAGTGAGGTCTAAAACATGTCAAGTAAGTGCTTGACCCCCACTGTTGTACCCCTCGTATCATATGTGGTATGTGTCTTATGACACAACGTTCGTTGTCGCCAGTAGCAAGTTAGCAGGCGGACAAATGGGATCGAGTAAGATCATGACCACAACAGTGAAGGTCAAACGCTTACTTGACATATATATATAATGGTAGATGGCGCTCACCGATCGTTCTTACGGAACTCACTCGTTCCGTTGTGCCTTATGGACTCTCCCTCGAGCCCAACCAGCAGCCGTACAGCGGCGCATGATATATGGGCAGAATGGCATTACCGACAAAGACAAGGGAGACTGGAATGGCCATTTCTGGCTTGTTAGCCGTCGTCAGCCAGCCATATCCAAGCCCGAAGTGTTGAACACTCGAGCCTCGAACTCGCGACCTGTTAGTTGGAAGTCCAAGCCTCTATTCACCGGGCCACGAGCCCGTTGCCCTGTCGGTTTTCTATCGGGAATATACAATGCTAAGGGGCGCTCACCGATCGTTCTTACGGAACTCACTCGTTCCGTTGTGCCTTAAGGGCTCTCTCTCGAGCCCAACCAGCAGCCGCACAGCGGCGCATGATATATGGGCAGAATAGTATTGCCGACAAAGACAAGGGAGACTGGAATGGCCATTTCTGGCTTATTAGCCGTAGAGGCGTGGACTTCTAAACCAACAGGTCGCGAGTTCGAGGCTCGGGTGTTCCACACTTCGGACTTGGGTATGGCTGGCTGACGACGGCTAATAAGCCAGAAATGGCCATTCCAGTCTCCCCTCTCTTTGTCGGTAATAACATACTGTCTATATCATGTGTCGCTCAGCGGCTGCTGGCAGGGCTTGAGAGAGAGCCCCAAGGCACAACGGGACGAATGAGATCAGTAACAGGATTGATGAGTGCCCTCCACCACTGTATATTCTTGATCGCAAATGACAGTACAACCAGACCGTGGCGTCGGGCTTCTATCGAACGGGTCGCGGGATCGAACTCCAGGTGTTCCACACCCCGCAGTTGGATGTGACTGGCCGACGACGGCTGATAAGCCGGAAATGGTCATCCCCGTCCGCCTTGTCTTTGCTGGTAATGCTATTCCGACTATGAACTTCTTTCAGTTGCGCATCGCATCGTCAACTCGTTTGCCCTGTCAGTGTGTGCTCCACTCGACATAAGCAATTATCACGCAGAGGTGGTGCTTTACCGGTCCAATTTCAGTAGAGAAAACACAAGACCCCACATGGCCTGGAATACGCACGATCAAAATTAAGATCTCACCACCCGAGGTTGGAGCATGGCCGACTTAAAACAGCAAAAAGCCCAGAAGTGATCAGTTCAGCCTCCCTCCTCATTGGTGGAATCCCTTATCCAATCAAGTCTACTTGTGGTCGTTCTATTTTCTAACCATAGATGTAAGACCCGAAACCACAACCTGATTAACGTTATTCATGCGTGTTTGGCGCGGATAGTCAGCTGCAGTAAGTGGGCTAACTCAGGAAATCGCGACAGAAATTCCGGAATGCGTTTTCGTTTCGAAAAGATGAATTAAGTGGGCTTGTAAAAACAATCATCGTACAGCATGATTCTATAATAATTCAGTTACCCGCAAACTCCGGCTTTCGAAAAAATTTCTTTCCTGCTGCATCTAAAAACCATACTCCTTAAAAAATGATTACATAAGTAGCATGCATTTTTTCATTGATTTCCAATACTCTTAAAGATTCAATTATATTTCATGGAAAACAAGCGTGAAGATATTTATTCACTCGCCCATCCTGTAGAAATTGACGTCTTCTTTCAATTGTACACTGGCAGGAAGGGCATAATTTGGTTTTATAAAACTTTTCCAATTCCCGACTAATACTGAACCCGAACTGCCGTTGCATTAGCATTCAGAGTTCCCCAACTACAATCTGTACAATTTCCACGTGCGGAAAACCATACACTTCTCTACGCTATTAAAGGAGACCATATGGAGTTCGTAGAATTTAGCAGTGGGTATGAGCCACATTGTTAACTTCACAAGCCAGGTTGTTACATGCAGAGACATGACGTTTTATAAAGGGCCATTTCGCGGTATTAAAAAATCTCACGATTCGAACCTTTTTTAAAACCAAAATATACCCTTCCTTCGAGTGTAAAATTGAAAGAAGATGTAATTTTCTACTGACTGAGCAAAAGAAGGAATATTTTCTATGCATGTTTTCAATGAAATATAATTACATCTTTGAGGGCATCGAAAATCAGTGAAAAATGCATGCTACTTAAATGATAATTTTTTACAGAGTATAGTTCATACATGCAGCCGAAAAAAAGTTTGTTCGAAAGCCGGCGTCCGGGGGTAACTGAATTATTATATAATTATGCTGTACAACGATTGTTTTTACCACCCTACTTAATTAATCTTTTTGAAACAAAAACGCATTTCGGAATTTCTGTTGCGACTTCATGAGTTAGCCCACCTACTGTACATAGGCTGGTATGAAAGACAGTCATTGATGTATGCACGTTGAGGCCAGGTTTGATCTCGGACTCTACGCAGAAAGTCACCACCGATAGTCTGAGTCCGATAGAACCGAAAGATTCGACGTTCGTAGCATACAGAAGGAACAATCGAGAAACGGCCTTGTCAACAAAAGGGTAACTAAGTAGTTAGAACCATTTCTGGCGACGGAAAAACCGACAATGGCATAACCAGTGACAAGAGTGCCTATACATGCCAAACTGGCAATCCTAAAAATCAGTCGCGAAGAACTAGATGCAACCGCTGAAAGCAGAGCTTGGCTGTTCAGATTCATGCTCGAATCCATCACCAGAGACTGCCTCACATGCACGTAATTCATGCATATAGGTTTGCTGTATTTATAGGATGTAGTCGTTAGGCTATCGCATATCTACAGTACGTGGGCCAACTCATGAAATGTCAACCGAAATTCCGAAATGCGTTTTTGTTTTGAGAAGATTAATTAAGTTGGGTTGTAAAGCTAGTCAGCCTAGTCAGTTGTAAAACTAATCATCATGCAGCATAATTCTATAATAATTCAGTTACCTCAGAATGTTAGCTTTCGTAAGAACTTCCTTCCGGTAGCGTGAAAAAACTATACTCGGTAAAAAATGACTACTTATGCAGCATGCATTTTTCTCATTGATTTTCGATTCCCTTAAAAGGCCAGCTATGTCTCGTAAGAAACATGCATAACAATATTCATTCCTTTGTTCGTTTGCTAAAGAACTACGACTTCTTCCAATTTTTACTTGAAGAAAGGGGATATTCCGGTTTAAAAAGTTTCTGATTGTGAGATTTTTTAATACCGTGAAAATGCCGTTCATAAAACGTCATGTCTATGCATTTACCAAAGTGACTAGTAAAGCTAACAATATTGTCCAAATCCACTACTAAATTTTATGGGCCACATATAATCGCCTCTTAATACCACAGAGGAATGCATGGTTTTCCGTAAGCGGGAAATGTACGACTAGCAGATTTGAAACCTTGAATGCAAATGTAACGGCAGGTCGGATTCAAAATTATTCGGAAATTGGGAAAGTCTTTGAAAACCGAATTATACCCTTTCTTCGAGTATAAAACTTAACAGAAACGAACATTTCTAACGAATGAGTGCTAAGATAAATATTTTTATGCATAATGGTATTACCGACAAAGACAAGGGAGACTGGGATGGCCATTTCTGGCTTATTAGCCGTCGTCAGCCAGCCATACCCAAGCCCGAAATGTGGAACACCCGAGCCTCGAACTCGCGACCTGTTGATTTAGAAGTCCACGCCTCTACCCGCCGGACCACGAGTCCGTTGCATGCTTTTCATGAAGTATAGTTGAATTTTTAAGGGCATCGAAAATCAATTAGAAAAATGCATGCTACTTAAACAGCCATTTTTTATAGAGCGTGGTTTTTTGCCTGCAGCCGAAATGAAGTCCGTTCGAAAGCCAGTATCCTAAGGTAACTGAATCATTATAGAATTATGCTGCATGGTGATTAGTTTTGCAACACTACTTACTTAATCTTTTCGAAACGAAAACGTTTTTCGGAATTTTGACTGACGTTTCATGAGTTAGGCCACCTACTGTACGAAAGCAATGCCGTCCCTTTCATCGGGAATGACTGTCCTTGATGCTATACTTGCATAATGGCCGGCATTCGAGTGGTTATCCTGTGCAATTTTATCACCCACGATGGGTATTGGCGTGATGATTATTTAATCATCTGTCTCACTGGCACTGGCGTTGTTCGTTTGGCTAAGTCCTCTATTCACACTATGTCTTTGAATCAGATATGGGAGGGAGAGATTATTGCACTCTTTAACAGACTGGAGGACGTTAAACCATGGCTCAGGCCGCTGGCGGCTCTTGGTATCGTCATTTGCCGAGAGAATTTCAACCTCTTCAAACTTGAATGTGTTGATGGGTCCCGTCAAATGAAGTGCTGCGTAAGGACTGTTGTCATTTCCTCGCCAATGTTGCATGTTGTCATGCTGATTGCTCGGCCACATAGCGCGACGGCCTGCGAGCTCCCCAAGTGGCTAAGTGCTTTGGTCAAACCGAATATAAGGTGGTGATGTCATTGCACCTGTTGATAGACTTGGGCCCCGCGTACCATAACTCCCGCAACTCGCGGATCACGCGTTTATCACCTCGCACGAAAATTTCAGTCTCATTGAACTTGCATGTGTGGCTGGCTCTCGTCAAATGGGTCGTAACTTGAGATTTGGCGTCATTTCTCCGCACTGCCGCCGCGTGTTCGGTCATCCGCCTTCAGAGCAGTCTCCCAGTTTCTCCGACGCAGTTACTTTGTCCGCAACTACACCAGATTCGGTCGACGACCCCAGATTTTTCTTGCCGTGGCAATGCGTCTTTTGGTCTCATCATCTGACGCCTAATGGTTGTCTGCGGTCTGTGTGCGACTCCAACTCCAAGTGGTGTGAGAAGGCATCTGACAGCCTCCGAGACGTCCTTGACGGCCGGAGGCACTCACCACAATTTTGGGTCGGTGCGATTTTGTCGTTCGTCTGGTGTGCATATGCGTCAATCAGTGAGGTTTTACGGGTAGCCATTTGCTCTGAAAACCCCCAATTTGGAAGCCGTCTCTTCGTACTAAGTGCATCGCGTCTCAACACGCCGACGAAGTCTACTTACTCCATTGTGTCCGTGACAGCATTTGCGGTGTATTTGTCACTTTCTTGAACGCTTTAGTCTTTACACCACCACCACCACCACCACCACCACCACCACCACCACCACCACCACCAGATTTGCTGCAGCCGAGGTCACCTAGGTAGACAAGCCGGTTGTTTTCTTCCCTTTCCATCGTAAATTTCATGTCCAAGAAGATGGCATTGAGATGTTTTTTGAATGTCCGCATTTAAATATCGAGCCCAGAATTTCGGTCTATGGTGTTGAAAGACCAGCGGTCCCAGCTGTTGTAGGAACACCTCAGATATAAGTCCCGAAATAGGCGAACACATTGATATGCCTTTCATGTGCTAATTGATTGCTCCATCACACATGACGTACGTCCTGAATCAGAAATTGAGGAACCAAGAGACTTGGGCATATCCAAGGCGATTCTCCCTTTCATAATATTTTCTTTGGAGGGTGAGGACAGGTTGCGTAACCCCACTGGGTTCGATGTGCATAATTAACTACTTCATTTATTATAGTACAGAAGTGTAATTGCGTTTCCTTTTGCTGTTGATTACACACGCTTTGACTTATTTTCCTCTTCAATTATACTTTTGCCTAGTCCCTCGCATAAACAATAACAAAGTCATTAAATTTATTTAAGTTTATATACAAAATTTTATTTATAAATGGTCGTTAAATTGCCTTCTGGAAGGAGTCCTTCGGGTCCCTTGTTCGGGAAGTCCTTGCAACAGATATGTTTTTTGTAGTATGCGAGAAGAATATTTCCTACGCTTGCTTTAGGCCAGTGCTGTCTAATTCAAATCACAGATAATATTACCCTCGTCCACGTGGACCGATATTGCACGACCTGACATCGGTCCTCCTTTGTTGATCTACCGTTTTAGTATGCTCCAATAGGCCTCAGTCGTATTTGTGTGTATTCATGTGGTCGGATCCTTAAAATGCTTGGCATGATTAACGATAAAATTCTTACTGCCGACGAAGTAGGTGTCCAAATTGGCAGTTTGCCGCATTACGTAGCAAACCCCCTTGTCCGGCAGTATTCCACAACCTTCTCCGAGTTTATAGCTTCGGTTATTTCTTCCGCTGTCCTCGAAAAATCCAGCTACGGTTGTCCGACGTTTCTTCGACCTGGAAATTGGCATTGTTAGCTACTTTGTTTATTAACACATTTCCTTATTGTACATAGCATTTAAATATGCATTGTCGCTTCCTGTAGTTTTTATATTACAGTCACAAGGTGTTTTCTTATACAGACACAAATAGGTGTTTACATTTACGTTATTTAAATTTGGTCTTGCGGAGTAATCCCATATTATTTCGGACTCGGAAGGATGTAAGCTTTTGAATGCACTGATTTTCAATCTTCTGTAGAAACCTTACTTAGAAAAAAATGACTACTTAAGTAGCATACGTTTTCTCATTGATTTTCGATGGTCTTGCAAATTCAAATATATCTCATTAAAACCACGGACATAAATATGCTTTCTTTCCGCCTTTTGATAGTGAGTCACGTCTTCTTTATAGTTTATACCCGAAGAAGGAATATAATCTGGTTTTAAAAAGGTTCCTGATTGCCGAATAATTTGGAGCCTGATCAGTCGTTGCATTAGCGTTTAGTAATTTTAGTCTACAAGGTGCATGCGTTCCGCGTAAAGAAAACCACATATTCTTCTAGTCCTTTAAAGATACACCATAAAGAGTGCATAAAATTTTGCAATGAATGCGGGCCATGTTGTAAATTTCATGAGGAACTGTGGTAAACGGGCAGGTACGATGCTATATGAGTGGAGATTGCGCGGTCTCAAAAAATCTCATAATAAAAAACTTTCTTAAAACCTACTTATACTCCTTCTGGAGTATAAAATGTAAACATGACGTGATTCTCTATCAAACGACTGAAAGCAAGCATACTTTTATTCGTGACTTCTATAAAATATATGTGCATTTGCAAGGCCATCGAAAATCAATGGGAAAATGCATGCTACATAAGTAGCCAATTTTTACCAAGTGAAAGTATATTTTCAAAGCTACACTACTTGGAACTTGCTGTTGTTCTTTCCCACTGGTTTGTCGTTGCACTGATGGTAAGATGTGGTTATGTAGCCCCACCTGATAGACACAATGCTGTTGGGGTTGGGGTTAGGATTAGAGGTTAGGGCCAAGGGTTAGGGCAACTATTTCTCAACCACTCAAAGTGCAGTCGCGCATTCCCAATAGCTTTTCTTTTACATTCAACGGCTTGACCTCGTCGTCCGTGAGTTCCTCCGTCCCACCTGTAAAAACGCCTATTATCACCAGTCCCCTATTACAGGTGGCTGGGTTTGATTACTTCAGGTGGGGCTACATAGCCACATCTGACCATATCGGTTCCTGACCTGCTCCGAATTCGCAAGTGCCGGTTTATCCGAATACGTTTTATTTATTGGAAGTTGGTCATTATTTAAGTGACACGCTCAATTCGTTGCTACATTTAGGCGTGGAAGAAGAATCTCAACGAAAATCTATTTATATTTTATGTTTTTATTGCATCCTTTTCGTTCCCCCTCCTCGGTGATGCCCCACCGTAAAACCCCTATTATCATCATTCCCCTGCTATGGGGACCTGAGGTTACTGGTTAATGCGTGGGGTTGCACAACCTACCGTTGCCAGTTCATATTTCTTCCGACCACAGCGCAGCGGAGGGAAGTGATGCTAAAAATGCGACAGTGCCACTAAACACAGGACAAAATAAATCCTCGAAAAAAGAGGTAAACCGAGCGCCACCTCGAACGGTCAGGGCAACCACGGTGAATGTAACGAAGCCTGACAAATCGCTAGCGCATGAGCTGAAGTGATGTAAAAGCGTCTTTTTCCTTTCAAGATGTATTCAGTCCTGATTACTCGCAAAGACCGTCCATTCCTGTGAAGCATGGTTTGTCATGTGACGGTAAATGGATAGTTTTGACAGTCATTTTTCCTCAGCACAATGACTTCAAAGGAATTAAAATCACAAAACACAATCCCGAAAGGTCGTAGCCGCTGACTGGCTGCTCGTTTCTGATGGGCGGGAAAACGCCAACAATGTGGGCGATGACAAAGCCCAGTCGTCCTTAACAGAACCGACAATTTGCCTGTCTTTAGAGATGCGACCTGCTTCTTACGAAGGCCGCAGCGAACCCCTTGTCTATTCTGCAGAATAATCTCCTAACGACACTATCTACCAAAGGAAAAGTAGGTGGATGGGGGAGGAGGAGAGTAATTGTGGTTAGACTGGCTTATGGCCATCCCTCCCCCACTACCCGCCGCTCCGCCTCGCCCCGCCGGGCCCCCAGGATGGCACTTGTTGTTGGGACGAGGTAGATGCGATCTCTGGCACAAGAGATTTATTCTCATGACTTTCGGGATTCACGCTCGGACTCTCTCATGACAGACAGTACCGGATACGGATAATTCCTGCATATGAAATTGCGGTTTCTGTAGCGTGCAGCCACCGTACTACTACTACTACTACTACTACTACTACTACTACTACTACTACTACTACGATATGCCTATGACAGTTGAAGACTCTCTCTTCATCGAGGATGGTTCTCCTTTGGTACGCTGATTACTTGCTGTTAGGCCTGAAAGTCGATAACCGCTAAAATTTCATTGTTCGTGTTGGATGTTGGCATGGTGATCGCTCGGCCACCTGACTCACCGGCCTGCGCGCTCCCTGATTGACTACTTACTTTGCAAAGCAAAATCTCAGCACCGAATATGAGGTTGGGAGGTCATTGCACTTGTTGATAGACTGGGTTCCCGTGAGGTGACAATGGCCGAAGCAACCCGCTTCTCACGCTATTGTCACCTCCCGCGAGAATTTCGGCCTCGAACGTGGAGTTTGAGTCGCGCACAAACCGGATGCAGCTATTAGGTGTTAGGTGACGAGGCAAAAAAGCCCACTGCCACGGCAAAAAACAGCTGAAGTCGTTTATCAGATCCGATGCAGATGAGGGTCAGGCAAATACGTCGGAGAAAATGAAAGACTGCTCTGGACGCCAATAGCCGAACACGCGGCAGCAGTACGGAGAAATAACTCTGCACAAAACCATACCTACTGTTGTATTCAGCTGCCATGCCAGGCACTGCGGTTACCCTAGTCACCGGTGCGTGGGAGAGACAGAGAGGAAGGGGAAGGAGTTTGATCTTCGGTTGGAATCGGACACATGACTTTCCCTTCCCCCCCCCTCCAAAAAAACTACAGGGGAGGGTCACCTGCAAAGCGCGAATGCCGATAGTTGAGATTTAAAGACAGGAGTCGCAAAAGTCGGCGGCGTAGTAGGAGATAAAAATCCCATTTGTGCCATCTGCTTATTTTGATTCGCTGTAGAATTGCACAATAAACTCGCGTAGATTAGGAGATTCCCAGGAGTTTGGGGAGGAGGGGTATGTATCCGATCCCAACTCGACCGATATCACTTTTTTTCAGGAAGTCCGGGAAAACTAACGGAGGTAGACGGAGGAAAATATAAATCAAAAAAGTGCCAAATCAGAGGCTGAGTAGCAGGAAGCAGTATTGAACGTTGAATCTGATGAAGTACGCTTTCTACTCATACTTAAGACTTATTCACCGTAAGGAGTCCGGCAAGGATTATGCGGTAGGTAAAACCTGGATATAAAAATGCGATTTTTAATTGGTAGAATTCCCAAGCAACACAACAGTTATGAAAGTGTGGCGTCAGAAAACCACTCGCAGCCAAGTGAACTGCGAGGGGTAGAACGTAAATTAGTCCAACTATTGAATACAAGGGGAGAATGTCTAGATTTCAAGACAGTCCACATTGCAGCTATTAAGCCGCTAAAAATGACGATTTAATGCAAGCAGGAGATACGGGTGTAATTATTATCGAAGTAAATAGTTGGCGTGGGGACATAGTTCCCTTCAAGAGCTGGTCAGCAGACGTCGTCATTAAGTGTCCCAAATAAATAGAAGCGGAAATGCACTTTTAGCTTACCAGTCGCCAGCATAATTTACTAAAAATGTCCACGGCTGAGAAGAAGTGGTGGAGCACTTTGAAAGTACAACAGAAAGTCCGTTAAAACATGTCTGAACGAGTTAACAAAGGCAGCGACGACATTCTCCCCCCCCCCGGGGTATATTAAACGCAGCTTGCGCTGGCGTCTCTGATGATGTCTTCGGACTTCGGTCCGAAACGTCTGGTGACGGCCACGCCTCCACCCTTTCAATTAATTCTGAGACGCTCACAGTCACAGCGACAACCAAGAAGACTGCCGCCAAGAAAAACTAGAAAGACAGCCTAACAGACAGACACTTTCGTCCTGACCCATTGCCTGTTGTCCGCCAACCACCACACTCCATCAGAGGTTCAAACAGGGATTCAGCTCTGCGAAACGCAGGCACCAAAAAAATGGGAAAAGCCAACTGCAGCTGATGTGTCTTTTCGGCTGGACACAGTGAGAGGGGACCGATCGCACCTCATTCGCCGACCTTCCCATCGGGAGGCACGTGATACCTGCATTTCGACTCACCCCATCATTTCCCCTCCACCTTCCGCTGCCCTGTCACGGGAGATGTCGCAATACGTCCTCCTCCTCCTCCCCCCCCCCCTCCATCTGGCATTCCAAGACCGTGAGCTGTCGCAACAACCTTTTGTCAAACCGCGAGTTAATTTACAGTTCACGTGATTGTGTGGTGGTTGAGATCGCACGTTGCGTCGACAACGTGACGACAGTAACCTGGATGTCAGCGCGGTTTGGGCACATGCTAGTTTTACAGTGAGTGACCTATCTCATGAAATGTTGGCTGAAATTCTGAAATGCGTTTTCGATTAGGAAAGGTTACTTAGACGTGGTTGTAATACCCCTTGGCCTGCGGCATAATCCCATATTATTTTGGACTCGGCAGGATGAAAGCCTTTGAATGCACTGATTTTCAATCTTCCGTAGAAACCGTACTTCATGAAAAATGACTACTTAAGAAGCATGCACTTTTCCCACGGATTTTCGATGGCCTTGCAAATTCAAATATATTTCATAAAAAGCACGAACAAAACTATGCTTTCCTTCCGTCGTTTGATAGAACATCACGTCTTCTTCATATATTATACTCGAAGAGGGAGTATAATTAGATTTTAGGAAAGTTTCTTATTATGCGATATTTTGAGACCGCGCAATGTCCCCTCATATAGTATCGTACCTGTCCGTTTACAACTGCTCTTCATGAAATATACAACATGGCCCGCATCCATTGCCAACATTTTGTGGACTACATATGGTATATTTTTAAAGTCTTAGAAGAATATGAGGTTTCCTTCACGCGGAACGCATGCACCTTTTAGAATGAAATCACTAAGCGCTAATATACAGACTTATCAGGCTCCAAATTATTCGGCAATCAGGAAACTTTTTTAAAACCTAATTTTACTCCTTCTCCGGGGGTAAAATGTGAAGATGATGTGATTCTCTATCAAAAGACGGAAAGAAGGCACATTTTCGTTCGTGCTTTTTATGAAATATATTTAAATTTGCAAGACCATCGAAAATCCGTGGGAAAAGTGCATGCTACTTAAGTAGTCATTTTTTAATAAGTACAGTTCGTACGGGAGATTGAAAAGCAGTGCATTCAAAAGCTTACATCCTGCCAAGTCCGGAATAATATAGGACTGTGCCGCATGATAATATGTATTGCAGTCACGTCTGGGTAATATTTCCTAATCGAAAACGCATTTCAGAATTTCAGCCAACATTTCATGAAATCAGTCACTCACTGTAATTACTACCTTAAAACTGAGCAAAAAAGTCCTTTTTCTTATGCGGTACACGACTCTGCGTTATACTCTGACAGTGAAAACAGGATTAATCTGGGAGACAATCAGCATTTCCCTATATCATGGCCAGTTCAGAAGCTAATAACTTTTGCAGACACAGCCTGTCTGTTTGCATACGCCAGTCTGTAGAAAAATCCCTCCTTACAGGCTGAGAACTTTATTACTTTGTTTGCAAAAGCCAGATAAGACACGACGCTTCAAAACACCTTCTCCTCAAGGAAACAGTAACGTTTACCACCGCAAAAGGGCCTCACCAGAAACAGGTTGCATTCACCTATTGACACTCCGCCTGCACACAAGTCTTCCGTTTAATTTATGGAACGATCGACAACGAACCCCACTGTGGATGCTCTGAGCCAAACCGGCAACAAAGTCCGCAATAGTTCCTAAATGCTGCTCGCCACATGTGTGTCGCAAAGCACAGGCGATAATCCCCATGGATGTAAACCAAAATGCTGACGCACAATGCCGTACATCCAGTAGGTGGGCTAACTCATGAAAGTCGACCGAATTTCCAAAATGCGTTTTCCTCCCGAAAAGACTAATTACGTAGTGTTATAGAACTAATCATTATTCAACGTAATTCTATGATTATTCACTTACCTTAGGATGCTGGCTTTCGAACGAACTTCTTTTCGGCTGCATGCAAAAACCAGATTCTGCAAAAAATGACTACTTATGTAGCATGCATTTTTTTCATTGACTTTCGATGCCCCTAAATGTCCAATTATATTTCATGGAAAACATACATGAAACTATCTATTCTTTTGCTCATTCAGTAGGAAAATACGTCTTCTTTTAATTTTTCACTCGAAGTAAAAAATATAGTTCTGTTTTAAAAAGTTTCTAATTGTGAGATTTTTGAATACCGAGAAATGGCCGTTCATAAAACGTTATGTCTCTGCATTTAGTAGTGTTGCTTTCAAAGTTAACAATATGGCTCAAATCCACTGCCAAGTATTATGAATCCCGTATGATCTCCTCTGAATACTGTAGAGAAATCTACGGCTTTCCGTACGAAGAAAATATACGGCTTGTAGTTTAGAAACCCTGAATCCAGGTGTGATGGTGGAGCGGGTTCAAAATTATTTTGGAATTGGAAAAGTAAAAAATTGAAAAAAGACGTAGTTATCTACTGAATGAGAAAAAGACGGGATATTTTTATGCATGTTTTCTATGAAATATGACTGAACTTTAAGGGCATCGACAATCAATGTAAAAAATACATGCTTCTTATGTAGTCATTTTCTGCAGGGCATAGTTTTTACATTCTGCCAGAAAGAAGTTCATTCGAAAGCCGGCATCCTGAGGTAACTGAATTATTATAGAATTATGCTGTGTGATGATTGATTTTACAACCCTACTTTTCGAAACGAAAATGCATTTTGGAATTTCGGTTGAGTTAGCCCACCTACTGTAGCTGGTGTGTCTGAAGACCGAATTTGGGACTAACGTTGTTCACAGGCGGGGAGCAACAATTCGCCGATAATTCTTGCACCCAAAGGATTTGATTCCCCTCAGTCTGGGGTCATATACCGGTCACAGTGCAACTATGGCCAAGCCGCTTATGTTGGTCAAACCAGCAAAAAGGTTCGCAGGAGATTCCTCGAGTACTAGCTGGCTGTTAGGCGGAAGGATTAAACTGCCTAGGTGGCCGAGCACGCCTCCTCCCCAAGGCACGGATTTGACTTTAAGTGCGTGAGAATATTGGGCCAGTCGGACGACCGAGTTGCACGCCTACTGCGGGAAGCATGTCACTCAAATGAGGACTCGATTAATCGACATATCGACCTGCCAATGGCTTATTAAGCAATGCGTAAACGGATCAGTAGAGCAGCTGGAGTTCATTCTCGTCGGGATGAGCTACACGTGCGATGAGTTGTACAGTCATTCATTGCTTGGCGAGGGAGTCACGCGACAGTACACAACGTCGGATAAATAAACAACTGGTTCTAACGATCGCCCAGCTGTCTCCTTCTATTCAACTGCATAGACCGCGAGTATTTTCTGTCATTCGGAATATATATTTATAAATGTAATAAATCAGAGGTGGTATACATTCCGAGCAGATATGATAAAGAAGGAAGGGGTTTTCCGAAGAATAAATTGTACTCGCGCCACACTGAGACCCCGGACGCAGCAGGACTAGTCTGTCTCATAACTTGGTCAATGAGCACACTACTACCATACTCTATATCCCCAATCTCAATCCACATGAAAACGGACCTGCGGATTAACCAAAGAATACGGTTTAGAATCACAGGTCCTGTAAATACGGACTTTGCTAAGGCTGGTTGGCAACAGCTGACAAGACATAAACGGCTGCTCCAGTCTCCTTTGTCATTGTCGGCAACGCCATCTCGACATATGCCACCAGTCTCCATGCAACTTCCCAACGAGACGAGCTCACCCTAATCGATGAACGGCCGCTTACCACATATACAGTGCGTGACCTATCTCATGAAATGTTGGCTGAAATTCTGAAATGCGTTTTCGATTAGGAAGGATTACTTGGTCGCGGTTGTGATATTGCTTATCTTAAGGCATACTCTTATAAAATTTTAGACTTGGCAGGATGTCGGCTTTAAAATGCACTTCCTTTCAATCTCCTGTAGAAAGCGTGCTCGGTAAAAAATGACTACGTAAGTAGCATGTATTTTCCCCATTGATTTTCGATGGTCTTGGAAATTCAAATATAGTTTATAGAAACCACACAAAAAATATGCTTTCTTTTAGTCATTCAATAGAGAATCACGTCTTCTTTATATTCTATACTTAAGGAAGGAGTATAATTAGGTTTTAAAAAAGTTTCTAATTATGAGACTTTTTATGACCGCGATATGTCCATTCACATAGCATCGTACCTGGCCGTTTACCACTACTCCTCATGAAATGTACAACATGGTCCGCATCCATTGCAAAATTTTACAGACCCTGTATGATATCGCTTTGATGACATAGAAAAATATAGGATATTCTTTACGCGGACCGCATGCACCTTGTAGAGTTTAATCACTGAGCGCTAACGCAACGAATGATCAGGCTCCAGATTTTTCGGCAATTAGAAAACTTTTTTAAAACCTAATTCTACTATTTTCTTAAGCATAAAATATAAAGGAGACGTGGTTCTCTATTGATTGACCAACAAAAAGCAAATTTTTGTTTATGGTTTCTATAAAATATATTTGAATTTGCAAGACCATCGAAAATCAATGGGAAAATGCATTCTACTTAAGTAGTCATTTTTTACCGAGCACGCTTTCTACAGGAGATTGAAAAGAAGTGCATTTGAAAGCCGACATCCTGCCGGGTCCA